>QANY01005132.1:0-484069 GCA_003255025.1 Datisca glomerata
ACGGTGAAAACCCGTCATCAAAACCCTTTAACGACGTAATTAAAATAAATAATAAATTTGTAGAAATTGTCACGTGACAAATGGGACTGCCACCTGTCAATCACTGATTTTGAATCAGAGATTGACATGGACTACTGTAGTACCTCACTGCACTACAATGGTGTCATGAGGCATTGTGACTCTTCACGACACACTGTAGTGCCATAGGGCACTACAGTGATATACAATTACAGTGAGTCCCACTTTTATTGCACATTTGTAATTTATTTATTATTTTATGTAAATCCCTAAAAAATATGATATGTCATTATCTAGAAAATGTATTGTAATTTGGTTGTAGGAATTTTTGTATTTTTTATTTTGAATATTATGATGTAAAAATTTTATACGCGAGAAGACGAAGAACGCATGAGACGAACGATGAGAAGAAAAGAGAAATAGGAATTAAGAACTATGGCACCGGCACCAGAAAAGTGGATACCGGCACTGGCGCCGCTGGCTTTCCAGCGACAAAATCGCCGCCATAAAATCCAGCTGCAGTGAAGCCGGCGGCGGCGCCACTGTGAAAGACGCTAGTGGTTAAGTAAGGCAGCGGCGACACTACCACCACCAGCGCCAATCATTGTGATTGCCAGGGTATGTTTCACAGATCCTTAATATCTTGTTGCTCTATCCCTACGATTCTTCGCAAAAATCCTAATCCTATCATTTATCTTTTAAATATTTGAAATTTTAAAAGGATAGTTATCCATTTTAATTTTTTGAAAATTAAAATTAATTAATTGATTGGGTTTGACCCAAGCTTGCTGAGTCATCAAATTATTTTTTCACTATCAAATTTAATTAATTTTAAAAGATAATAATTAAATTATTTAATTAGGAAAAATAGTTTATCCTGATTAAAAGGATTTTGATCAAAACATTAGTCGATCATATGCAATACATGAAACTTCACACAGATGTATTTAATCATACATCTCATTTGTAAAAACATGATTGATTAGGACTTTCCCAATATGTTTATATGAATTATTTTGAGAAATCAATTGCATGTAAATTACTAAGTTTTAATTAGTTAAAACATGGTAATCACATTACTTTAAATGACTTAATAACCTCTAGGATAACCAACTTTATTAAAAGAATTTTGTTAAAGTTTGATGAATATAATTAATTAGTTTTTCTAGATTTACCAAATTTTGAGTTAGGCTCTTTAGAAGGTTAACTGGACTTAGACCAATAAGAATGGATTAATAATTACATTCATAGGGTATTTTAACTAGTAATTAATCTGGAATTAATTAATTAGTTAAATAGAAACACGTTAATGATAAAATAGTGAGTGAGAGAAGGTTGACATGTCAATGTAACATATGGTCTTCATTATTGGTACAATACCATGAGATACAGAGAGAGCCTCGAGATAACTTTGTTTTCATCCCCTAAATAAGGTTTCAAACTGTATCAATATCAAAGTTGAACTTCTTAAGAAGATAAGACTTAGTGATGTAGTTTAGATTTGACCGACCCTAAGGCGGCATATTCTAAATCAAGTGATGGAATATTAAATAATGGGTTACTGTAACGCCCCGATCCCCGAGGGCTAAACATACGTATAATTTCACAATTTTGAGATCTCCAATTCGAAACAAACCCTAATTTTGAGAAAATTCTCAAATTGAAAATTCTTAATTTACCCATGATGGGAAAAACCTTGACCTTAAATAGCGAAAAGATTAAATTTATCCATGATCAGAATCTTAATCATAAAATAACGGAAGCGATAAAGTGTCTTAAATGCGTAATTAATAAAACCTCAAAAAACTGAATTAAATTCTGAAATAAAGTCAAAACATGAAATCCATAATTCATGAAACTTTCACTCATCATAATTCGTAGAAAATCATAACGTAAAATAAACTACTTGAATAACCAAGTTTAATAGAAAATGTTTTCCTAAATTTTAAATCAAATCATAAACTGAAAACATAAATACATCTGACCTAACTGGTTATGACAGTCTCCCACTCATGTTACTCGTCATCACCACCTGCATTATAAATAACTGTGGGGGAATGAGTATTTTAAAATACTCAGTAAGCAAACTCACATAATAACATGCATCCACATATCATAAATGCAATCATGACATAACATAACTGAACTTAACATATAACATAAGTGAAATAAAGTAACATACTTGATCATGACATGGCTTAACATAGCACGCAGATAACACGTGACTCAAATAGAATCATTTAACAATCTTAATCATATCTTGGCTTGTCATATCCTCTAGTTAACAACCTAATCAGAACTGATCACAAGTTAACTGAAACACATCATGACGAATTGGGCGACGAAACAGATGGCACATATCGATGAAACAGATGACACTCATTGGGCGACAGAACATATGACACTCATAGGTGACGGAAAATGTGAACAGATGGCACCTCATGAGTGACAAAAAATATTTATAGATGACACCTAATGAATGACCAAAACATGAACAGATGACACCCTACGTATGACCAAAGCATGAACAGATGACACCTCATTCGTTTAACAGAACATAACGTGAACAATCCTGATTTCTTGTTAACTAAAGATCATGCTTAAGTTCATATTTTTCTTAATTACCACTTGAATGAATTAACCTCATAACTTGCAGAATCCAACGTATGACAAAAATTAATCATATAATGCATACTGATACATATAATAGAATCACACATGATAACATACTACGCAAAATCAGTCATACTCAGACATTTATCTCATGATAATCACATTAATAACTGAACAGTAATCAATTACCAAAGTGTTAACGAAATAAAATAATTATCGAAAAATGGTTAAACAGATAATAAATACATGATACAACTATAACATCAGAGTCACATCGTTATATAAGTTGATTTACACAAACATATTTATGGAAGTAACATGTTTATAGACAATTAAAGATGATGAGAATAACACATGTAAATTAACTTATACAAGCATATATATTTATCACACATGGGACACATTACGATATAATTTTACTTACACAAAGCATATACATTTATAACAACGAGAGTCACATCATCATGTAAGCCCACTTACACAAAGCGTATACATTTATAACAACGGGAGTCACATCATCATGAAAGCCCACTTACACAAAGCATATACATTTATAACAACGGGAGTCACATCATCATGTAAGCCCACTTACACAAAGCATATACATTTATAACAACAGGAGTCACATCATCATGAAAGCCCACTTACACAAAGCATATACATTTATAACAACGGGAGTCACATCATCTGGAAAGCCCACTTACACAAAGCATATACATTTATAACAACAGGAGTCACATCATCATGAAAGCTCACTTACACAAAGCATATACATTTATAACAACGGGAGTCACATCATCATGAAAGCCCACTTACCTAAAGCGGAAGAATGAATAACAATTAATGACCTGAAATCCAAAAAAATATAATCACTAAATTGTTTTGAAATAAAACAATATATAGCACATTTTTAATACCATAAAATAGAAAATATAGATTTAACTAAAACAGTGCAAAACTATCAGAATAAGGTCGGAAAATAATATATCAGGTCCAGAGTCAAAAGATAAAGCTTCGGGTCAAATGGTTCATACTGGGCTGGTTCGAACCAGTCTGGTTCGATTTTATCTGATGGACCGGTTCAGGCCGGTCCGAGTAAACTGAACCGGTTCGGTTCGTGATGAACCGGTTCAGAATAGAGCAACTGGGTGAAAGACCCAGTTGCAGAACATAAAGCACGACAACACAGGGGGGAAAGAGAGAGAGAGAAAACGAGAAGGAAAGAGAAACAAAGAGGGGAAGAAAAAAAATGAGGGAATCTGAGAGGGGAAGAGAGCGAGGGATGTAGAGAGAAGCAGAGAGAGACATATATAGAGAGAGAGAAAATGAGAAGAAGAGAGAAACAAATAGGGGAAGAAAAATAGTGAGGGAATCTAAGAGGGGAAGAGAGAGATGGATGTAGAGAGAAGCAGAGAGAGACAGAGATAGAGAGAGAAACAGAGGGTGAGAGAAAGGGAGAGAGAAAAGATAGAGAAAGATGAGAAGAAGAAAGAAATTGGGTGAGAGAAACAGAAGGAGAAAGAGGGAAGGGGAAAGACCAGGAGAGAGAAGCCATTAAGAAAGTAAATTAGAGAAGAGATGGAAAACGAAATAGAGGGGGAAGAAACAGAGATGAAAGAGAGAGAGACCGAAAGAGCAGAGATAAAAACAGAGAGGGAGGGAGACGAAGTAAGGACGAGAGAGAAGAACAAAAACATAGAGAGAAAGAGATTAAAGAAAGAAATCAAGAAAGAAAGAGAAGAAGATTACCCAAATTCAATTAGAGAGAGACTAACGAATGAGAAGAATTGTTGGCCTGCAGGTGGCTGTGCGGGGTAGGAGGCTGCGAATGGGAGGAGAGAGCTAGGAGTGAAGAAGTAGTTTTGGAATATATATAATGATAAATATTTAGATATTAGTTAATTCAAAAATTAACTTATATGATCATCTCTATCAACTAGTTTATCTATTAATTTAAACAACAAATTTAGTTTATTCAAAATTTGAATTTATCTTATAATAATTAAACATTATCTAATTTCATAAATAAAATATTTTGTCTCACTTATTGATTAACACAAAATTAATTGATATTATTATAAAATTATAATTTCTAAGATACATTAAATAATTTAATTCATTCATTCTTAATTAATTAACCATACATAATTGTCTCATAATTATATATTTGCCCATGAAATATGATTCTTTTTGCAAGACAGTCATTTTCTCATGTCCTGAAATTTTCATACCCTAAACTATGTATTACAAAAGTGATTTCGGGACCATGAACCTATAATCCTAAGTTACAATAAACTATATTATTAATCAAACTTTTTAATTAAATAATCTTATTTATTAATTCAATTATTACTCCACTATAAATATGAAATTGTACTCTTAGAGATTGCAGAATATATTTACAGAATATTCTCGTGTAGTCGATTGATATAATCATTCCATGTAGTTTTATCCTCCAATTATTGATTCGTAAATTAGAGCTGGTCAAAATTACTATTTTACCCTTCTAATTACCTATTGATCCTTAAGTACTATTAATTCCTAGTGAATGGTCAATTTATAATCGTATTATAAATTTGAGCTCAATAACCATTCAGTTTCAGAATTAATACTTAAGGGAACCAATATACGATCCGTTAGGAAAACTTGGATTCCAAATCTTATAAGATCATGTTCTCATCCATTCATGTCACTGAATCTTCAAAACAAATGTCACTAGCCTGTTTTACAAACAAACATTCAATGAGTGAATCAAAAGATCTAGTAGAGATGGATAAGAGTTCAGGACTACTCAGGATTCAGACTGATCTACATATGATCATCAGTTTTGATGCGTATTAAATTTTTATGATAAACGATAAGTTAATAAAGATATTAACCCACTTCGATTTTGTCCTATATAATCTAATTATATAAAGTACATTCACTAATATGTCTATCAACATCAGTGATTCGGATCTAGATCACATGCATTCAAAATGCTTAGTGAACCGTATTAGTAACTGTTCATTAAAGATTTCATACTTTTATATGTTACAGACTATTGTATTCATTATTTATGATCTTAATTCTTTCTTACTTATACAAGATTATAGTCTCATTAATGAATATGAAATTTTCAGATATATATATAAATTATTCAACAATAATTTAAAAGAATAATTATAAAAAAAATGTATTGCACATTAAAAATGTATAAACACATGTTTTTTAGGGCACTATGCCCAACAGTTATAACATGTTTGATAGTGAATTTCAGTAACCAGAAGGCATGTCACAGTCAAGAAGCAATAATCAAGCTTATAGACAAGTTGCTCCTTAGGTCAATCTAAGAGCTTCACCTTGTAAAGCATCATCAGTGTCAGTTGAAGATGATGCCTGGTATATGGATAGTGGTGCATCATATCATGTTATAGCATATCTAAGCAATCTACAACTGAAGATAGATTACAAGGGTATGAGCAAGCTTAGAGTTCGCATTGGTGAGTCCTTAAACATTTCTCACATTGGTAAGGCTCTTTTGAATACCTATACAGTGTCACTCACCCTAATAATCTTTTAAGTGTTTCCCAACTTACTAAAGGCAATGATATACTAATATAGTTTGATTTTCTATTTTGCTTCATAAAAGACAAGACTATGGGGAAGGTACTTCTATATGGGACCCTTAGAGATGGATTGTAGACAATGATATACCAAAAGAGTTTGATTTTTGTTTTGCTTCATAAAGGATAAGACTACGGGGAAGGTACTTCTGTAGGGCACCCTTAGAGATGGATTGTAGACAATGATATACTAATAGAGTTTGATTTTTTGTTTTGCTTCATAAAGGACAAGACTATGGGGAAGGTACTTCTGTAGGGCGCCCTTAGAGATGGATTATATCAATTCTAGCTGCCCAAAGTTCATTCCAAGCTGAAACCTTTATAGTCTTTTGTATATATGTCCATAAATAAGGCTGCATTGTCCAGTAACTCAGCCAAAAATGCTTCTTTTCATTCTGTTAAGGTTCTAAAATCTGTTGCTAGTACTTTATGTTTACCTAACTCAAAATTTTCTACCGTTTCTAGTCATTTTGCTCCTTCTTCATACAGTTGTAATACTGATGTAGCCTGTAATACTTTGAATTCAAATAATAAATAATGTTTGGTAGATACTTGGCATAGAAGGCTTGGACATCCTTCAAGCTCTACTCTACACAAAGTTTGTCAGCAAATTAGTCTTAATCTACCTTTGTGTAAAGACTTAAATTTTTGTGATGCTTGTCAACTTGGAAAATTACATCACAATAGCTTTCCCTTATTTACAACAAAAACAGAAAACCTTTTCATTTAATTCATTCTGATCTCTGGGGGTCGTCTCCTATTTTGTCAAATTATGGCTTTAGGTATTATATAACCTTTATTGATGATCACACTAGGTTTACATGGATTTATCATT
Source organism: Datisca glomerata (assembly GCA_003255025.1). Classification (NCBI taxonomy): domain Eukaryota; kingdom Viridiplantae; phylum Streptophyta; class Magnoliopsida; order Cucurbitales; family Datiscaceae; genus Datisca; species Datisca glomerata. The sequence goes on from QANY01005132.1 coordinate 7,072, forward strand.
TGAAATTGAAATCTCATACTAAACTTGCACTTCTCCAGTTCATAGCCAATATTGAGATATACTTTCAAACTAAAATCAAAAAAAGCTTTCAAAGGGAGTTTGGGGGAAAATTCAGACCTTTTGTCTCTTTATTTCAGTAGTTAGGAATTATTTTCAAACAACCATGTCCCTATACTCACCAACAAAATGGTAGAGTTGAGAGAAAATATAGGGATATATTAGAAAAAGGACTAACCTTACTAGCTCAATCTGCCTTACCTTTTCAATTCTGGTAGGGTCTTTCAAACCTCTGTCTATCTTATTTATAGACTCCCTACCCCAGTCCTATTAAATAAGTCACCCTTTGAAGCCCTGTTTCATAAAACACTATATTTTTACATTTTAAAAGTCTTTGGTTGCTTCTGCTTTTCATTCACCAGACCATATAATAAACGCAAAGTTCAATTTCATGTTGTTAATGTATGTTTCTTGGTTACATTGATCATCATAAAGGTTATAAATGTTTAGATCCTAAATCTAATTGAGTTTACATTGCTAGGAGTGTCTCTTTTAATGAATCAGAATATCCAGATCTTAATTTGGTTCAAAATTCAACTTCTGCTAAAACTCAATCTCAGAATTTTGTTGTCCCCGATTCTTGATCTTTTTCTCATTTTCCTTCTCTACCAGAGAGTTTATCTACTTTAGGGTTTCCATAGAACAAGTGATACAAGTCCATCTTCATCAACACAACTTGCAGTTGTTGTTGACTTCACTCTTAACAATCATCTCCTAATCAACTCAAGTACACTTCTTCCTCTCCACAAACACCAAGCCATAACTCTATTGATTCTATAACTTTGATAGATGTTCCTTTCATTAGGTCTCAATCTAACTCAGATAACATATATTATTCTCACCTCTCTTTAGAAAACCAAACGTCACCCAATTCACCTATTATTCCTACTACACCAACCTATATTGAACAACCTTGCACAAAGGCTTCTCATTCTATAAACACATGATCAAAGCTACGGATATTAAAACCTAAACTTTTTCTCATTGAAAATTATGGTATTCACTCAGAACCCACTTCTGTGAAACTTGCTTTAAAGGGCTCTAATTGGAAAGTTGTTATGAATGAAGAGTTTCAGGCCCTTATAAAAAACAATACCTGGCAGTTGGTTCGCTACGCTTCGATTGGAAAACGTGGCGCACGTGTGGTGGAGGCGTGGTGGCTTTTTAAAAATGTATTAAAAATGAATCGTATATTTTTTTATAAAATAAAAACAAGCGCAACGCAACAGTTTCTCAAAATAAAAATTTTTATTGACAAAATCTTTTCAATCAGGATCTATTATATATTTATGTATTGAATCTAAGATATACATGGATGTGAAGCATATACCTCTTGTAGTCTATATCAAACGTCCTCGCAAACTAACAATCATGCGTTCCCACAAACAATGGACTTCGAGATCAACACCAAGATATTTTAAGTCAATCCTCAAACGCACTAGAATAATTCAAAGACACTTTTTTTATCTCTAGATGTACTCAACATAGAGATCTAGAGAATTTATTGAGAATGAATAATTTAGTGAGATAATCCTTTGAGAGAATATGATGATTATTCTCATAGAGCTTTTTGATTAACTTTTTTATCACAGAGAAAATTCACTCTGATAGTAATTGTGTTCTCAACTCTCTTTCAACACTGAGGCCAATAGAATAATATTTATATATTTTCTAGATAATGGCATATCAGATTTTTAGATATAAACTGAAAATAATATTTAATTTCAAAAATATCATTGCAGTGGGACCCACTGCTATTTGTGCACAACTACAGTGTCACATGACACTGCAGTTGTCGTGAGCTATCACAGTGCCTCATAACATTGTGTGTCACGGCACTATTGTAGTGCCGTGTGGCACTATAGTAATTCATGTCAATATCTGATTCTCAATCAATGATTGACACGTGACAATTACTGTGAATTAAATATTTATTTTAATAAGATAAATATCTAGATATTTGTTAATTTAAAATTAACATATCTAATTATACATATTAACTAACTTATCTGTTGGGTCACCAATAACAGATTTAGTTGATTCAAACTATTATCTAATAATAATTTATATTTATATTTATATATATGTAATTTCCAAAATGTATATAGAAAACATTTAATTAATTAATTATTAATTCACACAGAATTATCTCATAATTATGTACTTGCACCAGAAATATAATTCCTTTTGTAAGTTAGTCATTTTCTCATGTCCTGAAATATTCACACCCTAAACTGTGTAGTACAGAGGTGACTTGGGGATCATAGAACTATAATCCTAAGCTCCAATAAACTTGATTATTAATTAAACTATTTAATTAAATAATCTTATTTATTAATTTCATTATTACTCCACTATAAATATGGAATTGCACTGTTAAAGATTATAGAATATATTTATATAGTATTCTCGTGTAGTCTATTGATATAATCATTTCATATAGTTCAGTCCTCCAATTATTGGTTCGTAAATTAGAGCTCATCAAAATTATCATTTTACCCTTCTAATTACCTCTTGATCCTTAAGAATAATTAATTCACTAGTGAATGACTAATTTATAATCGTATTATAAATTTGAGCTTAATAACCATTCAGTTCTAGAATTAACACTGAAGGGAACCAATATCCGATCCATTACGAAAGCTTGGATTCCAAATCTTGTAAGATCACGTTCCTAGCCATCCATATCACTGAATCTCTAAAACAAAAGTCACTAGTTTATTTTACAAACAAATCTTAACGAGTGAATCCAAAGATCCAGTAGACATGTATAGAAGTTCATGACTACTCAGGATTCAAACTTATCTACATGTAATCATCAATTTGATGTGTATTAAATCTTTATGATAAACGGTACGCTAATAAAGATATTAACTCATTAAGATGTCTATCCACATCAATATCACTGAATCTGTTTTGTCATATATAATATTATTATATAAAGTACATTCACTAAGATGTCTATCCACATCAATGATCTGGATCTAGATAACATGCATTCATAATGTTTAGTGAACTGTACTAGCAACCATTCATTAAAGATTTCATATTTTAATATGTTGCTGACAATTTTATTCATTATCTATGATCTTAATCCTCTTGTACTAATATAAGATCATAGTATCATTAATGAATATAAAATTTTCAGATATTTATATAAACTATTCAACAATAGTTTTAAAGAACAATTATAAGAAAAATATAATTTCATTAAATTTTATATTAAAATATCAATACACATGTTTTGAGGGTATAATCTCCAACAACTTCTAGTGTGAATGTGGTTACAAATAAGTGGGGTTTTAGGACTAAGTTTAAACCTGATGGCACAATAAGCAAGTATAAGGCACATTTGGTTGCCCAAGGTTTCCAACAGACACCGGGGTTGGATTTCTTTGAGACTTTTAGTCATGATATTAAGCCATCTACTGTTGGAATTATGCTAACCTTAGTTGTGACTTTTGGCTGGGAAATTCAACAGATTTACATAAACAATGCTTTCTTAAATTGTGATTTACATGAAGTGATCTACATGAGTCAACCACCTGGTTTCATTAGCATTGAGTTTCCCACTCATGTCTGCAAACTCAACATAGCAATATATGGTCTTAAACAAACCCCAAGGGCCTGGTTTGCCAAACTTCAAGTCGAGCTACTGCATTGGGGCTTTAATAATTCCAAGTCTGACTCATTGTTGTTTTACTATAGATCTATTGCTGAATTTATATTGCTTCTAGTATATGTGGACGGTATTCTTATTACAGGTACTAGTCCCGAGCTTATCGGTAAAGTTATCATTGATTTGAACAACAAATTTACGCTTAAAATGCTTGGACCTCTTCATTTCTTCCTTTAATTTGAAGCTTATCGGGATCAGTCATGTATCTATCTCACTCAATCCAAGTATATGCTGGATTAATTATAGAGAACTAACATGACAGATGCTAAGCCATACCCTACACCTATGTGCTATTCAGTCAAGCTTTCTTCTTCTAGTTGAAGTCCATTGATTGACCCTTCTTTATATAGAAGAACCATTGGTGCTCTTCAATATCTAACAATGACCAGAATTGATATTGCTTTCTCTATCAATAAATTGAGCCAATTTCTCAAATCTCCCTTTTCAGATTATCGGAAAGCTTGTAAGCGGATTCTAAGGCATTTAAAAGGTACTCTAGACTTTGGTTTACATTTTCAGCCTGCTATTTCTCTTTCTCTCGAAGGTTTCATTGATGCTGGCTGGGCCAGTTGCTTGGATGATAGAACATATACTAGGGGTTATTGCATATATCTAGGGGAAATCCAATATGTTGTAGCTTGTTCAAGTGCTGAATCTTAGTACAGGTCTTTGGCTTATGCTGCTACTGAACTGTTACGGATAGAATCACTATTTTTTGAGTTAAAATTCTCTACTTCAGCTTGTCTAACCTTGTGGTGCGATAATATCAGTGCAGTATTGCTTGCTTCTGATCCTATTTTTCATTATAGGACAAAGTGTATAGAGTTGGATGTCCATTTCATTCGGGAAAATGTGCTTGCGTAATAGCTAATTGTCAAATACATTTCTACTAATTTCCAAAGAGCAAACATTCTTATTAAACCTCTACCTTAACAGAAGTTTGAAATGCTAAAGTCTAAGCTCAAGGTTTAATCTTCTCCCTTTCGCTTGATGGGGAATGATAGAGAAGCTAATGTTAAAGGCAATCACAGTGATGCTTATGATAGCAAAGCTCAATGTGATGCTCACATTAGTGAAACAACTTTGCTACTTAGTTAGTTGAGCTTATTATTCTTTTGTTTTGCTTAAACTGTATTAATATAAATCTTCCTCAGTTGTAATTGTGTTTTACCGTTAATGAGATTACATATTGCATTTTCTTGAATCCTCTCACTTCACTCAAATCTCATCTCCTGTCCAACAAAGCTGGTTGCTTCAACCGGTGAAAATGAAACCACGGCTATTAATCCAAGGTATGAGAACTGGATTAGTCATGATCAATATTTAATGATGTTAATCAATGAAACTCTATCTCCTCTTGCTTTGACAATAAAATAACATTATCAGACACACGCCATTAATTAGCTCTCTGAAGGAAACTGATGATAAGCACATGTAGATCCAGTTAACAATTTTTCATAGAACCCATTTCTCCATCACTCTAATAACGAATTGCCACTTTACTATGTCATATGCCTTGGACATATCACATGATAGCCCCCCTCTGTTCACCCTTAATTGCTTTTTTGTACACAAGGATTGAAGCACCTCATGAGCCAAAAGGATGTTATTAGAATTTGACCTACCAAGAATGAAATCACTTCGCATAAAAGGATGTTTTTTGAATTATTTTATAAGACACATTACATAAATTAATAGGCCTAAGATTTTTCATAGATGAGACGATCTGAATTCTTGAGGCTACTTAATAAGAGTTTGATTAATTTCAAAGGCATAACCCCGTAGACGTGAAAAAAATATGAAACCATTCAAACACATCCTCCATTATGGAGATTGTCTGTAAAAATCAGTATTGAAACCATCCAATCTAGGCACCTTTGTTGGATTTATATCCTACAAAGCATCATAGATTTCCTCCTTGCGCATAATTCCACGTCTATCTCCTTAAGAGAGCAAGAATCATTGAGTTTCCATTTCAATGTTTAAATGTGTTGATGACTTAACTGATTCTTAGAATATCTAAGAGTCACCCAATAATATATCCTCATGCATGGATACCCATTATCTTTCTCATCCTAAAGTCCATGAATTTTATGTTGGAAAACGTGGCTCGCACGCGGAAGCGTGATGGCTTTTAAATTATTTTATTAAAAACGAATCTTTTTAGATAAAAAAATAAGTGCGACGCAACGGTTTCTAAAATAAAAACTTTTAATTAAAAACTCTATTCAATTAGAATCCATTATATATTTATATATTAAATCTAAGACATACATGGATATTAATCATATACCCCTTGTAGTCTATACCAAGCGTCCTCGCAAACCAACGATCTTGCGTTCCCATGAACGATGGATTTTGAGAGCCACACCAAGATCTTCCAAGTTAATCCTCAAATACACTAGGACGTGTGTGAGCACGTAGAATAATTCAAAGACACTTTTTCTGTCTCTAGATTTACTCAACACATGAGACCTACAGATTTATTGAGAAAGATTAATTTAGTGAAGCAATCATATGAGAGAATACGATGATGATTCTTTCAGAATTTTTTGATTTAACTTTTAATCACAGAGAAAAATCACTCTGATAGCAACTGTGTTCTCAACTCCCCATCAACATTGAGGCCAATAGAATAATATATGTATATTTTTCTAGAAAATGGTATATAAGATTTTTAGAGATAAACTGAAAATAATATTTAATATCAAAATTATCATTGCAAGGGGATCCACTAGAATTTGTACACAATTACAGTGCCACACGACACTGTAGTAGTCGTGAGCTATCACAGTACCTCATGGCACTGTGTGCCACGACACTAATGTTGTGTCATGTGGCACTATATTAGTTCATGTCAATATTTGATTCATAATCAATGATTAACACGTGACAATTATTGCGAATTACATATTTATTTTAATCAGATAAATATTTAAATATCAGTTAATTCAAAATTAACATATTTGATTATCCCTTTCAACTAACTTATATGTTAGTTCATAAATAACAGATTTAGTTAATTCAAATTATTATCTAATAATAATATATAATTTCACAAATTAGATATTCTGCCTCACTTATCGAAAATTAAAAATAAATCAATATATTTATTTATATATACTTTTGAAAATTATTATTAAAAAATTAATTAATTAATGACACATAATTATCTCATAATTACGTACTTGCCCCAGAATAAATTTTTTTTTGCAAGTTAGTCATTTTCTCATGTCCTGAAATATTCACATCTTACATTGCATAGTGGAGAGGTGACTTAGGGACCATGGACCTATAATCGTAAGCTCCAATAAATCATATTATTTTTTAAACTCTTTAATTAAATAATTTTATTTATTAAAAATGCTCCGTTATAAATATAGAATTGCACTCTCAGAGATTATAAAATGTTTTTAACGAGTATTCTCGTGTAGTCCATTGGTATAATCATTTCATGTAGTTCTATTCTCCAATAATTGGTTCATAAATTTGAGCCGGTCAAAATTATCATTTTACCATTTTAGTTATCTATTGATCTTTAAGTACCATTAATTCACTAGTGAATGGCTAACTTATAATCGTATTATAAATTTGAGCTAAAAACCATCAGTTCTAGAATCAACACTTAAGGGAACCAATATACAATCCGTTAGAAAAGCTTGGATTCTAAATCTTGTAAGATCATGTTGCCAGCCATCCACATCACTGAATCTCTAAAATAAAAGTCACTAGCTTGTTTTAAAAACAAACATTAACGAGTGAATCAAAAGATCCAGTAGACACGCATATGAGTTCATGACTACTCAAGATTTAGGCTTATCTACATATGATCATTAGATTGATGTGTATCAAATATTTATGATAAATGGTACATTAATAAATATATTAATTTACATTAGTCTTATCATATATAATCTTATTCTATAAAGTATCTTGACTAAGATATCTATCCACATCAATGTTTCGGATCTAGATCACATACATTCATAATATTTAGTGAATCGTACTAGTATTCATTCATTAAAGATTCTATACTTTAATATGTTGCTGATATTTTTATTCATTATCTATGATCTTAATCATCTCATACTAATACGAGATCATAATCTCATTAATGAATATGTAATTTTCATATATTTATATAAATTACTTACAATAATTTAAAAGAACACTTATAAAAAAAATGTTTAAATTTCATATTAAAAAGTCAATACACATGCTTTAAGAGCATAACCCCTAACAATCTCCCACTTGCCCTAAAGTAAATGTGGCATTTTTCTCAGCCCCATCTTTCTCAGCCTCAAACGACTTCGTAGGAAGTGTCTTGGTAAATGGGTCAGCCAGGTTCTTATCCAGCGTTATCTCCACAATAGTCAGACCAGATTCTGATCCAACGTTATCTTCATAACAGTTAGATCACCTCGGTGTTTGACCCAGACTTTGACTTTCAACTTTTATTATTTGATTCCTAATCAGTATATTCAGTGCGATTCAGGTCTCCACTTGAACAAACAAACATATAGTTTCTCATTCTCCTAAGATACTTGAAAATGTGCTTTACTGCAATCCAATATTTCAAACATGGATTCGATTGATAACGACTGACAATTCTCACCGCATAACAGATGCCTAGTTTCATATACAACATGACATACATGAGACTACCAACAAATGAAGCATTAGGAACCTTTCTCATATCATTTTCCTTCTGAGGTGTCTTAGGACATTGTTCTCTGGAGAGGACAATTTCATGTCTGGTCACACTACAACAATTTATGCTTACAATGACAGTCGCCTATGTGATACAATGACAGCTCCCTAAAATCTGTCAAATGAGTAATATGAGTAAGATGACAACTCAAACATTATCTGTCATTAATGTGTTATCTACTATGATAGCTAATTGTTGGGCTGTCATAATAACTTCTTATATTGGCAGTGTAAAAAACTTGTCATCATTCCATGTTATATAAAAATATTAATTACCCAAAGTTCATTTTAGTTACGAAATTGACATCTTATTTAATCCATCCTAAACCTAATTTTACTTATTAGTTTTTTCTCTCTTTGATAGAGGCGAGTGGCGATTCGTGATGCTGAGAGTATATCACGCGCCAGGCGACCTCCGCGGTGGCTTCCAGGTGAGGTTGTACGGTGATCTTCCACGGTGAGCCTCCACTACAGGTCGAGAAAGGTTACCGTCCTAAAGATCATAGTGTACTCTCTTCCTTCTTTCTCTTATTTACTCTTTCTACTTTATGTTACACCCTGCCTCGCTCCCGAAACTCTTTTTCTTCGAAGGTCACCCAGATTTTGCTCACTTCCTCAACTTCTTCCTCAGCCTCAATTTCTGAATCTATAGTTATAGAAGTATCATAACCCAGATTTACTCCCGAGCCAAGTAATATAACCCATGAGGGATTTCAATTTATATGAATGTTGTTGGATTTTTATGATGTTATCGTTGATAATCCACTTTTCCCCTTTTCTTTACGTGTTGCTACTATTGATGTATCATTCTCCTCAGATAAATCATTGTTCAAGCATGTTGGATGTACGGGTAAGCTTACTTTAGATTTTTTTTTCCTTTTCATTTGATTTTTGGGTCCGATTTTTAGTAGATTTTATTGTTGTACGAATGATCCTTACTGATTTTCATGGATTATGTCTTAATTTCTCTGGGTATTCATCCACATGGAACCATGAATCGCCATTGAAGGTAGGTTTCTATTTTCTTTTGGTTATTTGAACACGAAATGAGAATCTCTAATTTTCTTGGATCTTAAACGAAACCAACTGCACTAGACATTGCCTACTTGCATTTTTTTTGCTTGTAATCTAGGGTGAGGCTTAAGCAGTTGCGAAAGAGATTTTTAAGTGGGTGGAGAACACATTTTTAGTTTTTTTTTGTGCTTCTTATTGTTGATTCTTTGGAATAATATCATAATACAATATATGAAACTTTCACGTTAGTGGAATTAGCAATTTAGTACTATGCTACAAGATATTAATGTTTTACATTGTTTGTTTAGGACAGAATTACTTGATATGTTATATATATGTTCCTAGATACTAATAGAAATTGCGACTATGTTTGTATGTTTGGTTATATGTGCAATTGCCTTTTAACGTATGTTTGTACTTTATCTTGCCAAAAACATTATTATCCTTTTTATAATTACTAGTCATCCATCACTAAAATTTCACTTGATAGTCCCAATGTTCATCTACAAATAATGATTCAATTTAACGTGTAAAGAATATTCAATTTATTGGTTGGATGGAATTGAAAGCTAAACTATCTTTTAATCTCAAGTTAAGTATTTCCTCTAAGTTTCACTATTACTAGACTGGATTTTGCTCTGAATTTTTTCCTTTCATTTCTCAGCCTCGCCTGCAACTTAAGGTGTCCAATTTTCTCCTTCTTTGATTCGGGGGAGGTGTGTGGGATGGGGTTTTTTTTCTTTTTTTGATTTGGTGTGTTCTCTGAATTTTCGTTTCTTTTTTATTTGCTTCATAGATTTCCTTTGATTTTCAGGACTTTCCGATACTTGGGGTGTGTGAAAAATTTTTAGGCCCTTCTGTTGGATTCAAATGAGGTAAGTCTTTGGTTCAGTGTTTTGTCTTTTCTTTAATATGCTCCATATATATACTAAGTTCAACATCAAGCTTTGTTTATCATCTCATCCACCATTTGGGCCCTAAGTTGATCTGGAAAGAAATGAGTAATAATACAACACAATCGAAAGCTCATACAAGATGAAACTTATCAGAGTAATTACCCAATTTTTCTTTCATGTTCTTTCATTTTAAAGTTATGCTTATTTTCAAGGGTCTTCTGTGAACATCAAAACAGTGTGGGAGTTGCTTATTGATGAAACTTATGCAGATATGCATTGTATGTCTATAATTAGTAGGTACTGTTACTAATGTTTCTTTATAATAAAATGCTCTTGCTTCATCATTTGGTAAAGATAGACACAGTCATGGCATATGATATAAAATCTTTTTTATCTCACTCCACACACTACATTTAGCATCTACATTGAATGAGTTGCATAATTCTATTTTATATCAGTTTTTGGAATATGTTATGCAACATACATAGCGATGTATCTGCTAGCTTGTGATAAAATATATTTAAGCATTATAGAGTCTACTGCATATATCATATTTTTGTGCAAGTTACTAGGTTTTAATAATTGTTAACTGCATAAATTATGATATTTTTATCATTGTTGGCACTGTATGGGGAACCAATTTCGACATTTTAATGTCCTAGAAAAGAAGTTATTTGTCTAACTGAGAAAGATTCAAAGTGAAGCCAAAATGAAGCTTGTTACTCTCTGTGTCATATTAGCTCAATTTTACATATGTTGAGCTGTTATAATTGAGAAATCATATTCAGGTTCAATTGCACCTGTTGCTTCTGAGATTCACCATGAAACTTACCTTGTTGTATTACTATTGCTCATATTATCCCCAAATAATTTAGCTAATATGTTAATTAACGTTGGTATGTAGTGCTGATAGTGGAAGCGAAGGCACAAGTGAAGGAAGTGATGTCAATTCTTAATATGTAAGTGTTGTGGCTCCCCATCATATAAATGGTTCTTCCTTTGAATTATTAAAATGATTGTTATTTGAACTTTTTGTTTAAAGCTGTGGAGTACCAATTATGTGACTTTTTTTGTAGTGAAGATTCAATGGTGTTTGCTGTAACTTGTTCCAAAATCGTTTGTGTTAATTGGTGGCCTTATATACCATGTTTCACAAGTACCCAACCAAACTTCTCTGGTTGTTCATCTTTTAGATTATCGTATAAAAGTACAAAAGTACTTGGATCTCTATTTATTTTTGTCAGTTCCAAAAGTATGCTCTCTAGACAAAGATCAATTAGTGACAGTTAATTTATCAATCGTAGACTCTTCATTTGAGATTGAACTTTTATCAGGTGTTTGATTGTTTGTTTCTGTGTGCGTTTTGCTTTGCTTTTGACATTTATCTAATTTAATTCTTTGAGTTGAGTTTGTGGTTGTGGAGAAGGTGGTGTTGAGGATTAAAGTTAAATAATATTAATGAAAAATCGTGTTGGAAGGTAAGTTTTTGCCTTTCCAAGATAGTTTTTTTTAAAGATCCTTTAGTGACGGAATTCTCCGTCATTATAAGTATTTTTGCGGCACCTATAATGACGGGCAATCCCCGTCATTAAAGGTATTTTTACGACACATTTAATGATGGGATTCTTTGTCATAAAAAGTATTTTGGCGGCATCTTTTGATGGTGATTTTTGGTAAAATGAGTTTAAATGACGGGAAATCCCCATCATTATAGGGTTTTGATGACAGGTTTTCAATGTCATCTAAGCCATTTTTGTAGTAGTAGTGTCGGTAGTTGACCTTTATTGGAATTCTCCATAGAGAATCTCTCCAGCACCTTATCAAGATAAGATGCTTGAGAAAATGCCAATAGCTTGTTCTTTCTATCCCTTAAGATTTGGATGCCCAGAACATAGCTCGCTTCTCCCAAATCTTTCATTTGAAATTTCTCACCTAACCACTTTTTTACCTTTGACAAAATTTTAACATCATTCCCAATGAGTAGAATATCATCAACATAAAAAACTAAGAAAACCATTATCTTGTCTTTGATGTATTTACAAACACGGGCTTCGTCAACATTTTGCTCGAAGCCATAAGACTTTATAACCTCATCAAAGGTAAGATTCCAAGATCTAGAAACTTGCATACTTTCTTATCTCACCCCTTTTGTACGAACCATTCTGGTTGCATTATATAGATTCTCTCTGCAAGTGAGCCATTCAGAATATTTGTTTTTACGTCCACTTTCCATATCTCATAGTCAAAACTAGTAGCTATGGACAAAAGGTGCGAATGGATTTTAGCATGGCCACATGAGAGAATGTCACTTCATAATCGACTCCCTCCCTTTATGTATAGCCCTGGCTATTAATCGTGTCTTGAAAGTCACTACTTTCCCATATGTACCTCTTTTCTTCTTGAAGATCCATTTACATCCAATGGGCATGACATCTTCAGGTGGATCTGCAAGTTCCTAGACGGAATTAGAATACATCGATTCTATTTCCTAGTTCATGGCATCTTGCATTTCTCTTTTTTAGGATCAGCCATTGCTTCTTCATAAGATAATGGATCGTCCTTATCAGTGTCAGACACTAGGACATGTGCCTCTTGTTCATAGCGAATATGTTGTCTTACAACCCTCCCACTATGAGTTGCATCGAGGTTTCCTGAATAGGAACTGTGATTTCTGTGGTTTGTAGTTTATAAGTTGATGATGAAAGTGGTCTGATCTTATCAAATGCTAATTCTTCAAGCATCTACAAAGAAGAACATACATGGTTACTAGCTCCTGAATCCAGTATCCAAGATGACAAATCATATTCCACTAGACAAGCTTCAAGAACAAGTAAATCATATTTACCTTTCTTTTTTAGCTCCGAGAGATACTTGTTACAGTGTCTCGTCCAATAACCTTCAACCCCACAATGGAAACATTTTCCTTTAGGCTTATTGTCATTTTTGTTCTTCTTGACTTTCGGCGATGTCTTGGTTATCTTCCCTTTCTTGTTCTTACCTTTGCCCTTACTATTGATCTTCTTCCTTTTGTTACTTTTAACAACACTGGAAGAAGGCTTTTTCTCGACAACATTTGCCTCTCCCTCTTTGGTCATACTCTTATTGAGTGACTCAAAAGTCTGCAGTTCATTCAACAATTGGATCAGGTTGAATTGCAACTTGTTCATAACATAGTGGGTGGTGAATGTAGAAAAAGAAGGTGTGAGCGATTTAAGTATAATGCTGACTTGATTTCGTTCATCAATGGTCACCCCATATACTTCTGCCTCATGCATTATGTTGATCGTGTTCACGCACAAAAGTACATTTCTTCATCTTGCTCGTCATGTAACTCCTAGTAGTCTCATGACGACTTTGATTAGAGTGCTGCCTAAACATCGCCTGTAGATATTCCATAATCTCACAGGCAGTCTCCATGCTTTCATGCTTCGTTCTTAGAACATCATTCGTGCTCACAATCATATAGCACTTTGCTTTGTTGTTAGATTGAATCCAGGCGTCAAACTTGTCCCTAACATTCTTAGTGGCATTGACAGCGGGCTCTTCAGGACATTTCTCAGTAAGAACAAATTTGTGGTTCTAACAAATTAGCATCAAGTTTAAATTTGATTTCCATCTTATATGCAGGTAAAGCCGTAATAAGATTGCCCATTTCTCAGTTTCTCAAGTTCAGGTAAAGCCGTAATAGGATTGCCCATGGTAGACATAATAATAACTGAAAAATCAAATAGACATAATTCAAAATAATTGATATAAATATCCAGAATTTGAAAAGTAAACATGATGCATGAATGCAATATAATAAACACATAAATTTAACGTTTACTAATCACGATAAATAACAAAACGATTAATGTGCTGCCTTAGGGCCTGTCAGATTAATCTTAGACTGTCTACGAGACATTATCGTCCTTATTAATTAAAACTTAACATATCTCATAGTTTCTCTTTTAACAATAAAGTATCATTTATTCGGTCAAGTCACAATTATCCACACGAAAGGTTGATTGTGATTTTGTGAGTGTAACCCATTATTTCAGATTTTATAACTTGATTTAGAATATGTCGCCTTAGGATTGGTCAAAATCAAACTACATCACTTAGTCTTATCTTCTTAAGAAGTCCAACCTTGGTATTGATACAGCTCAAAACCTTTCTTAGGAGGATGAAAACAAAGTCATCTCGAGACCCTCACTGTACCTCATGGTGTTGTACTAATAATGGAGACCATATGTTACATTGACATTTCAACTTTCTCTCACTCACTATTTTAGGATAATGTGTTTCTATTTTAACTAATCAATTAATTTTAAATTAATTACTAGTTAAAATAATAACTCTATTAACGTTAAATAACAGTTAATCTAATCTCATTTGTCTAAGTTCATTTAACTTTTTAAAGAGCCTAAGTCATAATTAACTGAACTTAGGTTAACTAATTAATTACATTCATCAAACTTTAATAAAACTCTTTTACTAAAGTTGGTTATCCTAAATGTTACTATAGCCTTTAGGGTGATGTGATTACCAAGTTTTAACTAATTAAAACCTAACTGGTTACATGCGATTGATTTCTCAAAACAATTCTTATAAACATATTAGGACAATCCTAATAAATCATGTTTTTACTGATGATATGCATGATTAAATAAAACTGTGTGGGGTTTCATGTATGACATGTGATCAAATAATGCATGGTCATGTTATCAATCATATCAATAAATAATTATTTAAAAATTAAATAAAATAATAATTGACCAACTGACTATTGGGTATTTTTAAATTATAACCATTGAAATAAAGAAATAAAATTACAAAGAGCACTTCAAGGTTATATATTTTCAAAATATCTCATTCTCCACCTAATGTCTATCTTCATAATCTTCAAGCTTTGAACATAACCTTTTTAATTAGGAAAAACTATTTTTCTTAATTAAAAATTATCTCTATAATTATCTTTTAAAATTATTGAATTTGACTTAGTCAATAAAAAATTTATTGACTTGGTCAAACACAATCAATTCATTAATATTTAAATTTGTTAAAAATAATAATTAATAATTAATTTTAAAATTACATTCATTTCAAAATTTAAAAGATAATATATAGAGTTAAATTTATCATAAAACTCTGCAGTAATAAGGTAAGTTGGTATCAGGGTTTCTGTGAAACTTTCCTAGATGTGATAACAGTTGCCACTAACGACAGAACTCTCCCACCACCACCCATCACCATCGCCAGAAGTCCACCACCGTCGACAGCCGCTGTCAAGACGGCGGTGCCGTTACCAACTTTCCGCGAGCTCTCCGCCGAAAAAATTGGTTTCGGAATCGACAACGCTTGAAATCCTATTTCTGGTGCCGGTGCCGAAATTCCTATTTCTTTTCCTTTTTTTTCTCCTCGTTTGTCTCGTGGGTTCTTCATCTTCTCACAATCGGAATATATAATATAATATTCAAAATAAAATAACAAAGTCAAAACAGCTTACACAAGATCTAAGAAAAAATTAAAAGAACAAAGTCAAACCCAATAATCAACCATACAATTAACGATCTATTATTTAACCATACATTCAAAAAATAAAACCATTCATTCATTCATTTAGATCTGATATATTATAAATAATGCAAGAAAAGTCACATAGTATTTAATACATAAATATATAATGGCCGCTCTGATACCAATTGTTGAAAAATGCGGCTCATGCACATCGGAAGCGTTTAAATTTTTTTAATAAAAATGAATCTTTTTCGATAAAAGAAAATAAGCACGATGCAACGGTTTACAAAATAAAAGCTTTTATTGAAAAACTATTTTCAATCATGATCCATTATATACTTATATATTAAATTTAAGACATACATGGATATGAATCATATACCCCTTGTAGTCTACATAAAGTGTAATTTCAAACCAACGATCTTGTGTTTCCATGAACAACGGATTTCGAGATCCACACCAAGATTTTTCAAGCCAATCCTCAAATACATTAGGACGTAGAATAATTCAAAGACACTTTTTTGTCTCTAGATTTACTTAACACTTGAGATCTAGAGATTTACTGAAACTGATTAATTTAATGAAACAATCCTCCGAGAGAATACGATGATGATTCTTTCAGAGTTTTTTATTAACTATTAATCACAGAGAAAAATCACCCTGATAGAAATGTGTTCTCAACTCTCCATCAACCCTGAGGCCAATAAAATAATATCTTTATATTTATTTAGATAATGGTATATCATATTTTAAGGGATAAACTGAAAATAATATTTAATTTCAAAATTATTATTGTAGGGGACCTACTGGAATTTTTGCACAACCGCAGTGCCACAAGGCACTATTGTAGTGTTGTGTGGCACTACAGTATTACACCCCCACTAATGTAGTGCCACATGACACAAGAGTAGTTTATGCCAATCTTTGATTCCTAATCAGTGATTGGCACGTGGCAATCACTGTGAATTATATGTTTGTTTTAATCAGATAAATATCTAAATATCAGTTAATTTAAAATTAACATATCTAATTATCACAGATTTAGTTGATTCAAATTATTATCTAATAATAATTTCTAATTACCTAATTTCATAAATTAGATATTCTGTCTCACTTGTCGATAATTAAAAAAAAATTTGATATAATTATTTATATATAATTTCAAAAATTAATATAAATAATTTAATTAATTAATTCTTAATTAATTAATCATACATAATTATCTCATAATTACGTACTTGCCCCAAAATAAAAATTTATTTTGCAAGTCACTCTTTTTCTCATTTCCTGAAATATTCACACCCTAGACTACGTAGTAAATACGTAACATGGGGACTATGAGCCTATAATCTTAAGCTTCAATAAATCAGATTATTTATTAAACTCTTTAATTAAATAATCTTATTTATTAATTCAATTATTACTCCACTATACATATGAAATTGCACTCTTAGAGATTATAGAATGTATTTACAGAGTATTCTTATATAGTCCATTGATATAATCATTGCATATAGTTATGTCCTCCAATTATTGGTTCGTAAATTAGAGTCAGTCAAAATTACCGTCTTACCATTTTAATTACCTTTTAATTCTTAAGTATCATTAATTCACTAGTGAATGGCTAATATATTCGTATTATAAATTTGAACTCAATAATCATTCAGTTCCATTATCAATACTTAAGGGAATCAATATATGATCCATTAAGAAAGCTTAGAATTAAATATTGTAAGGTCATGTTCTCAGCCAACCACATCACTGAATCTTCAAAACAAAAGTCACTAACCTATTTTATAAAAAAAAACCTTAACGAGTGAATCAAAAGATTTAGTAGACATGTATAAGAGTTCATGACTACTTAGGATTCAGACTCATCTACATATGATCATCAGATTGATATGTATTAAATCCTTATGATAAACGGTACATTAATAAATATATTAATTTCCATCGGTCTTGTCATATATAATCTTATTATATAAAATACATTCACTAAGATATCTATCCACATCAATGACCCGGATCTAGATCACATACATTTATAATGTTTCATGAACCGTGCTAGCAACCATTCATTAAAGATTTCATACTTTAATATGTAGCTGACATTTTTATTCATTATCTATGATCTTAATTTTCTCGTACTAATACACAGTTATAGTCTCATTAATGGATATGAAATTTTCAAATATTTATATAAATTACTCAACATTAATTTAAAAGAAAAATTATAAGAAAAATGTAATTTCATTAAATTTTATATTAAAATGTCAATACACATACTTTAATGGCATAACCCCCAACAATTTATTGATCCGCCGATGGTTTTAAACTTTAAAGTGAAAGAATTTTGTGATAAGATCCCCATTGACGAGCCAATCCATGCAAGATTGGTCTCCCCGAGTTAGCGGGGAGTCCCAAACTCACAAGTCCCATCCGAAGAAACATTATAAGAAAAAAATGTAACAATCAATCTACTAACAATGACAAAAATAAGACAGCAGTTAGCAAGCATTTGTAGTAAAGAGAAGGCGAAGTCGACAAGTAGAGAATACCAATATTCAACAGTAACGCTTGAAATGACGAGATATGTTAGAAAAATGGTCTAAGCCCTGACATCTACATCATGAGGTCATAGATTCAAATTGCAATATCTCAACCACCATATAATTTGTAGCTCTATTAAAAAATGCCAATACATCGTGAAACCAACTCTCCATCAACACCTCTAAAATCCAACCATCTGCATCTCCATTGCTTCATTGATTTTGCTGATAGTTCTGTAACTTGTTCGACATCATCTTTTCTCCATATAACATTCTAAGCTTTAGATTAACAATGACTTCAGCATCTTTTGTGAAATGTTAGAAAATGTGATTGAAGCACTCTTAGTAGAAGTTGCAAGAAGAATGAAGAGCCATGGGTTTTCATGAGTTGAAAACCTATGAGTTACATAGTTGAAGAGTTTCTGAAATCATGCAACCCATAACTCATCCTTGTGAATTACCCACGCCTCCAAGAAAACTATAAAAGGAGGGGTATATGGCTTATTTTTTCATCATCCAAACATTTGAACAATTACCTAGAAAAAGCTCACATGTTCTCTCAAATTTTTTTCTTTTGAAAAGTGTTTGCTAGCTTTACGCTATAGAATAGAGTTCTACACTTAAGAATCAAATTCGAGCACGAAGGTTTAAGGAGCTTTATGAAGCAATCCACCACATGTCTGAAGGTTTAAGGAGCTTTAAAAGGTGTCGTAAAAAGCACATATTTTTACGTCGGGTAAAACAAACGACGGTTGTTCCAGACCGTCATCTTCAAACCCACAAGAATGACGATTGTTTTGTAGTTCTTCGATGACGGTGTCTAGATACACCGTCGTCATTTTTGAGTTGTGTTTAACGACGGTCTCTAGATACACTGTCGTCGTTGTTTACTATTATTTTTTATTTAATTTTAGAAACTGTCATTTTTTATAGTGTTACAAATTGTCGTCTGTGATGATATATTTTTTTAAAAATTTATTTACTGTATAATTAAGCCAACATATTAGAATTGAACAATAAATGAAAACATTGAAGACCAGAAAAAACAAATAACGTAATTAATTACAAAAACCTTTAAACTAATGAACTTTGAATACTTCTTTAAGTTGTTCTAATTGCTCCCAAATTGATCTACTTAGTTGTTGAAGCCTGCAAAAAATGAAGGTTGGTTTAACCTATCAATTTATACAAAGTAAACTAAAAGAGTATTGAAATAAAGTTGTCATTCATACATGTTTTGTTGATTTGATATTTACTGTTTCATTTATCCACTCATGTGTTGAATTATAAATTATTTAGTTTAACCCTGAGTGAAAGATAAAACATACAAAGTTAAACAAATTATAAATGCACCAATATCATACTAACCACAAGACATAGTTACATGTAATACTTTCAATAATCACAGTGTATTCACCATTTGGTCGAACATAAGCAACCTCATTTTCACCATATGTGTCAAATGTTTTAATAGAAGGCATCTCTTTCACAAACAAATAACAATCTAATAATTTATCATCTAAATCATCATCAACAATACTTTTATGATATTCTCTTTGAGTGGAAGGTAAGACAACTGACCATCTTGAATTTTTTGGATCTTCAACATAAAAAAACGTGTTTTGCTTGCAAGATCAACTAATGTAAATCTCAGATCATCAACTTTGATCCCATTACTATTCTCAATCCACTCACATTTAAACAACAAAATTCTAAACATATAATAATTAAGCTCACAAATCTCTTTACGAACAAATAATAAAGATCATAATTTGAAAAGAGAGATAATAAAAACACCATCATTTACGTGGAAAACTCTTAAAATGAAAAAAAATCACTGGAAGATTGTTGATATTCACTTGTGACAAAGATTTTACAGAGTTGTTGATGAGAAAATAGAGAAAGAGCAGTGCGATTAGTTGAGATTTACTTAGGTGTCTTCCTCGCCTCCTTTTTCTTTTTACAAGAGCTTGTACTTAAAACCTTATAATAATAAGAATAATAAAAAGTGGATGATCACATCCCATATGCTTTTAACTGATGGGATTGCTTTCAGACGTGAGCTCTTTTACTTTGCTCATTCCTTTCCGTTGTTTTGTCCTCAGCAACTCAATCAGTCATAGACACTTGGTAGTTCCTCGTGGTTCGGGCCAATCAATCATAATCATTTGACTGTCAGTCTGAACCTTCCATTCCATTCTAATGTTATGCCATGTCCAGGAGGTAATGATTCCCCGTTCTCGAGATAGGATCCCATTCTAGAAGCGATGGCCCCCATTCTAGAAGTGATAGCCCCCGTTCTAGAAGCGATTGTCACCCATTCCAGAAGTGATCCCCCCAGTTCCAGAATCGATAGTCACCCGTTCCAGAAGTGATGGTTCCTCGCTTCAGCATTCTTCCACGTTCTGATGAGGTCTGCCGCTTCAGCGTTCTTTCTGTACACATGTCTTGGTAATATTTTTTCCTATTCATTTGTCCCTCATTACACTCAATAAATTTTCATTTATTGATGTGTAATGATGAGGAGTTCTTGATTTGTATGCGCCTTTTCAAATATCATCTTGTCTTCTCTTGGGAACCTGCACTTTAATGGTTTTTCTATTTTTCGCGAGCCCTAGGTAGGTCCCTTTTCTAAAATGTAAAGAATTTTTTCGGTATGAAAAACTCACTATGACCAAATAGTAAAGATCATAATTTGAAGAGAGTATTGAAATAATGTTGTCATCCATACATGTTTTGTTGATTTGATATTTATTGTTTCATTTATCCACCCATGCGTTGCATTATAAATTATTTAGTTTAACCCTGAGTGAAAGATAAAACATACAATGTTAAACAAATTATAAACGCACCAATATCCTACTAACCACAAGACACAGTGTCTTCACCATTTGATCGAACATAAGCAACCTCGTTTTCACCATCTGTGTCAAATGTTTTAACAGAGGGCATCTCTTTTACAAACAAATAACAATCTAATAATGTATCATCTAAATCATCATCGACAATACTTTTATGATATTCTTTTTGAGTGGAAGATAAGACAACTGACCATCTTGAATTTTTTGGATCTTCAACATAAAAAAAACTTGTTTTGCTTGCGAAGCCAAAATGAAAGGCTCATTTTGCAAGATCAACTAATGTAAATCCCAGATCATCAACTTTGATCCCATTACTATTCTCAATCCACTCACATTTAAACAACAGAATTCTCAACATATGATAATTAAGCTCCCAAATCTCTTGGATCACCCCATAAAAGGACAAGTCTGAATAAATAGGATTGTTATCCTTAGCACTTGCAATTTGCATTGTATGTGTCACTACACCAAATCCACTATTCTGGAAACATCGATCGTTATCATGACATTTTGTATGAAATCTATAGCCATTCATGGCGTAACTAAAATATTTGATTACCTCGTAAGTTGGGCCGTATACTATCTATCTCAGTGTATTTGTTACACTAATAGAGAAATCAATATCATTTACCTGATCATGTAGCCAATAAATAAATGTTTGGTTATGTTCATTTTGTAGCCATTTATGTCTCCTTGATTGGTTCGAATACTTCTTCTTCAAGAAAGTCCTATGTTGCCTATATAGCAGCACAAAAAAAATTCAAATAGAGTATGAAATAAAGAACCATTATATTGAGCATGATAACAAATAAAAGATTGAGATTATTATACTTACTCGATATAGGGTTGAACTTCATTAGTATTTTCCAATACATAACGATGTGCTTGCTTCCACTGTCTGTGATCAATTCTTTCTACATGACCACTTGATAAAGGCTTACCATCTTTCAAATCATCATCTGAGCATGGAACTCCAATTGATTTAACTCCTAGATATTAGGTGCAAAAATCTACATCTTGTTCAACAATATAACACTCACTAATCAACTCTCTAAACAATTGTGATTTCTTACATAACTTTTAGCACTTTCATATATCATTCAAATGGGTACATCCACCGCAAGTAAACTGGTCCACAGAGTCGTACCTCTCTAACAAGGTGCAACCATGATGGTGAAGAATGTGGGAGGAAATGTTTTTCAAGGATACATAACGTCGCAACAATTTATTTTTGTAGCACATGTAGTTGTGTAACATATATAACCTTACTTCAAATTGCATTAAAGAATGAACAAAGTTTGGTGATCGCATATCCTACATGATCTGGTAATAATCCACGTATTGCTATGGGGAGTATACGTTGCATTAATGTATGACAATCGTGAGATTTCAACCCATTAATACTAAGATCTTTCAAAGAAACCAAATTTTGAAAATTTGATGAGTACCCTTCAGGAATTTTTATGTTAGCTAATGTAGTTTATAATTTCTTCTTTTCAGCTCTTTTGTAACAAGATGGGGGTAGGACTGCCCTATTTTCCCTCTTCTTTTTGTCGTACTAGTCGTCGTATCACTACTACAATTTTGGCTTTAGATGACAGCCATATCTTTGATACAACGGCAGCTCTATAAAATCTGTCAAAGGAAAATAGTACAGGGTGGGGTAATTTGGGTAAGATGACAGCTCAAAAATTAGCTGTCATTTGTTCTCTACTATGACAACTAATTTTTGGGTTGTCAATATAATTTCTTATTATAATAGTGGAAAAAGCTGTCATTGTTTGTGGTGTAAAAAATTTACTATTTACCTCAAAGTTTATTTTATTTATGAAACTGCCATACTATATAATCCATCTAAACCTATTTGAGCCTGCTATCTCAAACACCTCTCTCTCTCTCTGCTACTCGCTCAAACTCAAAAATGTTGTACGAACTCGAAGCTCTCTCGAACTCATCTTTCTCACTCTGAGCCTGCTCTCTCTTTCTCTCCCTCTCGAGCTTTCCTCTACATTGCTCTCTCTAACTCATCTTTGCACTGCTCTCTCTCTCTCTCTCTTGATACTCCTCTCTTTCTTCTACTCACTCGTCTCTGATCTGTCCTCTCTCTCTTGAATCTCAGCCTCCGACGATGGTTCTCCCTCTCTCGGGGTGAGTTTGTAATTTTTTCAGCTTTATCTAGTGTTATTTGTTCTGCTTTAGTTTTATTGAGATTTAGGGTTTAGATTTTGAGTTAGGGTTTTGATTTTTTGTGTTATGTCTGTAACTTTTATGTTCTTGAGATTCTTGGCTAGCGATCTAATTCGTGTTTTAGTTTTCCTTACTAAATGAATCTTTCTTAAGTTCTATTTGTATCTTGTATATGTGTGCTTAAGTTTCTTGGCTATCGATCTAATTCGTGTTTAGTTTTTCACGAAATACAATATATCGACTTAAGAATATAGTTTTTTTCTCGAAAAGTTAGTTCAAAATCGTTGACTGTTTTCAAAGATTCTAGGTTTGTTTTTCCCGTGTGTTTCTTTTAGAAATTATTTCATACTTGAGAACTGTATACCATAAGAAACAGAGTTTGCAGAAGAAGTTAAAGAAATTTGGTTTCTGATTTTGCCTTTTCTTTCTACATATAAGTTATATAGGATAGTTCATGTTTGTCATAATGCCCTTATGAGCTCTAGTGATTGTAGTCTTTACACTTTCGAGATGTACCGCATTGATGGTTACTCTTAAATTTCTTGCATGCAAGAAATTTAAGAGAAACTCATGTGAGTTATGCAAACCTTTGTCTTTATACCATGGTATTGTTTTTGTCTGTGGATGTTCTTAAGATTCTATGTGCTTGCTGGGAGGAGAACATAAGAGAACATAAGCATGCTAGTGAATATGGAATAGGGATTATACTAAAAGAAATAGATTTTAGACATTTCTCTCTGCTTTATATTGTTTTAACATTCTGCAACTCATCTTTGAGGTTATAATCACATTTGATACGCTTATGAACATGCTTTTAGAGATTTCTCTCTATTTTATATTGTTTTATTTTTCAAAAATCCACCATCTCCTTTAATTTTTTTCTTACTTTATGCATACCAATACCATGCCAGGTTTCTCCTGGACATTTTCTCCCTCTTTAAGGCATTTAGGTCATGCTTAGAGAATTATTATACTTCATCTTTTGTGCTTTAGTCTAAAATTACTTACTATCAATGCAACGGGTAAGACTCTACCAATCAGAATTCAATTTATCAGGTTGGATTTGAAGTTGTTGGAATAAACTAGATGTAGTTAGATAAATGTTAGTCTATTCTTTTCTTTTAGCAAGGTTATTCAATTTATCAGGTAGGATCTGAAGTTGTTGGAATAAATTAGATGTAGTTAGGTAGATGTTGGTTTATTCTTTTCTTTTTGTACGGTTATATTCAATATTTTTTCAGTTTGATTCTGTAATCATTGATCTTTGAATTACATATATGATTTTAATATTGATTTAATGGACGTGTCAAGATAAGCATTAAGTAACAAAGATCAAAGCATTCAGTAGCAGGAATTTGACACTAAAAATTGGTGAAGTCCAATCATGGTTATGCTCTATTTTAGCTTTGACATTTCATAAGCTTTTAAAGAGTCGACCTTGATCAATACTTTCCCTTCTTCTTTCATTATCATTGCACTCTTTTCAAATAATGAGCATTCAAGAAAAGAGGGCCAAGAGCCACAACTCTGGTGTTTTCTTATTGCTTGATCACCATTTATAGTATTTCTAATACTTTTCACTATATGTCGATGATGCAGAAGGTGCTTTTACCAGGAATCTAAGAAGCAAATAGTATAGCACTGATAACTCTCCTT
Source organism: Datisca glomerata (assembly GCA_003255025.1). NCBI lineage: Eukaryota > Viridiplantae > Streptophyta > Magnoliopsida > Cucurbitales > Datiscaceae > Datisca > Datisca glomerata. The sequence continues at coordinate 32,180 of QANY01005132.1, forward strand.
AACTGGTATGTTTAATTCTACACAGCACATGCATTGAACATCAACCAACTCAACATGGTGCACAGAACAAGTAATCTGCTCTTTGTACCTACAGTATTGAGTTCACATTTATTTCAGTAATTATCACTACTGTAAGATCTGACCAACAATAAGTCTTATAAATCATATAATGAGAAAACTAGCAACTAGCATCAGTAGCAACTAGCAACAGTAGTAGACATCATATTTTCATCAATAATAATATTCTTATGTCTTACATAGCATGCAAACTGAGCTTACAAGCTTTGGAGATGTTTTGCGCACTAATCCAAAACTTTCATAATAAAAAATCCCATGAATATATCATCTTTAAGAGTAAGCAAAAACACTAGACTCTATAAGAAACCTACACAACATTTAAGCACCATCAGAAGCTTAATGTAACTAAGAAAATTGTACACTTAAAAGATGCCCATAGCCTATTGGTTTAAGTAATTTTGCCTTTGGGTAATAGTCCTAGTAGACTGAAGGTTCCAGTAAAAAAAATATTTCAATGGTTAACATAATATGCAGAACTAATCAAATAAAATAAGACATAAGACCAATAATGGGTTTGACCTTTTTGGTCCTTGCTAATGAAATGAAACCACTTAGACATTGTCCTCTACTTTACAAGAAGAAGAACAGACTACCATATGTCATGCCTAAAAGAATTTTAACTAGAACTTCTTATTTTTCAAATGATATAGAATACTTGGATTCCTTCATCTTCCTTAACTTTCTATCAGTGAGTATTTTTAACACTAAGCTACTGTTCTTTTGTTTTTTATGTGCAATGATAGTTTTTAATAAATATGTCGCATTAGTAGTTTAATCTCTAATCTTTATTTTTGTTTCTTACTAGTAGATGGTAAAATTGAGAGCCAACCAGCAGTATATATGACTTAGGAAGGATATCGATATTAGTTTACTCACATTCTAGTTTATTTAATAGTACCACAATTTGTCATGGAAGGCACTAATCAAAGAAAGTAATCTTACTTTGTGTTTAATTATTTTAGTTTGTGTTTGATCTTGTATGGCATAACTCAGGAATAGGTACCATCTTGCCTCTTTTGTGGTTTCTATAATTGCAAACGGCCTACTAGAAACCCATCATGGGAATTAATTGGTGCTAAACCCTTATGTTTGCTAGATCTATATGATTCAAATTCCAGTAATATTTCTTTCTTGATATATTGGTCCTTTTTTGTTTACACTTATGTCCTTTTCACATGGGAGTCTGGGACGTTATGATATTCTTGATGACTTTGAATTCTTGATTCAGTTCCAGGCTTAGTTGTCTTATGATAGTTTTAAGTCTAACAACTTCATTCATCTTTGCAGCAACTGAAGAGCTGCCGAACGATCTGATCATGGTGATGTGGTTTTTTGTTGTGCATTATTTTATTTGAAAAGGAGACGGTTACCTCTTCATGCTATGCTATTATTAACAAAACATCATATTTGACAGTTTCACACAACATCACACTTGGAGGCCTGCGAGTTTGTTGTGGAGGACCATACTGCTCAATTATGCCTCTGAATTGTCCAATGGCTGAAAGATTTAGCTTCAAAAGCACTTGAGTTGGAGAACAAGGTGATAAGTTTAATTAGGGTTTTTGTTCAACTTCAATTATAGAGTTCCTATATCTAATATGATGAATTTAGTATTATATACTTATGCTTTTTTCCATCAGTTGATTTATCTATTGAATAAATTGTCTATTTTTTTATTCTTCAGAACGTTTAGTAAATGTCATCTTTTTATATTATTGGGTTATTCTTCAATTTCCCATCGATTGTAGAGTTGTAGATTGAATGATCCTCTTCCTCATACCTTCCTTAATACTTTTGAAATTCTATGAGCAACGATATTTGATCCGGAATTTTGTCATTCTTTTTTCATGTTCATTATTGAAATAATATTTTACCGTCTACTAGAAATATTTAAATTTGTGTGAATATCAGTCGATGGTGTTGTGAGGTCAATACAAGAATGGTCACTTACTACCATATGATCAAATTATCACCTTATCTTTCTGTGTGAAAAAAAAAATCTTTTGTTGGACCATTGACACTGTCTAAATTGATTTATGTCAATCATGCATCTTTCTATGTTTTCTTTTCCAGAACATAGGTGGTTTTGGGAATTAGTTATAATTGGCTTCTTCCATATTCATATCATTTTATTTTTCTAGATTACTTGTCTTGGTCATTTTTTTCTAACATGCTAATGTTTTTGCGTCCAATCCTGACCTTGATATGTTGGAATTTATTCCTTTTAGTTTCCCAACATGAAACCAGGTTTGGCAGAAAGGCTAATTTCTTCATGTTGTGAGCTGAGTATTATATTGCATGGATGTGATCCTAAAAAGATCTTCTTCATCCGATAAGTTATTTTATTTAAATTCATTTAGAAGTTGTGTGTATGTCTTAAAGTTCAGGTTTTTCTTTGGATATCGCTTATAGGGAATGTATACTTTTGATCTAAAAATTATGCTTTTGATGATTTTTTCTTGATTGTTGTTGATAATTATTGTGAAAGAATTGTTAGAAAATTGTATGTTGAGACGTTTCCCAATTTGAATTGTTAGAAAATGAAAATTACATTTCCATTTTGTTTAGAGTTTCTTTTGAATGAGGAAAGTGGTTCAGGTGCAAGTGTTTTTTCAATTAACTTGATATCTCTGCTTGCATTTCTGCCTTCAATCTAATTCAATATAATTACAACTTGTTAAAAAACATTCTTATTATCAGTTTTATTCATTTACCTCATGTTTGACTATTTCTTTTTAGAGTAGTGTCATAGTTTAATCCATCTAAATTGTCCTTATGTCAGTTCTGCTTAAATCAACACTAAACAATTACAAATGGGTGGACAACCTTCTTCACGTTTGTTCTGTTTGTTTAGTTGTTTGATTGCCTTCGATATTTTAAATGTATTGGCATTATTAGATCTCCTACTGAATTATACGCGGCTTGTTAGTTTGCTATTTTTTGGCTTCTTTTGTCTATTCTTTCTTCCTTTGAAGATTTATTTGTGTCCTTATTAGTATTTTTTAATTAATACTCAAGTTGAAGTACATAGGAGTATTGGATATGACTGTCAATACTTTGCACTGCAAGTGCTTGATTAACTCATTTCAAAGAGTGTTCATCAGTCGAATGTTTTCTGATATTTTAAACAAAACAAAAAATTCTCTTATTAATTACAAATATGGAGGATGCAAAGATCCATTTGAAAAGCTCATTCATCACGTAATTCGTTTATATTTATAATCATTATAATTTTTATTTTATTTTTATTGTATAATACTATTTGTCAAGCTTCTATTTAATTAAATAAATAAAAAAAAAAATTTCTTTTCTTGAACTTTAGATGACGGGGATTCACCGTCATCTAAAGTCTACGTGGAGTAACTTTAGATGACGGGAGTTCCCATCATCTATCTACTTTTCACGGTACTTTAGATGACGGGAATTCATTGTCATCTAAAGTCTACGTAGAGTAACTTTATATGACGGGGATTCTTCATCATCTATCTACTTTTCGCGGTACCTACTATGACCGAGATTCTTCGTCATTGTAATCATTATAATGACTGTATTTTTTAAATGACTAAATATGACATACCAGTAGATGACAGTCGGGCAGCGGTCAATATAAGGTTATAATGACGAGATTTAGCCATCATCTAACCCCATTTTTGTATTAGTGTATACATATTCAATCTATATAAGTTATCGATATTCAAATTATCATCACTCGAGTCTTCTCTATCAATATCTACAAGTTATGAAAGTGCATAACATATTAATTATTCATTCAAGTCAAAAAGCGTAATCGTAGTAGTGTTCTGACACTTAGATGCATACTTTATCTTAAATTAGATCATTTATAAATGCATGATGTTCTGAAATAAATGTACAAGTAATTATATGAAAAAGAACAAACTATTTTACTTGCTATAGATAGTTGATAATATTTGACTTTAAACTAATCGGTTGCTAAGATCACATATTAACCTTTTTATCACTAGATATCGAAAAGGATGGAAAAACACTCAACATATTCATCAAAGTAATTTCCATGGCCAATGAAAAAAATAACAGTAGAATAAGCAAACCCATATGGCATGAAAAAAAATCAAACTAATTTCCAGAACCCAATTCATAATGAAACAAACCAAATTACAAAAAAAATCAAAAGGTAATATAAAATTGAAGAAATTAAATCATGAATTAAGAACAATACCCAAGTAACCACTCTTAGCAGCCAAGAAATTCTAATTATACAAGAAATTCTCCATTACATTCTGACAAAAGACCCACACCCAAGTTCCATAGCTTTGGGTCCGCTATCCCGATCATTATTTTCCTACCCCTAGAGGAAAATGTCCTTCCCTTTTTGGCCGGTTGTGGGCGAGGAGAAATTTGACCATTCCACCCATTTCGTCGAGATGAACAAGACGTATTTTATCATAACTTGTTCCCGCCAAGAAAAAAAGCGCATCGCCAATAAATCCATGAGAGATTATTTGTAAAATAGCTCACAACTTTAAAAAGGAGAGAATTTCATAAAGTCACTCTCTCCAAACTTTTCTATCTATCCTTAGAAGTAGGGTGAAAGAAAGTCGATATGATATTTGCATTGATTTTTCCAATGAAACAATGGTAGATTGATACAATAGAAACCTCTGGTAAAATGCCCACCTGTAACCCAGCAGATAAAGTACATTACATAGTCCATTTTATGGATTGGCAACTTACCCATTCAGTAACTTTGGCACTGGACGTTCCAAAAATGGGTACTATCGAGTCAGTTGAATTTAATAATAGATGCCAACAACGAAATTAAACATTCACCGTACGTCTGGCAGTTCGTCCGTCTGTTCAACAAAAATAAAACCCTCACCAACATCGCCACTCCGTCCGACACTTCAATGGAAGTTGATGAAATCAACCGCTCCTTCGAATAAAAAATGGAAGATGATGAAAATGACGATGGAAGCAAATTTACCGAATCATGACGGAATGAAAATTTACCGAATCATTATTTATCGAATGAAAATGATAGAATGAAAATTTACCTAATTTATAGAAGATGATGAAAATGACGGGTTGGGGATGATGAAAATGACGGTGGAAGCAAAGCAATCCCATGGCATAAGGAGACAAGAATGGTGGGGTAGCCGCGTATGGGGTAGCCGCGTATGGGGTAGCCGCGTATGGGGCAGGGAGAAGATGGAATAAAAAATTCTAGGGTTATGATATATATAGGTCTCAAAGCACGACGGGGCATATAGACATGTCGTGATTTGACCTAACAAATGACAGGGGTTCTATTCCCCGTTGTGTTATGCAGTTATATAAAAACGGTGGGGGTTGGAAATCCTGTCATTTTGTGTCGATGTTTCAACAACAGGATGAGTCATGGACACCCTGTCGTTTTATTTTTAAACAAAATGACAGGGTTTCCAGGCCTCGTCACTTTTTTCAGTTGTACTAAAATGACGGTAGACTACCTATCGTCATTTTTTGTTTTTATTTTAAACCAACGATGGGGTGTCCAGGACCCGTCGTTGTCTTCCTTCTACTAGTACGACGGGTATGCTACCTACTTTCATTTTGTCATTTTACCTCGACGGCTTTTCTATAAATCGTCGTAAAGTTTAAAAAAGAAGACAAATGACGACGACTTTTTTATTTCTCGTCATGACTTATTTTTTACGCGCATCGCGAAAAAATAAATTTGTAGTAGTGAAATGATATCGATTACTAAACCTTAAATCTGAAGCGTTCACAAGCTTGTCTAAGTGCTCAAGTAAAGATTTCTGATGAAAAAATGATAGACACAAAAGAAAATGAAAACAATGAAAGTTTGGCCCCAAATTGGGAGACTACAACAAAGCATGCCTGGGTGCACACCCATGCAAGCAATATACCCAGTGTTGTCACCACGCAGACAGCGCAAGTAACACCTTGACATGAAGAGTATTACCACAACAATGGTGAAATCAACACATATAACACAAATATAAAAAGGAGAAATAAAGAAAAAGAAAATTATGAGGATGATAAAAGAGGTTACAAGAGGATTGATGTCATATAGAACTGGTGTTCATTTTTATGACATGACAATACACATTTTTATTTTCAATTATATCCATACACTTTGTAATATATAGTATATTCCTTTTATATATTCATTTATCACATACAATATCAAAATCATAGCGGTGTTGAACATCACGGTGTTACATAACATTTTTCTTTCAAGAGGGTTTTCAAATTCTCTCACCCTTACCCTTTTTTTTTTAGAAATCTTGACTTCAAACCCCTTTGAACCACATTTTCTACTATGTTCGAGAGATTTGGGTAGAATGGTACGCATGCACTGTTATTTTTAAAAAAACAATGAGATTATTGATGATATAAATCAATATATTCACAAAGATGTCATTAGGCCGTAACTTACGTAAGATTCTCCTTATTTAACACATTCCAACATGTTGAAGAAAGAGAAGTAAAAGTTGCAGTCTCAGAAGGAAATCTTCATCATAGGAAAAAGAGGGAAGCAGAACAGAGACTTTCACCAAACATAGTGAGTGTCCAACCATTTCTGGTAAAATAATGATTCCAGGCTTCAAGTAGGCATCCGTTGGAGATCATAGGAGATCATAGGCAATCGTTAGAATCATTTGTATATATATATATATCCTTCCTCATTGTAAACAAGTAGAATTTCTTCTATAAGAAATCAGAACCAAAGAGGCTCATCAATTTTCCTTTAAGATCAGAACCAAAAGATTCATCATTTCTACAGCTCATCATTTTCCTTTTAAGATCAGAACCAACAGGTTCATCATTTCTACATGGTATCAAAGCAGTGATTCTGAGAACCAACACATATGGCATAACCATCAACCTCCGGCCAGCTTCACCACCATGACACCAATCCCTAACTGACCTTCATCATGCTCACTGGCCACAACTACATACCGTGGGCCAGGACGGCTCAGGTGAGCCTGAAAGGAAGAGGTAGACTGGATTTCGTGGACGGCAGTAAGCCAAGACCAGACCGAAACTCAGAGGTATGGGACATCATGGACAGCCAGGTAATGACCTGGATAACTAATTCAATAGACCCAAAACTCAGTGAAATCTTTTATTTTTGTGAAACAGGACAGGAACTCTGGGAAGAAATATGGAGTAACTATTGTGAACAAAACAATTTTGTGCAAGTCTTTGAACTTAAACGAGAGATCTCCCAAGCAAAACAGGGGGACAGATCAGTACCGGAGCTAACCGGGTTTTTAAAATCTAAGTTCAAAGAACTTGAAACACTAAGACCGATGACCACTAACCTGAAGGAACTCCAAGAGCGGGCTGAGCAGGATATGGTTTTCCATTTCTTGACGCTTCTCGACTCAAGCAACGAAGCATTCCGAGCTCAGATCTTGATGTCGACAGAGAAGCTAACTTTTTCCACAGTCTCAGCCATGGTTCAAAGAGAAGAAACCAGGCGACGAGTAATGAGTACCAGAGATGACAAGGTGGAGGCACTAGCCATGGCGACCCGCGGCTCCCTCCGAAACCCTAATCCTAAGGAAGGGGGAAGGCACCGCGGACAGCCAGGCGAGCCGGTGAAATGCAGCCACTGCCGAAAGGAAGGGCACACCCACGACCGGTGCTGGAACCTGCACCCTCATCTCCTGCAGAACCAGAGAAAGTTTCAGAACGAGCGAGGGAGCTGCGCGAAGAGTGATGAGCGAGGAGGCTCCGCGAAAACATTTCCCTTTTATACCGAGGGTTTCAGCGGAGCGGGTCACAGGTCAGGACCAGACCCAGACCGCAGGGCACACAAGACAGACGGACCCGGTTCGGGTAATGGGTACCGACCCGACCGAATGGAAGAAATAGATAGATCCGGATCCATTAGAGCAGACCTGCACCCAGACAACAACGTACAAATAGCTACACTGCTCAAACAATTCAGAGAATTTTTACGCGATACCTCAGGTTCATCCATTTGCAATACTGTCAATTATTTTTCTAAATCTGCAAATTTTTGTCATAACTTAGAACACTGGATAATAGACTCTGGTGCCTCCAACCACATGACTCATAACACAAAAAATCTACACAGTCTCACTAAATTAGAAAAACCACAACACGTGACGATAGCCAATGGAAATAAAGTTCCAATTTTTGGCATAGGGTCCACCACACTCTTCACAAAAACCATTAACAACGTACTTTGTCTACCCAATTTTAACTCCAATCTCCTATCCGTCAGTAAAATAACCAAAGACTTAAACTGCAATGTTACTTTTTCACCTGACAAAGTAATTTTTCAGGATCGAGTCACCGGGAGGAAGATTGGTGAAGGAAAATTTAGAAATGGTCTGTACTACTTAGAAGATACCGAGAAAACATATCTGGCCACCTCCAGTACAGTACCAAAAGACAAAATATTACATTGGAGATTCGGTCATCCCTCCGACAAAATCCTAAACAAATTACTTGCTCGTAATTCAGACTCTAACAGTTGCTCAGTCTGCAAACTCTCAAAACAAACCAGGTTACCCTTTCCACTATCTAGTAGTACGACAAAACGATATTTTGAATTAATTCATTCTGATGATTGGGGACCTGCCCCAGTTGACTCATATAATACATTCAAATATTTTGTTACATTTATTGATGATTTCTCTCACACCACATGGTTATATCTTTTGAAATCAAAAAATTAAGTCTTCAGACGTTTTCAAGAGTTCAACAATTTAGTTGAAACTCAATTTGAAATAACCATAAAAATATTTAGGTCTGATAATGGAACCGAGTATACTAACAACACCTTTTTTGAGTTTTTTAAACAAAAGGGTATACGACATCAAACCACCTGTATCCACACCCCACAACAAAATGGTGTCTCAGAACGCAAAAACCGACACCTTCTTGAAATGACTAGGTCTCTCCTCCTCCAAAACAACGTACCCAAAAGATACTGGTCCGATGCAATACTCACAGCAACTTACATTATCAATCGATTACCCAGTGTAAAATTGCATCTGAAAAGCCCTCTAGAAATTCTCAAGGGTAGGAAAATTAACCTTGATCACATACGAGTATTCGGATGTACATGCTACGTACACATTCCAAGACTTGATAAATTGGATAAAACCTCAGTCAAAGCCCTATTTTTGGGGTATTCCGCTGAAAAAAAAGGGGCATAAGTGCTACGACCCAATAAACCATAAACTCTACATCTCGCGCGATGTATAATTTTTAGAACTAGAATCCTATTACCCAAAGGACTCCGACAATCATAACCACGACCAAACGTTTCCGCTACCTAACAGTATTATGCTCTCCGATATCATAAGAAGGAACAAGATACCACATCAACCGCGCCTGAGACAACTACCTCAGGGGGAGCAACTGATGAGGCAGTTGTCACTGATGAAGCAGTAATCGTAAAAAGATCAACAAGGAAAACTCAACCCCCAGTAAGATTAAAAGACTACATGTCACATCAGGTTCTATACCCCATCCAAAATTTCCTATCTTATGATAAAATCTCTAACATCCACAGGGCATACTTGGGAAAATTTGATGAAACAGTTGAGCCACAGACCCATCAAGAAGCCCAACTCGACCCCAAATGGAGAAAGGCGTTGGATGAAGAACTTCTAGCCTTGGAAAAGAATGAAACTTGGGACATAATCCCACTACCCAACGGGAAGAAACCCATAGGATGTAAATGGGTCTACAAGACCAAATACAACAGCAACGGCACTATCGAAAGATATAAAGCCCGACTAGTTGCCAAAGGCTTTACTCAGACATATGGAGTGGATTACCAGGAGACGTTCGCTCCAGTGGTAAAAATGAACACAATCCGAGTGTTACTATCCGTTGCCACCAACCTCAGCTGGGAACTATATCAAATGGATGTGAAAAACGCATTCCTCCAAGGAAATCTGGAAGAAGAAGTATATATGTCCCTACCTCCAGGACACGAGAAAGCAACGCACCCATATCTGGTATGTAGATTAAAGAAGGCTATCTACGGCCTGAAATAGTCACCAAGGGCATGGTATGGAAAATTAAGCCTGTCTCTTTTAAAAATTAACTTTGTCAAAAGCACGGCTGACTCATCTATGTTCGTCAAACACACGAACAACTCCACCACCATCGTTTTAGTCTACGTAGATGACATTATCATCACCAGAAATAACCACGATGAAATATGGAGTGTTCAAAAATTTCTAAAAGGAGAGTTTGATTAAAGATCTAGGAAAACTGAAGTACTTCCTAGGGATAGAAATAGCTCACTCGAAAAAGGGATTGTTTCTATCTTAAAGAAAATATATCTTAGACTTGTTAAAAGAAACAGGCATGATAGGGGCAAAACCTGCTAGCACACCAATGGAAACCAACATGAAAATAGGACTGAATGATAGCAAACCAATAATTGATATAGGCCAATATCAGAGACTAGTAGGAAAACTAATTTATCTAACGGTTACAAGACCAGATATCACTTTTGCAGTTAGCGTTATCAGTCAATTCATGCACGCACCCTGCACAAATCACCAGGCAGCCGCAGAAAGGATACTCAGATACCTTAAAGGAACACCCGGCCAAGGGATATGGATGAAGAGAACCGGGGCAAACTCCGTAGTTAGATACACTGATGCTGACTGGGCAGGTAGTTATGATAGAAAATCTACAACTGGCTTCTGTGTCTTTGTATGTGAAAATCTAGTAACATGGAAGAGCAAGAAACAAACTGTTGTAGCAAGGTCAAGTGCAGAGGCAGAATATAGAGCCATGGCCTCCACTGCTAGTGAACTCACATGGATTAGACATCTCCTTCAAGACATGAAGGTCGAGATAAGAAAACTGATAGAGATGCACTGTGACAACCAAGCAGCACGTCATATTGCAATGAACCCCATTTTCCACGAGAGAACCAAACACATTGAAGTGGACTGTCACTTCATAAGAGAGAAGATACAGTCGGGAGAAATCACCATTCCCTTTGTACGTAGTGAAGACCAGCTAGCCGACATCTTCACCAAAGTCCTTGACAAAAATAACCTCCAAAGAATACTTAACAAGTTAGGCTCGATCAACCTATACGGACCCAACTTGAGGGGGAGTGTTGAAGAAAGAGAAGTAAAAGCTTCAGCTTCAGAAGGAAATCTTCATCATAGGCAAAAGAGGGAAGCAGAATAGAGACTTTCACCAAACACAGTGAGTGTCTAACCATTTCTGGTAAAAAACAATTTCAGGCTTCAAGTAGGCATCCGTTGGAGATCATAGGCAACCGTTAGAATCATTTGTATATATATATCCTTCCTCATTGTAAACAAGTAGAATTTCTTCTATAAGAAATTAGAACCAAAGAGGCTCATCATTTTCCTTTAAGAACAGAACTAAAAGGTTCATCATTTTTCTTTTAAGATCAGAACCAACAGGTTCATCATTTCTACACAACATATTAATAAAATAAAAGATACAACAATTGGTTACAAAAATGAAAGAAATCAGCAGTACACAAAGGATAGCATGCTGAAAACGTCATAAGATATAAACAAATAACAAATAGTTGGAATAGTCCATCACTATGTATGAGTAACCATATCAAGATTTCTGGACATCAATGGTACGATTAGCATTAGAAATACACTTAGGTATGTTTGACGGTCTATAATGAATTGTATTAATTTATTAGATTGTATTGGATTATGTTGGACTAGACTTGACTATTTAATATTGACATGCATTTGGTGCAATATTGAATAACAAAATTCACAACATATAAGAGAAAATATTTTCTCATTACCATTCATTTTAGTATACACATAAATTATAATTACTTGAATAAAATATTTTTTAAATATTAATTAGGAACAAATATTAAATATGAGAATGTTTTCTCAAATTTTAGTTGAACTTTATTATCAATGTTTTAATTTTCTTTTTTATTATCTAAAATATATATTGAAATTTGGTAAGTCTCTAATTTTTAATATTTATTATTATCGAATCCGGTCTAATTCTCAGCACATGCCGTGTACTTTTTGTTTTGAAATTCACATGCCTTGTGCTGGTTAGCACACAATGCCTACCGTATTAACTTGCATGGCCAAACTGATTAGCCCGAACTCACTATCATGATAAATTAATAGTGAACATTTAGTCATGCACTTTTTGAAGTTTAATTAATATTGTATCTTCTTTTTGTGTAGAAAATACAAGAAAAAGTTAAATTAACAATCAGTTTTTTTAGATCAAATTATTATACGTGAAGTTTTTAATTTTAAGATCATGGGTTCAAACCTAATGTTGCGTCCCCATCTTACTTGACAAAAAAACTTATAGCTATAAACTTCATGTCATTAATAATTTACACACCCATAAAATAAACATTTAAATGAGTAACATTACTCTATAACCTTTCAAAGCACAGAAATTGGCCATCCATTTTAGAAATTGCTTTTAGCCATTGCGGATCGTATGCATGATTATTTGTTGAAGTGTTTTTTTCCAATGTAAAACGTGAGACAAATTATATGGTTAGAAAGTTGATGAAATAAGGCACGAAAGACTAATATTGTATATTTCAAAAGTTTATGGGTAAATTTATCTCATGAAAAATTATGATTGTAAATTACAAACGATGTAATATATAATGTTTACGTGTCCGTTGAATTTACAAAAAGGAAGAAAAAACATTCATTTAATAATAGTACTATCTTTTAATTTTTTTTATTATCTACTTTTCCTTTTTAGTTCTACAATCTAAGCTACTTGTCCTATCCCGTGTCCACCACCCCAATCATATCATTACCATTAACGGCTACTTCAACAACCATAGCCACAGCCCTCTGTTCCAACGGTCACATTTTGTAATATCACAACGTTTTACTTTCAAACTCTTCTTCTATATATTCCCTAATTTATCCCCAACCGTTTATTCTCAGTTCTCAACTCTCAAACTTAATTACGGTGTTTCCTTCTTGAAGGTTTCCGAACAAACACTTCCCTACCACCGGAGACTCTGTTCAAGTCGGAAGAATGATGTTTAGATTTGTTGTAATTTCACTTTTTGTTCTGTCTGCGTCATATTCCGGCAATGTACAAGCTGATAATGCGCCTGCCCCTTCTCCGAAACCCACAACAACGGCGAAGTCCCCTTCTCCCACAACTTCTCCATCTTCTCCGGCCGCTTCTCCGACGAGCCATTCGGCATCCCCTTCGAAGTCTCCGGTTGTATCACCGCCTGCGGAGACTCCAAAAATATCTCCGTCTTTGTCCACCCCGCCGCCGGCAATGACGCCTGCAGATTCCCCGGCTACTCCTACGGTGGCACCCATTTCTCCGGCCACAAGTCCTTCATCCAACGGCGAGACTCCGGTTTCTTCACCAGCAACTCCTCCGTCCACAGTTGTTTCTCCGGCAGTCGCACCGGTAACTGCACCGGCGTCAGCCCCAGTCGGGGCTCCGCCTGAGGCAGAGCTGCCCCCAATTGCATCCACTCCAGAGGCACCAGCAGGGATTCCTTCAAGCTCAGCGACACCTTCGGAGACACCATCGATGTTCCCATCAAGCAGCAGCCCACCAAGTCCGGCACCGTCCAGTCTATCGCCGGAAACTGCAGAGCGTCCCGCTAACGATGAATCGGATTCAACTTCAAAATATAAGGTTGGGGTCATTTTGAGTGGCATGTCAATTTGGGCCGCTCTGGCCTTCTAAATCTTTCGGACCAATCTTGAATTTTTTTGTACCATTTTTTTCCAAGTAATGATAAATGATTATTCGTTAAATATTTTTTGTGAGAAGATATTCGTTAAGTATTAATTATGATTATATGCATTCTAATATGCTCTTTCCTATTGGCACTTTTAATTTATCATATGTGAAATATAAATCAAGTTTTTGATAAAAAAATAATTCTAACACCGATTAAGTAATTAATCAAGTTTTGATAAAAAATAATCAAGTTTTTAGTGATTAAATGATTCGTCAATGATTCCTGCGAATGACAATGACAGAAAAAATCTTGATCATTTAAAACTTGATATACATTTGACAAATATAACAAAAGAATAAAGTGATATTTATCCTATTAAGTTTATATAAATATCACTTTATTCTTTTGTTATATTTGTTTAATAAAGTTGATCTCGTTTTTCATAGAAGATTTTAAATATTTTACGGAGATGATGAGAGAATTATTCATATTTAACAGAATTTTTTGGCATGTTGTTAAGTTATAGGGAGTAGTAGTGTGGATACATGAATTTATTCGTATTTATAGAGATTCGGTAATAATATTTCATTGCCTAAATTAAGTGAAAAATGTAGTAGATGACATGTGACAATTATTCTCAATTTATATTTCACTGCCTGTTTAATTTTAGAAAGTTTTTATTTTTATTGAACTTGTTATTTTGTCCTTTTTATCTAACTTTCTGTTAGAAAAAAATAAAACCCACTTTCATAATTTGTCAATTTTCCTCAACCTCCATAACCGTAACTTGTCCATTTTCTCCAAAAATTTCAAGATTTCTCCAAACAAAAAATCGAAGCACGAGAGAGGAGATGGATTAAGAATTCTTTGGGAGAAGGGTGGTTATTTTATTGAGCCTCTCTGCTTCTCATAAACTTAATTTTGTCCACTTTCCTATTAGGGTTTTTCCTTTTCATTTTTACCATCTTCATTACTCAAACATCAAGGCGTGGAAACAAAAAGAAGTAAAGCCTTTCACTACTTTTGACCAACACTGAGCATTTTTCTTTTCATTTCTTTATTTTGCTCATGAGCAGAGCCAAAGGGCATGTGCAATGGAAAAGCCTTTCACTACTTTTGAAAAACCAAATATGATATCTCCTTTTATGATGATGATAAATGGAGCATCGATCTATATGGAGCATTAATTTAATCATATTTTATTTTTATTCTACTTTTTTATTTTTCAACGAATAATTTTCTTCCACTGAGAGTTCAAGTAATTTTTTATAACTATCACTTTATTCTTTTGTTAAATATTTCAAGTAATTATTTTTTTTGTCAATCAACACTCATACATCATGTGACTATTTGAAAAGTTTAAGTAGTTGTTTATAACTATTTGAACACGTCAAGTAGTTACTTGTTATCACTTGGAGGGTTTAAGTAATTTTTTTGTCACTCATGTACCAGGTGATTACTTTGAACCCTTCTAGTAGTTGTTTATGACTACTTTGAATCCTTCTAGTTTGTTTATGACTACTTTGAACCTTTCAAATAATTGTTTATGACTACTTGAATGGTCTAGTAATTTTTTTATCAATCAACTCATACACTAGGTGACTACTTGGAGGGTTCAAGTAGTTATTTATGACTACTTGAAGGATTCTAATAATGTGACTATTTGAAAAGTTTAAGTAGTTATTTATAACTAATTGAACACTTCAAGTAGTTATATTTTTATCACTTGAAGGGTTTAAGTAATTTTTTTGTCACTCATACACCAGGTGATTACTTTGAACCCTTCTAGTAGTTGTTTATGACTACTTTGAACCCTTCTAGTTTGTTTATGACTACTTTGAACCCTTCAAATAGTTGTTATGACTGCTTGAAGGGTTCTAGTAATTTTTTTATCATTCAACTCATACACTAGGTGACTACTTGGAGGGTTCAAGTAGTTGTTTATGACTACTTGAAGGGTTCTAATAATTGTTTTTGTCAGTCAATTACTCATACAGCATGTGACTACTTGAAGGGTTCTAATAATTGTTTTTGTCAGTCAATTACCCATACAGCATGTGACTATTTAAAGGGTTCAAGTAGTTGATTATGACTACTTAAATCATTCAACTAGTTATTTTTTGTTTGATTAGTTAGCAACCCAAATACTAGTGACTACTTGAAGGTATCAAGTAGTAATTTTATATTACTTCAACTTTTCAAGTAGTTTTTTTCTCTTGAAGTCTAACGTCTAGTAAGCAAATCACTACTTGAGTGCTCAAGTATTAAGTTTTTACTATTTGAACCTTTTAAGAAGTTTCTCTTTCTCTTGAAATTTGTTATCCAGTAAGTCCGCCACTCACTACTTGAAGGGTTCAAGTAATAATTTTATACTACTTGAACCCTTCAAGTAGTTTTTTTTCTCTTGAAGTCTATCAGCCAGTAAGCAAAAACTACTTGAATGGTTCAACTAGTAAAAATTTACTACTTGAACCATTCAAGTAGTACAAAATTACTATTTGAACCCTTCAAGTAGTGATAAGTTTACTGGACAATAAACTTTAAGATGAAAAAAATCACTTGAAAGGTTCAAGTAGTATAAAATTACTACTTGATGTAGTGAAAGTCTAAAAAAACTCTAACAATACCCAAAATTGTTGAATCACGCACGATTTTCAACAATCGATCTTCCAAAACCTGTTGAATCCTATGAAAAAACCTAAAATTACGACCGAACCAACTTTCGGCCTCCGAAAGTATTTAAAACAGTGTTGTA
Source organism: Datisca glomerata (assembly GCA_003255025.1). Lineage (NCBI taxonomy): Eukaryota > Viridiplantae > Streptophyta > Magnoliopsida > Cucurbitales > Datiscaceae > Datisca > Datisca glomerata. Next base: position 48,724 of record QANY01005132.1, read on the forward strand.
AGCCCAATCATACATGTAGATATCTGAATAAGCTTCAATTTGACATCTTACAGGCCACGTGGATCCACTCGAGTCAAAAGTTATACCCTCCAGAAGTTGACATGTGGGTGTCACAATCCATTTGTTCTAGAAATTCTAAAGTTGCATTGTTTGTATCACTACTTGAATTATTCAAGTGATGATGATCTTACTGGACAACAGACTTTAAGAGAAAAAAATTACTTGAAGGTTTCAAGTAGTAAAAAATGATTACTTGAACCCTTTAAGTAGGCACATGCTCACTGAAAAATTGACTGCAAGAATTAAACTGATTACTTGAAGGGTTCAAGTAGTTGAATCTGACTACTTGAACTCTTCAAGTAATTTTTTTTACTTCCAGAATCAAACTCTCTACTTGAATTGTAGTCAGCTACAACTACTTGAACCCTTTAAGTAATATTTTTTTACTTCCAGAATCAAATCTCACTACTTGAAGGGTTCAAGTAGTCAAATACAACTAATTGAACCCTTCAAGTAATATTTTTTTTATGTCCAGAATCAAAATCACTATTTAAAGGGTTCAAGTAGTCAGATACAACTACTTGGACCCTTCAAGTAATTTTTTTTTACTTCTAGAATCAAACTCACTATTTGAAGGGTTCAAGAAGTCAGATACAACTACTTAAACCTTTCAAGTAATATTTTTTTACTTCCAGAATCAAAATCACTACTTGAATGAGTCAAATAGTTGTTTATAACTACTTGAATCATTCATGTAGTTGATTTTATTATGACAGCAGTAAAGCAGAGACCACTTGACTGAAAAAGGATGAGTCACAAGATCTCGAAGAAGTAGAAGAAGAATAAAAGAAGAAGAAGAAGAAGATAAAGAAAAAGCAGCAGAAGAAGAATAAAACAAGAAGAATATGAAGATAAAGAAGAAGAAGAAGAAGAAGAAGAAGAGGAAGAAGAAGAGGAAGAAGAAGAAGAAGAAGAAGAGGAAGAAGAAGAAGAGAGGAGGAGGAGGAGGAGGAGGAGCTTGAAACGAGAGCTGATAGTGGGGGAGTGAGTATTTGTCAACCATGATTGATTTGATCTTTGCATGGGGAATGGAAATGAAATAATGAGGAAAGAGAGAGTTGTCATGTTTGATATTGATAATGGTGGGACATGAGTATAAAGTTCTTAGTTTTTTGAAAGGGTATAAAAATTTTAACAAAAAATGAAAATTGTATGTTTGTGCAAATAACCCATTAATTATAACCCACCTTTATTATTATAGATATTTCAAATGGTGATATAATTTATCAAAACAAAAGATTAATAAAACATAACTAAAATCTATGTCCTAAAGCTAAGATATTTTAACAATAAATTTTTAGTTAATTATATGTCAGCAAATTAAAAATATGTTTAAAATTTAGTTGATAGTTTTTCTCATTTTGAAATGTTTATTTTGACAATTTTATTTTTATATATCTCCCACCCCTTTGTTCTCGGTTTTGAATTCGTGATGGATCCTAGACTCGTCTGTGGTCGATGACTTAAAACTTTTTGATCATATTGGCCTTCACTCTAAATGATCGGTTCAAGTCTACTGCCATAATTGGCAATTAATTTGGTAAGTTGTGGTCGTTCGTAAGCTCACGCACCTCTAGCTTTTCTTCTGCAGGATGAAACCCCATCCTTGTTGAACTTGTGTCAAATTCTTCTCGCGAATTGAATAGCTCACTGTCATCAATTGGAATGGAGCTCTTGTTGGGGTGGACTACATGAGTCTTATGAAAAATAGCCGAGGACTATTTCTGGTCGATAAGTCAACAGATGTTCCCCAGGGGCGGACAAAAGAAGTTCTGATTCCTTCTACCACAATCACTTCCTGACTCACCGGGCAAGGAAAGAGATCCATTTTCCCTTCCCTTTGTACTATTCTAAAAATAGGAGAACTATCTGCAATTTACTCATACTGGCTCATTTGTTTTGAATAAAAAATGTGTCTGGTTAAATGTATGTTTACAAGTCGTAAACATATTTTTAACTTGTTGAGTTCAGATATACAGTGTATCTTGCTACATATTTGATACTGCCTTATATGTTTTTTTTCTCATTGAAATGCATATAGATTTTACTAAGTTATAATTAATTTTGATATTATGTTCAAGATATTTCAATAATAAATATTTTGTTAATTATATGTCATCAAATTAAAAACATGTTTTAAATTTAGTTGTTATTTCTTCTCATTGAAAATGTGTTTTGACAATTACTATATTTTTCTGAAAATAGAAGAATTATCTACAACATATCTTACTGTCTCTTTATTTTGAATAAAAAAGTATCTGGTTAAATATATGTTTACGAGTCATAAACATACTTTTAACTTGTCAAGAGTCCGGAGATGCAGTTTACTTTACCGCATATTTGTTACTGTCTTTTATATTTTTTCCTTGATATACATATAGATTTTACTAAGTTCTACTTAATTTTGATATTGTCTGCGTGATATTTCAACAATAAACATTTCGTTAACTATATGTCAGCAAATTAGAAACATGTTTAAAATTTAGGTGCTAATTCTTCTCATTGAAAATGTTTATTTTGATCATTTCTGTACTGTTTTGAAAATAGAAGAACTATATGTAGCATACTCTTATGAGTTATTTTATTTTTGAATAAAAAATGTGTCTGGTTAAATATATATTTATCAGTCGTAAACATTTTTTTGACATGTTGAGTCTTGAGACGTAATGTACTTTACTGCATATTTGTTATTGTATTTTATATTTTTTCCTTGAAATACATATAGATTTTGCTAAATTGTAATTAATTTGATATTGTCTTCGTGATATTTTAAACATTAAATATTTCATTAATTATATGTCAAAAAATTAACAACATATTTTTGACATATGAATTATGGAGATGAAACATTAAGGATACTTATAAAATATTTTGTTAAAAATTAGGAGGAAATAAAGTTATTCTTTTTCAAAACAAAAAAGACTTTCGAATACGAGCATCTCAAAATCAAAGTTTCAACAAACATCAATGAAGTATTAGTCATCTAGCTTAACTAATTCATATATAGCATCCAAATATCCTTCTAAACATTTAAAAATTCATATATCCAAATATCCAAAAATTTATGTAAGTTTTTTAAAGTTTCTAAATATATCAAACATCTTTCAATATATGGTCTAGGTATTGCATTGTCTATTGTGAAAGAATCTCGAAGGATGGTCGCTCAATTATGGGGTCTTATTGCATAGGAGGCTCAACATTGTCATGTTGTTGCTTTGATTTCTCCTCGTCAGCTACTAACCCGAAAGCAGTTATGTATGGAGAGTTTAAAATCAATGATAGTTTTTTTAACCTCTTTGATTGATAACTTTTTTTTCTCTTACTATTTCATGAGTACCCTTCTTTTTTATTTATTTTCCTTCATTTAACGATTAAAAATATTAATAAATATTTATTTCATAAGTAAATTAGATATACAATACTGAACAACAGTGGAAAAACCGCTCATTTGTTATGTAAACATAAAATATAATTTATTTCCCCCGTCTAAATTTCCAACAAAGTTGACCTGCAATCATAAGTCTTAAAGGATCAACAATGCCCATTATTGTAATGCTGCAAATAACAATGATTCATTTTTAATATATTAAATAGTGTAAACATATTGTTTACAACATGTTAACTGTATGTTTATTAGGCAATATCCATATATTAATAAAAGTAAAAAAATGAAACATAAAAAGATTCACATGGTATGAGTTAGATAATGAAGGAATCAATAGATTCATAGTCTCAAATGTCAAAACTATAAGATAGTTGTCACAAAACTACATAAATTGAAATAACGTGTGAAGAAAACTGAAAAGAATGGAATAATATTTAGAGAAGTTTTAAGTCTCTTGTCTCACAGATAATATGAGAAAGTACCCGCGTCTTGGTCGAACCTTGCGAACACTCTTAGGCACAAACAGAGAAATCTAAATCAAACTCAAGCCCTTAATCCCATAAGAGTTGAAGAGTCTCATAGGTTTAATTTTGAAACTTCAAATGAGAGGCAGCGAGTGAGGATGAGTTGAAGAGTCTCATAGGGTTTACTCCAAAATTTAACAGAAGAACAAATGGGTCCTCTTTGTTTTGTTTTTTCTCGCGTCGAGCTAGTTAGTTCATATCAATTTCAGCTCCTTCTAACAACGGTGAAAGTGTAGTTTCTGTCATTTTGCGGTGAAATTAGCTAGAAATATTATATTTACGATGGGGGTAGTGAGTGAGAATGAGCCAAATTTCTATAACAGCAGAAATTAAATTTCTATGAGCCAAATTTCTATGACAGCAAAAATTAAAACCTTTTGTCTCAGTAGACAAAGCAAAAGTATTCCATTTACACCATTAACAACATAAATTAAATTTTGCTAAAGAGAAACAATAATTAGTGATGAACAACGTTTACCAATTTTATTGAAATCTTTGTCGTTTTCCAGCCCGAAGGAGAGATTCATTGAAACAAGATCCAGAAGGACTACTTGTAAAGTTCAGTATAGATGTTGAACACGTGGGATTTCGATCAGTATAGCTTGGTTTAGGAGCTGATTTCTGATTGATTTTGCAACCTCAAACTACTGGCCAAAACGGGTGGGATTTTGAAGGGTTGCAAAGGTAGAGGGTTACGCAACCTGGGAAGTGGCCCGACAAGAAGAAGGGTTTGAAGTAATGGACCTGCTTCCATTACAGCTTGGAGTAGTCTCAAGGGTTGGGGAGGGTTTCTCGGTGAAATATAGTGAGAGATGGAAGAGAATTGATTATGTGCTTATGTACTTGTATCGAAAGAAATAATTTTGAAATTTCAAATTTTAGTTAGTGGTTATATTAATAGATGAATCAATTTTACAGTTACTATTATATAGGCGTCATTGTTGGCAATTATTTATATGATTGGGCTACCTACGCCAAAATCTCAATTAAAAGCTTGGAAAAAAAGTTTTAAGGGTAATAGTGAGGAAGATTAATTAGGGTGATCATCAAGAATAAGTTATTTTTTAGAAAAAAAAAATGATCAAGGTTGAAACAAAAATAAAAAATAACCATCCAAATTTAAAAAAAAATAAAAAAATTCGCGCAAAAAATCGTCTCCCACGTTCGCCAACGAAATTTTGTATTTCTGTCCTCAAAATTTATATACTATATGCTGTATAAATAAAATATACTGCAAAAATTAGGCACCGGTGCACGTGCGCGCCGGCCTCTCTCTTGACGTGGGAGTCTATTTTTTTTTGAAAATAAAGCCGTTGCGCGCTAGCTTGTAGTTTAGGGGGGTGCCCCTTTCGAAAACGGATATATAATCTACTAGTTTTGGAGTTTTCCCCAACCTATACCTTACTAAAAAAAAAGGAGCTTACCTTTTTCAGCTGCATTGCACTGCCGCATAAACAATGGATCCGCTCGCTGGGCTGGATGAGCAACCTTCTATCTGGCCTCTGTACTAGTAGTGGAGTGCCTTGCTTCAGAAAAGGAAAATGGAGCAAGGCAAGGGAGAAAGAAGTTGTCCCCTTATCTATGGTAACCCGCCACCGCATATGTAGAAAAAGAGGGAGCGGGGAAGAAAGAACAACCGTTTTACTTTGGCACATGAGGTGGCAGGTTTGGCTAGGTAACATAATGGAAATGTATTGGACTGCAAATCCTGGAATGACGGTTCGACCCCGTCCTTGGCCTCAGGGAGTGGCGAGCAGCACAGAACTTTCTTGTTGGATTACTGGAACAACCATGCGCCTAGCTCCATCTAATCCGTGCTGTTTTGTCCTTCTCTTTTCTGACTTTTAGGAAGCCTGGGAAGCTATTAAAAGACAGTAGCAACTAGGAACTAGGGAATAGAACAAGCTTAGAAGTCCTTACTAAACTACCAGTGCAGGTAAGGAAGTTAATGGGCAATCCTCACAGTTGCCCCATCCCACTGCCAAAGAGAAGACAGCAACAATCTAGCTACTAGGATAGGAACAGACGATAGCTTTCTCATTTTTGTTCTCTATCGTCCGCATCGTCCGCTCTCTAACAACCTAGCCACTAGCTACCGAATGCCAACAACTAACTAGCTACCTAGCTACTCGGACGACTTCCCTCAGGAAATATCATTCTATTAGTTAGGTAGTCAGACCCTCAATAGGATAGTGAGCAAGTTGCCTTAAGAGCTTTCAGGCTATTAAAGGTATTCTGCTACTAGTCCATGCATACAATAGATATTAAAAAACAAGTAGCTCGGCTGGTATCTTCAAGCCAATAAGAAGACAGCTACATTCTCATCTATCCTATCTTTTAGATGCCTTTTTAGAGACTATCTTTAATATTTATTATGATATTTTTTTAAAATTAATTATTTATTAAGATTATTAAATTAATTATAATAATTGAGACCCCAATAATTTGATTCTACTAAGCACAATTCTCTTATTATGATTGTTTTTTTTAATCTTATCCCTTTCTGGATAACTACTTCCACGTTGGAATTTAGATACTAGTTTCTCCGTTTTCTTTTAAGTTTTTTCCTCATTTAATGATTAATTTTTTTTTCACATTATTCCTCATTTTTGTATAGAAAAGTTACCTTAGTAGTTTAAATTTTATAAATAATTTATTTTATTTCATCATTTTCGAAGAGTTCACCGTAATACTTTGTGAAAGATTAAATTATAACACTAAAAAAAGTGAAATTTCGATTTTTTAAAAGCTTCTTGGTGGTTTCCAATGAAACTCGTTTTTTAATGGTGCGTAAAAAATATTGATATTTTGGTTTCCAATTTTCGAATAAATAAAATAGTTTCTATCAAAAAGAGTTACGTTTTTTAGAAAAAAAAACTAATTTTATAATTCTTTGACGATAGGGAACAATATGTTGAGGTTTAAATTATTATATAAGTTGAAAAAAATTTCTAAGAAATTTCTGGTTATGACCACTCAGCTAAGTAGATCTCAGTATAAAAATTAATTTTAGAAAACTTAATTTTTTTTGTCAAGAAAAATATTTAATCTCTTTCATAAAAATATTTAATTTTTTCTCATCGTTTTTTTATATGAGATTGTTGGTGAAAGAAATCAATAACTGTACCAAGATATCTTAAACATGCTGACATATCCGTACCACTCTCATCATTTAACCCAATAAAATATATTATTAAAATAAAATAAAAAAGTCAACAATAAAAAACATAAAGAAAAATTAGCTGAATTTAAATGAAGATATATTATAAATATTATGAGAAACAAACGAAAATATTCAAAATATTCCACATCAAATTAAAATAATTATATTAAGAGTTATGATGTAAAACAATATGCAACCCGATCATTGGATTACTTTTCTCGCTCTTAATAATAGTTTATTGGTTTTAAAAAAATATTCAACATTTTAATTTGTTGGAGAAAGAGGGACGTAGAGGACACTTGGCTATCGTAGGGACCATAATCTGCAAACGACCAAGGAGCTGTACCGAGAAAAAAATTGAAAGTTGAAACCACAAGAATAAAAATCGCTCCCTCCTCCCCCACTCTCGCTCTCTCTCCCTCTGGTTGAAGATCGATGGCAATGGCCCAGAGTGGAGGAGTGGCATGCAGGTGCAGGGATAGGCGAATCTATTTTCTCAGAGACAATTTCCAGCGTAAAGTTCGGAAGAATCTTCGAAGCGTTTCGTCTATTTCATTCATCTGGAATGGTAGCATTTTCAGACGCCGATCTTTCGCTCGTAATAGCTGCATTATAAGGTTAGCCCATGTTATTATATGTTTTGGTATCCTAGAAAACTTGGAATATTGTGGGAAAGAGAACGGTAATGTCCAATTTTAATTTCTCAGTTCGCTTAGTTGGGGGAGAAGATTCTTCTCGTTAGCTGTATGGTTTTACAAGGCTTTGTCTGATACAGAGAGAATTGGGCGGTTTTTATTTGAAAAAAAAAACAATGAGCAAAGGAAACAATGTGCAAAAGGAAAGAATAAATTTAATTCTTTGTGAATGCTGGTTTGATTTTCAGTTTGATAATAGAGGAAATCAAATAATGTTATTTGGTATAGCTTATATATGAATGATAAGGTTGTGTTCTGTTGCTAAAGATCAGCTAAGTGGTTTTATTTCTCTCGGGTTCTGTTTTGTTTTGTTATTTTTTTCTCTCTTTTTGTTAGCCTACAGAGATTGCAAAATTGAGGGTTATGATAGAGGGCGTCATTCTCAGGGAATTTCAAAGCAGAGTTTTCTAGCTAAGATATTCAGAGCAGGAATTTTCGTCGATTCTCGGTTTTGGAGTGACGAGAGTAGTTCCATCTGGTAGCTGCACTTGATATCATTGACTCGAAATGCTTCTTTCTATGTTTCTAAATAATGAAATCTATGTAAGAATTTGTCCTTTCCGTTAAAGTAGTGAGGGTTTTTGGAACAGTTTCTTCATGCTCAACATGATTGCGAAAAAAGAATGCATGCTTCATTAATCATGCAGTTCTGCTATTTTTGCTTTGATTGAACTCTTTGTTTCTAATTTGGCATTACCCTGTTCCTTCAGAACCTACGAAGGTTGACTGGATGATGATTTGGAGTTTCTAAATGCCAAATCACCAGATATTTATTAATGTGACCTCTCTCTCTCTCTCTCTCTCTCTGGATGCAGCATGGATGCACAAGAGAAATCAAGATCCAGAATAATGGAATCATCAAAGCATAAGAGAGTTCCCGTATTTGTGATGATGCCATTCGACATGTTTGGCATTGATACTTCTGGAAGTGCAAATATTAGGAAGTAAGTTGAAGTCTTGTTCAATCAGCATTTCTCAAATTACATCACTTCTATACCCATGTTGTTGCTTTATTTTAACTTAAATCTTGTAGTGTTGGTGACAACTCAGTGGACCTATGATATAGTTGGAAGTTGGAACCTCAGAATACCTACTTGACTTTTTGAGGCCATGCCTGAACATATCTTCCATAACTGAAAGAGTATATTCTTCCAGGCTTCCAGTAGGGTTAATTAGCCGTGTGATCTCTTATTCAAGCCAATATACATCTCTATGTTCCTATCCAATTTTTTCCTGAATTCATAAATTGATGTATGCATTGAACTTTAGTAGGTCATTGGCAAAATGTTTTATGTTTTTCTCATTGTTGTTTCAGAATCAAAGCAATAAGTGTGTCTCTAAAAGCTCTCAAATTGGCTGGTGTTCATGGAATAGCAGTTGAAGTCTGGTGGGGGATTGTAGAACGCTTCTCACCTTATGCCTATAATTGGTCTCTTTATGAAAAACTTTTCAAACTGATAAATGAGTCAGGGTTGAAGTTGCATGCTGCTTTGTCTTTTCACTCAAACATGCGCACTACATCTAGTGGAAACATTGGTGTTAGCCTTCCATTGTGGATTCAAGAGGTTTGTTTATTAGTATGAATTATGATCTACCGTGAATAATGAAAATTATTATTCTATGCACAAAGTCAATGACAACTGGGGGCCAATGGGAAGATACACAGTTTCATTACCAATAAGTTATATGCATGTTAAATGCATGAGTAATGGGATTGGATCCTTGGTATCCATAGCCTAGTGTTGGAATTTTGAACATCGCCTGAATTTCCCCGGCTGTGATGGTTAAAAGAACTTAGTACCACTATCTTTGATACCTAGGTTTTAAGTAGTGATCGGGCTGGAGTTTTCAACTCCTAATATACCAATGTATATAGATTTTATGCATAGTTTTCTGATTGAAGAAGGATCTATATCATAGAATTGGTAGATGTCACCTAGCCCTATCGACCATTCTTTCCTTTAATTCCCCTTTGATAATGATGATCTCATTTGTGGACTCTTGATATTTTGTTTGATGCATATGATGATATGATGCCAATATAAATTTGAAATTAGAATGAACCACCATTACATGTTATTAAAACCATGAACGTAGATGTAGTGAGCTAATGGCTTCTTTTTAACTTTTCTTCCAGATTGGTGCCCACAATAAAGATATATATTATCAAGATCAAAATGGATTCTCCAATGACGATTATCTTACACTTGGAGTGGATCATTTTCCTTTATTTTTTGGTCGGACTGCCCTCCAGTGTTACGAAGATTTCATTTGTAATTTTATTAACAATTTTGACCACTTCATCGGAAGTTTAATTGAAGAAATAAGTATTGGCCTTGGCCCTTCTGGAGAACTTAGGTATTTCAAAGTTCTTTTAGAACAGGATATGCGAAGCCTTTTCTAGAATTCATTATGACGCTGTTACAGGTATCCTGCACATCCCTTTGGTGATGGCAGATGGGAATTTCCTGGAATCGGAGAATTTCAGTGCTACGATAAGTACATGCAAGTATATTCTTCTAGTGCAATTTCAAATTACATGATCATGATTATTCACTCATGAAAAGCTTGCTCTCCTTGCAGGATGGATGACTTGAAGATGGCTGCGATTCAAGTAGGGAAGCCTGAGTGGGGGGAGCGAGGCCCCCAAAACGCTGGGCAGTACAACAGTTTGCCTTCTGGGGTTCCTTTTTTTGAAGAGGGAGAGGAAAGCTTTCTTTCTGATTATGGACATTTTTTCCTTGTATGTGTCTTATGAAATTTGCCTCATCTAAGTCTCCTACTGAGAACTTCTGCATGATAGTTTGGTTTTATGGACGGCATTGCTAATAATTTTTGCAGTTGGTTGCTCGGTTGTTGTTTTGTTGTGCATGCTCTTTTCACTTCTCAATTACAGTTTCTTAAATTGCAAAATGACCCAATTAAATGGAGGTGATTGAAAATGGAAGTGTTTTGATTAGGAAGCAAGACCCTCGGTGTATGCAGATTTGGCATACTGAAAAAGATATTAATAGCTTCTGGAAGAGCTTGTAAATTTACTTACCTGCATGACTCATGAGTTGCTTGTGCAAATAATTTCCTGATACCCTCTTATTACCATTCATATTGTTCAATATGATATTATTCATTAGCAGCAATTTGAAGCTCGGAGAATGATAAAGACTATTGTAATGGGCTGATGTAATGCACATGAACAAAGAATGACTAAGCAACTGTGTTTGAAAATGATGTGGGATATGTTTTGTCTTGATGTGCAAGTTTTTCTCATTAGTTATTTCTTTGTGACACTGTATGCACTTGTAAATAGGTGTACGTTGCAACATTCTGTGTTTATTTTCATTTGATTACAAGTTCATTATGACATACCTAGAACCCATGAATTTGGGACTCATGGATTATAAAGAGCTTAAGTGACACAATCTTTTGTAGGAATGGTACAGTGGTAGGTTGATTCATCATGCGGATGCTATTCTTGGGAAGGCAGCCACCCTGTTGAAGAAATATCAAGAGAAAAAGCAAACTTCTGTCATATTAGTGGCTAAAATTGGTGGAATATATTGGTGGTACAAGACGGTATCGCACCCTGCTGAACTCACAGCCGGTTACTACAACACAGCTAGCAGGAATGGCTATGACCTTGTCGCTTCAATGTTGTCTCGTCATGCTGCTGCTTTACATGTTCCGTAAGATGCTACATTCGTAGTTTTTAAATGGTCTTATTCACGTTCCAACTTGTCTAAATATATTTTGTTGCATGAAAATTCCTTCCAGTACGCTTATTTGTTGAATCTTTTTGTCTAGCTGCTTAGAAATGATAGACAGCGAACTTCCGACAGCATATCTCTGTAGTCCAGAAGGATTACTCCAGCAGGTATGCCTTCTCTTGCAAATAAAGTAAAAAAGAAAAGCTCGTTAATCACGTTTTGTCTTTCCTTTTTTTGTGAATATCACTCAATCGATCAAAAAGATTGTTCGAAAATTTATGTAAATCTACCACGTTTATAAGCCAGAATGGGAAGCATCCATCTACGGGCATACCTGAAATATAGGTCTACTTTAACGGTTGTTTTTGTTGGGTTAGTTTCAAGTTTGTATTCTACTGCTTCTCAGAATGTATCAAGTTCTATCTCTTTTGATTTCCCGTAATATTGCTCTATCCTTGTCAACTCAGATACGGGCTGCCTCAAACAAAAAAAGTGTACATTTGAGCGGGAGGAATTCGAGCGAACGATTTGATAAGGTATGTATGATTCTCATATTGTCACTGCAGAGGTTGTTTTTGACAATATGACGGTTGACAATCAGAATTAGTTGATAATGCATGACTGTAGTGTGAAGATTAAGAAAAGGAAATTGTTCTCACTAGCTCTGTTTCTTGCAGGCCGGGTTATGGCAAATACATGCTAATTGTTATCATCAACAGGCTGAAGTTGTAAGATCATTTACATATTTCAGAATGAATGACAAAATATTTAGGGGCGAAAATTGGAATAACTTTGTTCCCTTTGTCAAAATGATGAGCACAGATTTGTAATATATTTTAGACTAACTTAACCACTAATTGTAATTGAATACTGAGAGCAATAGTAATACCACGCAATTTTTTTCACTGATAAACTATTCCCTTACCCCAATCTCTTGAATTTGCACATTTCTCAGATTTGAATTCCCCCAACTATTGGCAAGAACTAAGTTTTTAAGAATCAAAGAAATGAATTTGGTAGGCAAGATTTTGGGGGCCCTTTGGGATAAGAGAATGTCGAGCTATTTATTTGGAATATTAGGGTATCTTAATGTTATCTTAATCTTAATTAATATTCTTATAATTATATCATAACATTCTTACTTATTATGTAATTTTAATTTTAATTTTTTGGACATCTATTTACATCATTTATTCCCAATCTTCCTTAGAGTCACTGAATCTCTGATTATCTGATAGTCAAGAGCTAGAGCTCTAGCCTAACATATAGGCCATAGGGTGATGTTAAAAGGGGAAGTAGCTTTTATAAGTTTCTTGGCATCAAAGTGAGTTTCTTATGCATCATAATGACATTACCTTATTTGCATATGTTCTGGTGGATGGAGTTTCTCAGTTGGCGGTTGGTGATCCAACTGGCAAGGGCAGTTTTCCTTTTGAGATTGTTGATCTAATCCAGACAAAAACAAAAAAGAATCACTTTTCCACCGTGAATGTAAAAATGACAGATTTTTCTTTTTATAAAAACGAGCCTAAATGTAGGGATAACTAATTTAATTAGGAAAATTACATAAGTGAGTGAGGTCATTTATGCAAAAAAAAATTATGTGCCTTCTGAAAATGATCTGGACATCTCAACCACAACTACCCATCTATCGTTCTATTTGAAACGCCGGGCAATCTTGTCATGAGTTTTATTTGATCGGTTCGATAGATCTTTTCTATATCTTAAAGAATGAATTATTTATCTTTTCCAATTTGGATGTCCTGGTTGCTATTGTATTTCTAATGAAGGGAAGGTCTTACTCTGTTTTTCACTACTTGTTTATGAGATAGCACACGAATATCATGATTGATTGATACTTGTTCCATTGAATTTGAGATCTGAGGTTTATGTCATTTTCTTTGAGCTATTAAATATATTATTCGGGCTTCCTTCTTCATTCATTTTCGTAGGATTGACGATCAAACATGTTTTAATTATAGTTAATTTTGGCTCTTAGCTACACGACACCAATTTTTTTATAGTCATCTAACATAATAGGTTTGATTGACAAAGAAAGAGACAAACATTAAGGACGAAGTTGATTTTAACATAATTCTAGGTTGGGCACGTGTCATGAGATCTCCTCCATCAGATCATGTGACAAACTAATGCCAAAACTTTGATTTATTCGGTTGAATTCATATTAATAGGGTTTTCTATAAATGAGGAGAATTAAGGGATGTGTTTTTTAGAAAAAAGAAATTAATAAAATAACTATGTAGGTCATTGGTCTTCAAAATTCCATTGCAATTCATTTGTTTCAAGAAATGAGAGTGGGGATAGGTTATTCTTCGAACAATATTGTTTCAGTCGCCTATATCATGTAATCAATGTAACTACAATCCTTATGTCAGTGTGAAAGTTCAGGCATATGGCACATGATGGGGAACATGAAAAGGTTTAGTCTCAAAACGGTAATGTAGATTTCTGGTCATGAATGTATTAGGCAATAAGTCGTGTCTTACCGTTGAGCCAACGTTGGGCAATTAAATATAATGGAAAAATATCTATGATATCACATATAATTTTTTTAAATGACACAGACATCTTCGTCTAGTCATTGATCAAATCTATTTAAACACAATAGAATTAAAATATGCATGGAAGTTCAAACCAATCCTATTAAACAAATTGATTTTCTTAATCTAAAATCATACGCGAAATTTGTGCCTGATTTTCTTCCCCCATTTTCTTCCAATGCACTGTGTTTTCAACAAACAAGAAAGAAAAATAAATGGTGACCGTCTATGCTGATCCAGCCAGTTATTGGGTGCTTTCCAACCAATCCATGAAGCTACTACTGTCGGTGGGATATCTCGCCGATTGTGAAATTGAATATCTACCTCTACGTGGCACACTTTAATTCGATTGTAGCCAGCCTGGAGATGTTTGGAGTTTTTGTAGCACATGCCCACAGCCCACCTACTGATGCGTGTCTTATTTTTATCACAGACCTCCATTTTGAGCTAAACTACGATATTGCCACTAACCCGTCCTTTCCTGGTCACTGGTGAGCGGTGAGTCAGCTTTCTGATGGCAAATTCAAGAGCTCATATTTGCGCTCAACGTATAAAGAATAGATATAAATACACTGTCTAAATGTAATTAGGATGTTATAATATGTGCTTCCTCCACTAAACAGATCAGTCATTGACTACATGTAAGATACTACGTTAGATTACGCATGTAAAGTAGCTTGGTAGCTCGATAACAAGCAATATATGGTTAACACATGTCTATCATGCACTCTATATCATGCTATCATCTACTCTTCACATTTCTATAAATATCAAACAAGGTAAACTGTCAAAGATAATTGAATTCTTTTCAAAAATACTAAGTACTTTATATTTAGTTCGCTTAAACACTAACTTGATCGTCATAAGCTCTTTGATAAAATCACATCACCTTGGTATGACTTATCTCGGAGTTACTTTGCAGGTTTACAATATGGGAGTACTTGGAACATCACAACCGTTGAAGATTTACACTTGAACAATATATGTAATACTATGTTGTAATCCTCTCATAATCTTTCTGATCATTGAATTACTTTGTTTGTTCATAGTATTCATAATTTTCTGGTTATTCTAATTTACATCTTTTCAGGAGACAATTGAATTTGCTATAAAAACAGAAAACAATTCAAAATTACTATAGCAAAATCAATCTTGATAAGACAGTTGAATTATCATTCAATGTTTGGCAGCTAAAGCCCCAAATATTTGTCATTAAAGGTTTTCGCGACCAACTTATGTTCGTCGTGAACTTCGTCACTTTTGTTTCGTTAGCGAAAGGTTTTCGCGACAAAATAGGGATCTCGTCGCGTTAGCCTTTAGCGATGAAAAAACTGGTCGCGAAAGACTTTCACGACGAAAATAAAAGTTAGTCTTTCGCGACCAAAATAACTCTGGTCGTAAAAGGCTTTCGCGACGAAAACAAAATTTGGTCGCCAAAGGTTTTTCACGACCAAAATAAATTTCAAAGCAAAAACAGTTTTGCGACCAATTTTTCTTTTCGACACAAAAAGCTTTTGCGACCAAAAAAATCTTCGTCGCAAAAACCTTTTGCCACCATTTTTTTTGTCACAAAATATTTTCGGCGATGAAATTTACATTACAAAATGCTGTAATAGTAATTAATATCACCTGTAATAGCAATTAATATCATTAAAAAATTATCAAACCCGATATTTTTCTAAGAAAAACGCAAACACACACACACACACATATATATCATTAATATAGTAGTTCATTACAAAATCTCCGAATCATAATTCATTACAGAATTTGGTTCACAAATGTATCTAAAGAAAAATAAAGAAGAGAGTATTTAAAGTTTGATGTTACAACTACAAAGCTTAACAAATATTATATAGCTCATGTTTATGTTGTTGAGTCATCGTCAGGAGATGAAAAATCATTTTGATGAGCCCAAGCAAGCAATCTTTGTAGTTGACTCTCCATCGACTTGATTTATTTATTTAATTCTATATTTTCAACTCTAACTCGACTCTTTTTCTTGAAAGATGTCGGTGAGACTCCATGTCCAAGACCTTTATTTCACCCGATATCTACTTCAACTATCTCTTCTTCGGTGCAAGGTGTGATATCCTCAGTGATAGGCTCATCTCGTAAAGCACACATATGTTCCTGTGTAACATCATAAAGAGCCAAGCTTTAAATTAAAACTAACAACTATTATTTTTAGACAAAGAGCATCAATCAGAAAATACTCAAACATCATCATCAAGCATGCTCAGATGTAAAGTGATAATCCCCCCCAACACACACCCACAGGCACATTGAAACTAGCTCTATTATCAAGACAATGAGCATTAATTTAGAAAATATTCAAAAATTATCTAACACGCTCAGATATAAAGTGATAACCCCCTCAAACACCCACTCACACACACATTGAAACTAACACTATTATCAAGACAATAAACATCAATTTAAAAAATATTCAAAATCATCTAACAAACTCAGATATAAAGTGTCCCCCCCACTCACACACACACACACACACTCACACACACATTGAAACTAATACTATTATCAAGACAATGAGTATCAATTTAGAAATTATTCAAAAATCATCTAACACGCTCAGATACAAAGTGATAACCCTCCCTCTCCCCCCACACACCCATACCCACTCACACATTGAAACTAATATTATTATCAAGACAAGGAGCATCAATTCAGAAAATATTCAAAAATCATCTAACACGCTCAGATACAAAGTGATAAGCCCCCACACACCCACATTGAAAATATCTTTAGACAATGTGCATCAATTCAAAAATATTTTAGAGGGGTTACTCACATATCTTTCGTGAGTCGCATCATTATGCTAACCTTTTGTAGCACTGAAATGCGTGTTGTAAAACATTTCAATTTGAGTAGGTGCTACCCCAGTTGAAACTTCATATCCAAAATGCAACAAAAGTTGAGTCATTAATTATTATATACTAAACATTATTAAGAGTACTAAAGTAATATTTTGATTCACCTGACGAAATCGATGATCAAGAAAAGATACATTCCCTCCATTATGATTGTATGGAAGGTTTTGACGGTTTTGAGAATTGGTTTTTGAGCGTGCCTATAATAAATGAGTTTTATGATTGAAATAATTAGTCAAATAATCGAAATGTAATAAATAAGCTTTGATAATAAGAATTACCTCGAATTTCTTTGTCTCTCAAACTGTGCATAGCTAATCCCAATCATCATGTGATATACCCTTATAAGGATGTCGTCATGCTACTCTTGGATCTTTAAATATTTTAGGGTAAACTATAATTTTGCCCCCTGCAATTTAGGGTAGTTTTCATCTTAGACCATACACTTTAAAATTTATAAAGTAGACCCTACAGTTACATTTTGCATTCACGTTAGACCTTCCGTTGAATCTCTGCTTAAAAATATTAACGGTCCGTCACGGTTTGCTGATGTGGCATTACATGGTAAGTAGTTTAACACCACGTCAGTTTTTTAATTTACCCAGCTGCCATGAGGATTAATTACCCAAATTACCCCTAATTCCCCCTCCTCTTTTTTCTTTGCTAAGTTCCCTCTCCCATTTTTTTTTTACTTTTTCAACTATTTCTCTCTCCCTCATCCCTCAGATCATGCGATCGAGTATACCGCCAGAGTGAAGTGGAAGCTCTGAAAATTTCAGATCGCGCAACTGAGTACGCCGCCAGAGCGAAGCGGAAGCTCTGAAAATTTCAGATCACGCGACCGAGTATGCCATCAGAGCTCTGCTCTCGTTCTGTTCAGTGTCGGAAGGCGCATATGATGTTGAAGCTTCTAAGGGATTCATGGCCGAAAGATTTTATTGGGCATTCATAGGATTTTGGTTGCAGTGAATTGGTGGTACCCTTTAATGATTTCTCCATCATCTTCTTCATCATAATGATTTTCAATCTAATCTCAATTTTTCTTATTGTATGGTTGGTGTGATTTCATTCCATGACTCTTTCTTTCTTGTGGGTCTCTTCCATTTTTCTGTTTTTTCTTTGTTTTTTATTTGTGGGTATTGAATTTCATAGCTCAAATGGTTGTGTAATTGGGTTTAATTGTAAATTTCTTTGGTGGGTTCTATTTTTTGTCTTCTTGTAAAGTTGAGAGACTCTTATATTTTTCTTCGGAAGCTTATGGTTTAGGTTGTAGAAGAGAAGTTTTAGGTTTTGAATATATTGGAGTTTGAACTCAGGGGAGAAGAAATTGAGGGGAGAATTAAGGGTAATTTGGGTAATTCATCGTATGTGGCAGCTGAGTAAACTAAAAAGCTGATGTGGCGTTAAACTACTTGCCATGTAATGCCAAATCAGTAAACCATGACGGACCGTTAATATTTTTTAGCGGAGATCTAACGGAAGGTTTAACATGAATGCAAAATGTAACTGTAGGGTCTACTTTATAAATTTTCAAAGTGTATGGTCTAAAATGAAAACTACCACAAACTACAGGGGGTAAAATTGTAGTTTACCCAATTTTTTATAATGTCTATGCAATGTGTACTTGTATCCCTTGTATATGTTCGCTGCTTCAAATTTAATCCAATCGATCATAGCATTAGTAGTCGATTTAAAAGTAAAATAGACGTGTAATAATCTTTTATTATCAGTCACGCAATAAAGAAAATATGACAATAAATAGATGTATCATTATTACCTATAGTCTTTCAATTATAATTGTCAGGAAATCTTCAGGCACATTAGACCAACCCTCATATTGAAATGATATGAATTGTCGTACGATGGCACCAATCTCAAGGTTAAATTGGATGGTCCACTTTTCAACAGGTCTAACAACACCGGGAGGAGGAGTATCGATTTGTAATTTTCTGAACTGGCTCATTAATCTCTCCAACTCAATCCCTCTTGTTAGCCCGCGAACCTTTCTCACACTCCCCGAAGAAGATGAAGCCCCTACAACAAAACAAAGAATAAGAAACCATTATGATAAGAACTATTACAGAGTGTATATACCTGAATGGGAACCATCTTCATCAGTCGTAGATCCTATAGATTTGGAAGAGGAGTATTTCTTCTAGGAGACATTATTAACTTGCATAAAGGTAAGTGGCATGAAAGAAGATCATAAACAAGTTATTACTTACAAAATAAATTAAAGCAACTTTAAGAAGAAATGAACGAATAATTTACGCTAATAGACTAACCGTTACTTTAAAATTCAATCTATATCATCATCACTTGGTATAATATCATCTGAATCATCATCATAATTAACCAAAGTGTCATATTCATTGTCATCATCATCAATAAAATCAATATCTTCAATATTACTATCTCCTGCTCCAATAACATTTGCATCTATTTCAGAAGGTTCCACGTCATGCCTGTAAAATTGCATTGTTCCTGACTCATCTAGATCGATAGATGGCAAAGTTATTTCACTAGGCCCTATAAATTCATCTTCTTCTATCTCTTTTTCTATCTCAGGAACATCCCATAAATGTCTATGTTGAACCTTTTGCACAACTTTCCAATTGATTCTAAATTTGTAATCATCAATCTAAAAGACTTGTTGTGCTTGAGATACGAGAATAAAAAGCTCATTTTCATACCAAGTTTGGATCACATTTACACAAGTGAAACTAAGATTTGTCTTCACTCTATTTCTTTTTGCATTTGTGTCAAACCATTCACATCTAGATAATATAACTTTTCTTTCTCGTACATACTGTATCTCAATCACTTCTTTTAACCTACCAAAAAATTCAGCCTCTTCTCCATCATGTTCTCTTCGAACTACCAAGAAAATTCAACCCACTATTTTGGGTTATTCGGTGCTGATCACGATCTTTATTATAGTATCGAATGTCATTGATAATACAACCAGAATATGACCTGTGGCTTCTAATACCCTTAACGGTGCAACTCAATGATCCAATAAAAATAACAAAAGTATTAGTTACTTCCGTACTAATTTTAATGATATATATATAAATTCGGTATTTCTCTTGAGACTTTACCCGACACAGTTCGAACAATATTTAATGACTGGCATACTGCTTATTCCCTTCTACCCGCCAACAAAAACATATCAGTCACTAAATATGTGGCTCCTTTTGCCATCCGATTCACCATCCCATGGATATGGAAATGGGATCTTCAGTGTGATTATCAGAATAAGAACCCCCATTTAAAATGAGTATTTTATACAAAATGGTGGGATGAGGGGATGGACCCCAATTTACCATAATTATTAAATTAATTAAAGCCCACACTCAGGCTTGTTTAGATGCCCTTCCCAAGGCTCTACCAGCATCAACAGGACCATAAAATCCATTTCTCCGAGCTCAAGAAGAATTGAAAAAAAACAGTTTCCCAACCTATCAGAAAAAGAGCTAGTTATGAAGACTACGGATTTTATGAAGGATCATTTCCTTCAAGCCATCAGTTCAACAACAGACACTACCATGAAATCTGTCAGCAGTAAAACTGAATCTGACCATGAAGAAGATGATAATGAATTCAGCATCCGAGGAGGAGAAAGCAAACCATTAGAAGATCCCACCATCAGTGACTTTTAGGATTCTCTCACCTCATTTTAGAAAAATGGATAAAGACAAGAAAAGAAAAGGTAAAGCATAAATCTTGTCTCCCACCAGCAACCGTCCATACAACACGACAAAGCTACTCTACAAAAGTAGATGCCCACTGACAACAGTAAAGTGACTTTATTAAAGCAGCCATCCATTATCAGCAACGAGACAAATCTACTTTAGCTAAAGTAGATTCCCACTACCTGCACAATCAAGAAGATAAGGATGAATGACTCCATATGTCAAGGACACGCAACCTTATGTGTCTTTCCTTTTTTGTACAAAAGGGAAGTCTCACCCTTGTTGAAGGCAAGTAAGAAATAAGCTAGAATTAGGCGCTTATGTGTTGAGTGCTCCCTCTCTTCCTCTCTTTGTACTATCTCTATCCTCTTGCAATAAAAGCATAATTCTCAAGTTTTGATTCTCACCCGCCTAACAGTAAGTGTTCTTCTAATCTTCTTTCATTTGTGTGTTCATAAGATCATGCATGGAATAATTTAAGTTCAATATCAACATAATATAACCTCCAGTATTCATCGATCATGTGCTAACTGAAGGAATACTTTGATCCATGTTGATTCTCATGACATAGTTAGTATAAATACTAAGCATATAGATAGCGTATGTGACCTCAAGTCACGTTTGGGCTAGGTCCGCTGAGTAGGAAGTGCGTAAGGATCGTTTACCCCTGTAAAATGTTGATAGTCTGCCTAACTATCTGTTATGTATTTTCCTAAGTCATAAATGTTAATCAGTATGTATATGGTTGTTGACCATGTATTCGAGTGTAGTAGATGGCACACCCCAGTTGGTTTCGAAGTCATGAATAGTCTTGGTTATATTATGATAATATTTTTTTTAAATTATTTATGCTTGATCAAAAGAAAATATGAGTGAAATTGTTTCTTCGTTGTCATCCATAGAAAATACAATAGCTTCAACTTCAGAAGCAACAAAATTAATAGCTTATCAAGATTTTAAAGAAGCCTCAGATAAATGGACAATCACTAAGGTTAAACTAGAAACCATATATAAAATTGGAACATTTGATTTTATCAGTAGAAATATCATTAAAACATTTTAGCATGTCATACCCTTACACAATAATGATGAAGTTGTATATTTGTTGCATATTCATGATCTGTATCATTTCATGCAAAAATATAAGTATGTGCATATAAGACTTGTACGAATTGCATTTAAGCCTTTGACCTTACTTGGTCAAAATACCAGTATTCAGTGTACCCTTTGAGATGGACGGTGCTCAACTGAAAAGCATCTCTCATGGGAGCTATGAAACTAGCTTATCCCATGATCTTGTTTATTTTAAAATTTATCCGAATTTAAGTATTTCACTTTCTGACAGTAATCTCTCTAAAGTCTTAGAGCTTAGAGTTATTTCGCATGGTTATGCATATCTCCTCCTTTTGCGATACTTTTCAGAATTCATCTGAAGGTTCTCTCTACCTTGAACCCCTACACCAAAAAACAGAGTGAACATTAGGGATATACTGTCCTCATCGACACTAATCTCTTCAGCAGTCAAGTAGCCATCCCTAGGATGATACCTTGGGAGGAAATTACTTTTTCAGACAAATGGTAAATTCCTAATGTTGTCCCCACATGACCAATCATCAGATAATCCATTAAAGATGTGGTCTAGACGCATGGAGATAATATTTATCTTCGCTTTCTGAAACCTCTTACTAGAAGTCTTTCTAGTACTAGTTATAGGAGTAACCTGCTCTATAACATAGATCTTCCAGAATCTTCTAGACCTTCTTCTGTAGAATCCATCAATTCTGATATACCAGAAGCCCAGATCAGAGGTATCCATATATCAGAAAACCAGATACCTCCTGTAGTCTATGAAGATAGACCCAACATTAGAAGGCCCAATAGCCCAAGTGCAAGTGATATGCAATTAGACATTTAAAGGATTTTACATCCAATAGTGAATTATGTAAGCACCTAAATCAGGATTTTATGCAAGATAAATATCATGATTTTTTATTATGGTATTTTCAATCACATACTCCTCAACAGTTAAAACCCCTCAAAGAGTAGTATTATTACCATCTTTGGAGTAACCAGATCCTTAGATCCTTCCCCGAGTGGTACTATGAGATTACTAAGAAAGAACTCTTTCTTAATGATGATCAAATTAATGTCCTCACAGGCATACAAAAGAATTGGATTACGATAACGAGCAAATCTTATCAAACTGTCCATCCTCTACCGTTATCTCTAAAGTTAGCTCCTACCAGTGAGAGCGCTAAACCATTAGTCATCTCTCTTTATGTTGAGATTCCAGAACAACCCAATCAATAAACTTTAAAGGTCAAAGACATAGTTTCTTTAACCAAACAGAATAATTATACCAACTTTTTCCTCCAAACCATAGGTAACCAACTTACCCGTATAGAGGAACAGGTAGATAATATACAGGATAAATTTGAAGATCAAAAGCATAAAGGTCCAGAGAAACCTAAACCTCTTAACCTTCATCAGTCAACATCAAGCCTCCTTTGAAATTCATAATTTTAAGTTAAAGTCTACAAAGAAAGAGGAAGACTTTATGACCACTCTCATCGGAAAAATAAAGAATTTAAAAATAAGTGAGCCAGAACCATCAGGATCCAAATCTCCTAAACAAGTTAATATGATAAACCATGGAGATTCATCTGTACCAGTAATCGAGGATGAAAGAGAAGAATATATTCTTTCTCAAATTCTTGACCTCTAGAAAAACTTCGACGATAGCCTCAATAACCTTACTTACCCTAAGTCTACTCAGCGTATGACTTTACTTGGACCCGGTAAGTATTACTATCCTCGACCTACCCCTCAAGATATTTTGTATGAAGAAAACTACCTTCACACTCTGAAATCCTACCACGGTAGAACTATCTATGAATGGAACATAGATGGTATATCTGAATATCATGTATTCGAAACCATACATCATATGATTATGTATGCTTCCGTTTGCAAACAGAATGATGATTCTGACCACCAAATCGCCAGATTTCTTATCAATGGTTTTACCGGTATTCTAAAAGGATGGTGGGATAATTGTCTCACTCAGAAGTAGCGGGATGAAATCCTTAATGCCTCCAAAATTAACATCAATCCTTTTAGTCATATTGAAACCCAAACCGAAGATGCTTGTTATACATTAGGCCAAGCCATAATCCACCATTTTATTGGACCAGAAATTATAAATACAGACCGGCACAAAGAGCTTCTACAGAACCTTTGTTGCCATTCTCTAACCCATTTTAGATGGTATAAGGATGTGTTCCTAATGAAGGTCATGCAATGAACTGATGTCAACAGTGAGCATTGAAAAGCCAAATTCATTGATGGCCTTCCCAATCTTTTTGCTGAAAAAGTTCGCAAGAAACTGGGGGATAAACACAACCAAATTGATATTCCCTATAACCAACATACATATGGATCTCTCATTGCAGTAGTAATTGAAGAAGGTTTAGCCCTCTGCAATGATCTGAAACTTCAGCAACAAATGAAGAAACAGAATTTATCAAACAGACAAGAATTAGGTGAATTTTGTGATCAGTTCAGTTATGACACCATAATCCAGTACCCTATAACTTCCAGGAACCCTAGACCTAAGAAATATAAAATGTTCCATTCCAGAAAAGCTCCAAATAATCCTAAATACGATCCGGACATTCCCAAAAGGAAATTCAAGAAAAAGAAAGTTCTTCCTAAGAAAGACAGATCAGAAGTTAAGTGTTTTAGGAGTGGTGCTAAAGGGCACTATGCTAATAAGTGTAAACTTAAGAGAAACTCCATGAGTTATCTCTAGATGAAGAAACTCAACAATAAATCCTTAATTGTATCTCTGACAAGGATAACTCATCCTCGAACTCCAATTCAGATAATGATCTGGCAGAAATCCATTCTTCTGACTCAGATTCCTCCTCTGACCAAATTGAAGCCTGTTGCAATAACAAGAATTGCAACACGTTAACAGAAGCCAACTATTGGAAAGTCATTGTGGAAATGAATGACCTTGATCTTAGACAACCTAGTATCAATTTTCTTACCAACACCCAAAAGTATATGCTCAACTTTGCTGATCAAATCCAAAATCTAGAAATAAGATTAAAATTTTTAGAAAACCCTATATAAAGACCATCTCAAGGAAGAAATTATCCCTCCTATTGAGAATTACAGTATGCGAGAAATCATGGATCGCATCCAGAATAAGGTTACAGGAAAACCTATAACTATCCAGGATTTGAAAATGGAAGTCAATTTTCTTAAATCTAAAATCAAACAGTTACAAACTGTTACTCAAATTATTTTTCAAGATTTTACCCTTATTAAACAAGAGCTTCCTTTCAAAGGCAAGGAACCTATATCTGAACCAGAATGTCCTTCTTCTCTAAAAGACAACAGTAACCAATACCTTATGATTATGAATAAGGTAACGTTTCAAAAATTGTATACCAGAAATACTTTTATTATTAAACCCAATTTTATAATAAAAGATGCTATCACCCTTATTGATACAAGGGTTATATGAACTGTATTCAAGAAGGTTTAGTCCCTACAAAATATTTTCAGAAAATCACTCAATCTCTTACCAGTGCTAGTGGTAACAAAATAAAAATTGAATTTAAATTACTAAAAGTTTTAGTCTGTAATAAAGGAATTTGTTTACCCATTTTCTTTGTCTAATTAAAAAAACATTACCCATAACATTATCCTAGGCAATCCTTTTATGTGCATTTTGATGCCTATGGATAAAATTGATAGTAATGGTATTTATACTACCCTTCATAACAGATAAATAGTTTTTGAATTTATTACAAAACTGTATACAAAAGAATTAGATCTTATACAAAACAAAGAATGTCAAATTAATTTACTTAAAAAAGAAGTCCAATTTTTGACTATCGAATAGAAAATTCAACAGACTTCTATTCAAAATAAAATCAAAATTATTTTAACAGAATTTCAAACAGAAATTTGCAGTGATCTGCCAAATAGTGTTTAGAATATAAAAAAGCATATTATTTTTTTGTCTTATCACCAGGATTTTGACGAAAAGTACATTCCTACAAAATCTAGACCTAGTCAAATGAACAAGGAATATCTTGAAATCTGTAAAACAGAAATTGACTCTTTACTACAGAAAAAATTCATTAGACCTAGCAAGTCTCTTTGGAGTTGTACAACATTTATGTGTACAAGAATGCTGAAATTGAATGAGGAAACCTCGTTTAGTCATCAATTACAAGCCGCTTAATGATGCCCTCCAGTGGATTAGGTATCCTATCCGGAACAAAAAGGATCTTTTAGATCCCTTAAACAATTTAGTAATTTTTTCTATTGATTTAAAATCAAGATTTTGGCAAATTCAAATTGCTGAACATGATAGATATAAAACAACATTTATTGTTCCCTTTGGTCACTATGAGTGGAACATTTTACCATTCGGTGTTAAGAATGGACTTTCAGAATTTCAACATATCGTGAATGATATTTTTAATCCATATATTGAATTTATTATCTGCTATATAGATGATGTTTTAATTTTCTCATCATCCATAGATCAACATGTTAAACAGCTGCATATATTTAAGCATGTAATAATCTGAAATGGTTTAGTCTTATCTGCATCTAAGATGAAACTATTTCGAACAGAAGTTAGGATTTTAGGACATAATATTTCTAACGGAACTATTATTTCTATAAACGGAAGTATAGAGTTTGCATCCAAATTTCCTGATGAAATTAAAGATAAAACTCAATTACAGAGATTTTTAGAAAGTCTTAATTACATTATAGACTTTTATTCGAATTGTGCCCAAGATAGTTCTATTCTTCACAGTAGACTAAAGCAGAATTATTCTCCTTGGACAGCAGAACATACATTAGCAGTAAGATCAATAAAATAGAAAATACAACAATTACAGTACTTGTCTGTACCTAACCCTTTATGGAAAAAAATTATTGAAACAGACGCCTCAAATCTAGGCCATGGTGGGATTCTTAAACAAGTAAATCCTAAACAGAAAGAAGAACTCCTTAGATTTACTTCTGGAGTTTGGAAAGGTCCAGCACTAAATTACCCCCACAATTAAACAAGAATGTTTAGCCATTGTTAAATGTGTGCTAAAATTTCAAGATGATTTATTAAACCATCATTTTCTTATTAGAGTTGACTGTTCTGCAGCCAAATAAATTTTTAAGAAAGATGTACAAAATCTTGCCTCTAAGCAAATTTTTGCCTCATGGTAAAGTTTATTATCAGTATTTGATTTTAATATTGAGCATATCAAATGTGAACTGATTTTCTAACCCGTGAATATCTACAGGGTTTATGAACAGAAACAGAGGCCGAGGCCGTAGGGGGCCGCGGCAGGAGAAATCCCTAATCAACAGAATTCCCAAGTCTCAACAAGACTTATAACAGTAATCAAGAGGCTTCATCAAGCAAATCTGCTAAAGATGTCCTTTTAATACCAGAACAGTACACCTTTAACAGTATTACTAAAGAGACCATTCTCTTCATTGAAACAACAGATAAGCAATGGATGTCAGATCCATGGGAAATCAAGAAAAGATATATGTCAACTCAAGCATTTCCCACTCATTTTGAACAGTATCGGTATATTTACGAGCATATTGTGCTTGAAACATCCATCATGGAGATTAAACATACACTCCATGATTCCACCAGAACTGGTAGCCTTATCACCTACGGCAAGGCTACTATCTGGAATATTATGCCTATTGGGCAATAGGGTCTTCACCCCTATACTACCAGAAGTCTTGGACCATTTGAAGATAAGTATAGTTATTGGGATTATATTGATTCCTTCACCTATGTCTTTTATTATCAGAATCTCGTGCATAATTATACGTGGTTTATCAGAATCTGTCCTGAGGTCCTTAAAACGATCTCCCAAACTGGTTTCTCACTTGGTGGGATAAATTCAAGATTTCTCTTGAGACTCTACCAGACACAATATATATATATATATATAGTCAAATATATACACATAACCGATTTCTAAACAATTCAGGAAATTGGTTACGATGTCTTGAACTTAAGTCAACTCAATTAACTCTATTAATTCTCTCATGTGCTCTCTGCACATATTAATAATTTGTGATATAAAAACAACCATTGAAAATTAGACTTAATAATGTTATTGATATACTTACACTATATAAGGTTGTAACTCATCGCAATTATTCAGCACATACCATTGGGCAATCTCTAATTCTTGTTTAGAAAGCTGAAATATTTTCTTACCACCAATTAGACGAGCTTGTTGAGTGAAGACAACTACTGACTCCTCATTTAGTTTGTCAAAGTACTCATCATCATTCCTCTCATTCCGCGTGAATTTGGTTTCAACGCCACAGAGATACAATGAGCAAAAAGTCAACAATTCATTAACAATGTAGGCTTCTGCAAGCGAACCCTCTGGACGAGCTTTGTTTCTAACATATTGTTTAAGTGTACGCAATCTCCTATCATATGGCAGCAATTACATTGTGCATGAAATATTTAATGTGTAAGTAAAGGAAAAGTTGAGGGATATACCTTTCAATTGGGTACATCCAACTATAACCAACAAGACCATACAATTTCGCTTCTTGTAGTAAATGAACTGCCAAATGTACCATAACATCAAAGAAAATTGGGGGAAATATCCTTTCTAACTTACACAGGATCAAACTTATTCCATCTCTAAGAATATCAAAGTCCTTAGTGTTCAGTTTTTTTAGCACAATTCTTTGAAGTAGTTAGACAACTCAACCAAAGCAGTACACATATCCTTACCCAATAAACCACGAATTCCAACTGGTAAAATTCTTTGAAGGAAAACATGACAATCATGACTTTTCAATCCTGAAACCTTACCCTCAACTTGGTTGATACATCATGATATGTTTGCTGCGAAACCATCTAAAAACTTGACTGACTTTAAGAAACCTAAAAACTTTCTTCTCTCATCTGCTACTAATGTGTAACACGCAGGTGGTTTAAAATATTGGTTGCCTTTCAGTTCAAGGTGTAGTTCTTTTCTTATATTCATGTCGGCTAGGTCCAATCGCGCTTTGTAAGTGTCTTTTGTTTTTCCTTTTATATTCAACAATGTACCTAATATATTATCATAAATATTTTTCTCAATATGCATGACATCCAATTTGTGTCTGATTTTCAACTTAGACTAATATGGAAGTTGAAAAAATACACTTTTCTTATTCCAATTAAGACTATCTAAATGATGCTTACTTTTTTTTGTCTAACTTATTTGGGTTTTTGCCAAACTTGACAAATTGAATTTGATCTAACTGCCTCAATGTATCTTCACCTGTCAACTTTCTTGGTGCATCACGAAACTATTATTTACCATCATGCAATCTACTCCTCCTCCCCATATGATCACAAGACAAATATTGTCGATGTCCCATGTAACATATTTTACTTCACAACCTCAACGAAGATGCATCTTCGTTGCAAACAGGACATGTCAAGTACCATTTTGTACTCCAACCAGACAAATCTCCATATGATGGAAATCATTAATTGTCCACAACACAGCAATATGCATAGCAAAAGATTGCCCGAAAGTGACACCAAATGCTTGCACCCCATCCCACAATTGTTTTAACTCATCTATCAATGGTTGTAAATACACATCAATATCTTTACCGGGTGATCTTGGACCAGAAATTAGTAACGCCATCATAAAGAATGGTTCTTTCATACACTTCCATGGAGGAATGTTGTAATGTACTAATATGACTGGCCACATGTTATATAAGTTGCTCATGTTTCTGAATGGATTAAATTCATCCGTTGCAAGTCCTAATCTTACATTTTGAGCATCTTCTGCAAACCAATTATATTGCCTATCAAAACCCTTTCAACCTTCTGAATCAGCAGGATATCTCAATACACCTTCAATGTTGACATGTTTCTCCTTGTGCCATGTCATATCAGACGATGTGTATTTTGACTTGAATAATCTTTGAAGTCTGGGTATAACAGGAAAGCGACACAAAACTTTTTGGAGAACTTTCTTACCCTTCCCATCATCCATTTTATATTTTGGTTCACAACATTCAGGACATTTATCTTTTCCTTCATTCTCTTTCCAGAATAAAGCACAATCATATTTACAAGAATGAATGGTGTCATATCTCAACCCTAATCTCTTAATATTTTTGGCTTCATAGTAAGAGATTGGAATTTTTTAGCCTACTAGATGAGAACCATTTAAAACTTCAAGTAATTGTTCAAAGGACTTATTGCTCAAATGATTAAGAACTTTGATATACATTAACTTCACAATAAAAGATAGTGAAGTATATACTTTTGACAACCAGGATAAGTTCTTCTTCGGCTTTACTAAACAAATCACTAAAACTATCTAACGTCTATGCATTTAGATTTATTTTATCAGTATTATCCTCTCCAACTCGTTCACCATTCACCTCCATCCCAACAAAACCATACATGTTATCTAACATTTCTCTCATCTCATCACCATCATCAACATCATCATCACTACTAAGGTGAGATGTAGTATTATTCATCTCCATATTTGGTGAATGGTGACATCTTTATATCTCTTCACCATGAAACACCTAATGATCATAGCTCAATACCATTTCATATTGGCACAAATGCATTTTAACTTCTATTAAAGACAATTGTCTTGAATTAAGACATTTTTTACATGGACAACGAGTTTTCCCCTTTACATTGAGATAATTACTGGCCATGCTCATAAATTGTGAAATACCATCAATATACTTCTTGGACAATCTATTATGATTTTTTATCCAAATCTTGTCCATTTTGTCACTCTGTAAATTAAATAACTAGTCAGAAAAACTCTCAACAAAAGATCTCTAAGAAAATAAAACATTCAACATACTAATTCCTAAGAAATTAAAACATTTTCAATTTAAAATCGTATGAATAGATGCTAATCTAACTAACTAATATTTGGAAGAGGAATGGAAATATATAGTTCAATATCAGAACTCTAGATGGCTAAGAAAAGGAAATCAAATAATCGAGAACTCAAGCGCAAATCTCTATCTGGGAATTGCCGTCATTCGTCTTATAGAGTTTTTTTTTTACAATGTTAATTACTACTTTGGGTATTGGCTTATAATGTTACTTAACATAAATATCATACTAATTAGTAAGGATAAACATTAAATTAAGAATTATATCGGGTGGTGAATCATTGGGATTAGAACATGAATATCTCGTATCTCGTCACTTCCCTTATATTGTCATAATCACAAGCACCAGGTTTATAACTTTTACCCTTGATGTCATAATCAGAAGCACATGTATTGGCAAAGATTGCCCTTAATGACTAAAGGTCAAGCGTTCTAATCTTTCCCAAAGTCAAATCCTATGGAAGCCAACTAAGTAGGTCTAATCTTCACTGTCAAGAGACAAGATGTGACCAATCACATCCAATTCATAATAGTAGAGTACAAGGTTAAGTTTATTAAAATGAACAGAGTTTAGTTGACAATTATATTTACCCTTCAACTAACACAAAATATTTAAGCTAAGATATGATGACAAGAAAGTTACAACAACTACCCAAAGTATGGTAATTAATGACTAAAGCTCATGCATTTTCTTTTCATTGCCATCATCATCAAACAAGCTGCTTTATGATAGGAAATGATTTTTTTTTTTTGCAACCAAGCTGTTTTATGATAGGATTTTGGAAAGCACTTGAATATTTTTTATGGTCCCTCTCCTAGTTGGAGCTATTTACACTATGGTCTTATCATAGAGGTAATTACTTAACTTTCACATAACTTGAAAGTTAGAAAGAATGCGACATCGCTGAATTCTCATGGTAGTCAGTTATAGGTTCCTACAGAGTTTTTAGAGATTATAAAATCATTTCAATATATTTGGTATGTTTTCCTTCCGTATTGCTATCTAATTATTTAAGCTGAATTATTATAATTTTGGTGGATGCATTTTAAGGTAATTTTTCAAAGTGAACACTTTTTTTCCTTTGGTAGTTTGAGGCGGGTTAGGTTTTTGTTATCTAAGACTTTCATATTTAGATGCACCATCGCAAATTGAACTAGTGATTGAACTAGGAGGTAAATGTGGTTGACCCTTGAGGTGAATTGTATTAGATAGAGTTATGTCATGCGTGGAGACCTATCCACTCATGATGAATATTATATATGATTTACAATGTCTCTTGCTTTCTTTTCCCATATTATAAGTGTGGCTGGATAGTCTACAGAAGATATCAGAGTCATCTAGTACCATTGAGGTAGTTGTTTGTTGAAATCAAATGGTCTTGTGTACATTTTCTATGAAGATTAAAGCTTTTTCAACTAACACAGAATGGATAAAGTCAGGTGATGCGAGACAGATTTCAACACAACCTCTTGGATGACAACATACTAGAGTCGACAATATAATATATCAAACACAAGCTAAACTATACGGCATAAAAACACATGTTCAATTAAGATTCTGATACTACGTTGAGAAGTTCGGTTGTTCTACTCATTAAAATCTAGGTGTTATAAATAATGGGACAAAAAACATTTAACCCACATAAGATTAATGATTTTAAGACATTTCAACATGTTTGTTGTGATGTGAGACACATTCTAACATTTTTAATAACTAATGTTATAGGGATATGACACCTTCATTCAACACAAAACACAAGGAATTGATAAATTTATTCTGAAAACGGCATAAATATCCATTAGATTGACTGGAAGAATTAATAGCTAATTGAAAACATTGATACAAAGTTGAAATTACAGAAGATTAATGGAAACAAAATCCTAATCAAACTTAACCACTTCCACCAAGAACACTCTTTAGCTTCTTCATTATTACAGGGTCAAGAAAAGTGGTCTTCACTACAAAGTCAATAGCTAAGGTATTGGAAAACAATGCAAAATCAAGGATTTAGAGGCCAGGGTTTGGGCTGCTAAAGCTAAGAATAGCAATAAAAGTCACACCAGCAACATTTTATATCTCTCAATATTTAAGAGTGTGACTGGATAATATACATTAGATATCAAAGGAAAAAAATACGATTTCTCAAAATGAAAACAGGAAGAAATGAAGACAAGGAGCATAATCTCAGATTACTCAGAACTAACTAGAACAATTTTATGAAATCTCAGATTACTCAATACAATTGGCAAAATTAGTAATCTTAGATTACTCAATACAATCGGCAATTTCTCAAAAATTCAGGACCACAAGAATCAATTTCTCAAAAACCATTGTAAGAACAAAACCCTAGATTTTACTCGGTGATAATCGACAAGAGAAAGGAAAAAAAGAACCCGGTGACCAACAACGGAATAGGTTTGCTTACCTAAACCTTGGTGGCCATCGACAGAGAAGAAGAGAAAGGACCAAGACAGACAGTCAGCAACAAGGTACAGTGAGGACTCTATCGTGGTGGTGGGAAGGGGAAATGAACTTTGCGCGCAGGGGAGTCTAGGGAAAGCGTTTTATAGTTCTAATGAAACGATGCCGTTTTAGAAAGCTGAACTATTGCGACGAATATACAAATTGGTCGGCAAAAGTATACTTTTTGCTGACCAACTTATTATTTGGTCGCTAAAACTATGACTTTTAGCGGCGAATTTTGAATATTCGTCAGCAATAAAGCCTTTTAAAAATTTGGTGCGTCCGTATTTTTCTTTCTCGGGTAAAATATCAGGGTTTTTGACGACCAACAAAAATATTGATCGCCAGAGGATGCTTTTAGCCACGAAATTAACTTCGTGGCCAAAAGTTTGGTCGGTAAAAGAGGTTTTTCTTGTAGTGTGTATATATAATCACCAAAAAAAATTTTGCTAGCACAGGGTTCTAAAGTGTACTTCTTCGACAAAGATATGGGGTCCTGCAGAGATCTGATAAATTCACAGTGATCATGAGACAGCATGTGATCTCTAATTCAAACACACAATCTGAGAAAACAAACCACTAAACCTACGTGGTTATTTACACTACTACACTCATGGTTACTCATGGTTAAATTTGACGTAGAAACTATTTTTCATAGGTGATGATTAACTCAAGAGATAGTCGGATCCTTATTTAATAGAGTGAAAGTCGTGAAAATTGGTGCATGTAGCAAATCCAAAGTGATGACTTTAGAAGGAAATGGGTCCCAAAATGAACAAAAGGACCCACGGAGAAGCGGATTTCCAACGTGTGATTTATTATTATTATTATTCTTTTTTTTGGGTGATTCTATGCTTATAATGTGGTTTTTGTAGGTACATTATTTACACAGAAAGTGCTTTTCTAAATCACTCTGATAAAATAAAAAGAGAAGAAGAAAAAAACGATGCTGAAAACCACGGGATATGTTCCCCATCAGCATTTTTTGACAAAAAAAAAATGTTCCCCCATCAGCATCGGATTTGGATAAGAAACATGAGAGATATTGGTTGTTTCTAAGCCCAGACTTAAAAGTAAGAAAAAGATAAAATAGATAAATAAAAAATTACCATATTACCTGGGTATATTACCTGGGTACAAGTAATCCTGATTGTTCGGTTTTACACGGATGATTAAGATTTGATGAACATAATTCTTTGTGGTGGGATCCCTAATAAGAGGAGATCCAAATCCATCAGCATCGGTTACTTCACGCAAATCAATGGAAAAATTTCTTGTATTTAGAATATTGAATATTTAATATTTTTTTATAATTTGATAACACGTGTATATGTTTTATAAATTTTAAAAATTTATTTATTTTTTCTTTTTAAAATTTAAATAAAATATAATATTTTAGACAACTGATAATTAATAATATAAAATAATACTCTAAATATAACAAAAATTTTCTGCGAATCTACATATGCTTGTAGACTGCACGTTATGTATAGTAAATGCTATTTCACATGCATTAGTTTCTATAGTATTGATTAACGTTCAAGTTTTAAGCCAAAGGACGACATCATCATTAATAATATATAATAATGAACATTAAATTTTGGAGTTGAACTCCTTTCACGTGTCTCGAGATTCTACAATTAGTCATAATTCATGACTCTTAATGAATGTAAGATGCAGAGGCTAGTTGATCATGACTCTTAAAATATTGGCTTACGTCGTGTTCATCTTAGTTATAAATAGATAATAAAATAAAAGTTCAAAGAAATTTGGAGATAGTCACTGTAAAAAAGAAAAAATGATATTTCATGACGGTTAAACGATGATGATGATTGTTACAATTATCATAAAAAATGTGATAAAATTTTTACCAATAATTCTTAAAAACTGCCATTACATAGTATATTTTAGGCGGTTTCTAAAATCACCTCTAAAAGTCATATTTCTGACCATTAAGCGTCAGCTATAGTAAAACCGCAACTAATGGTCATAAAAATATGACTTTTAGCTATGATTTTTGAGAACTACCGTGATAAAGTCATATTTTATGACTTTTAGCGTCCGTAAAAGATCTTATTAGCGGCGGTTTTTATGTTATTATCGATGGTTAAAATCACCACCATAAGCCATTTTTCTTGTAGTAAGTTTTTCTAAATATTAATAAATAAATAGTTTTTTGTGTTAATACATAGCTTTTAATTTGTTAGAGAGTTTGATGCTTATACTTTAAAACTTTTGTAATTAAATACATATTGCATAAGTGTTTTGATCAAAAACACCAAGTATGGACGCACAAAATCACTCCTCAGTACAGTCCATGTATTGTCCATGAGTTGTTTTTATGTACACAGTAAAGTATTACGTGTTGTACACGTGATCGAGACGATTAAATCTTTAGTTATTTTCAACAATTTAAGGTTATAGTCCTTCCAAGTGGTTAGGAAAGAAAAATCTAGCGTAAGTTTTATATAGATATTTTATTAAAGTTGTATACACTGAGATTTAGTTTTCAATCGGTTAATTAATTTTAACTGAATTTTATGTCGTCATCTTATTCAATGAGTAGATTAATTAATATCAATATGAGATAAACATGTGACACTTTTATGATCTTTGTATTTCTCACTACTTTATATTATTGAATAATTAAAAATTATGTATTTTAACAACACCGATGCATCATAGAATCATTAAAAATGTACTACAATTTTCATCGTTTTATTAATTAATGAGCATCCTTCTTTAAACATATCTTATTATTATTGGTCTCGGGACTTTAGAAATTGAAAACTTCACTAATATTGTTTTTTCTCTTTCAGGAATATGTTTGTGAATCTTAATAAACCAGTAACAAAAAATGTGATGTGTAATTAACATTGATCATGGATCCACATTTAAGAAATATTGATATTATCAGTAATTCATAATTAATTTTTTTATGAATATCACAATATTAAATGTACAATTGGAAAGCCAACAGTCAATTACCACATGGCATATAAATGATCATTTTAGGGATTTAAGAATAATAAGTGCATAATATTATCAAAAAGTGATTCTCATTTTCTTGCCACTTTTAATAAACTAGTCGATACATAGGATGCATATGTATTTGAATATATCATATTTATAATATGATTATTGCTTATAATCTTGTTTGTTTATGTGAATTAAAATATATGCATTTATCCCCGTATTATTTTTTTCTTATTTATGTGAATACAATCAAGACAATGCTATATTATTAATATTTTTATTTATTGATATATTATTATTCAATAAAAATTATAGAAACCATCATGTATTTAAAAAAACGTATATAGTATAAATGTGCTCTGAAAAATTAAAAGAAAAATGACATTATTAAAGGTAAACAATCTATTTCATATTTTATTTTAAGCTTGATCTTAATTGTTTTGTTAAAAAAAATGTTTTTTATTAATAAAATTTGTGTGAAATACTAACATATAAAATTTAACATAACTAAATTCTTTAAAAGTGTGTTGTAAGTGAATTATATTTAAAAATACATTTTTCAAAGTTTTACAACGATAATTCACTATCCCTATACATTTATAAATTATTAGAAAGCTGCGGTTTTTTTATCTTTTTAAATAATATGTTACAATTCACTTAAAGTTATCAAATTAAAATTAACTTAAATTTATTTATTCCTTTAGAATCATTAAATAGGTGAATGAACTTAAAAAGTTAATGCCAACTTTCAATTTATTATAGTTCTAAAAGCAACCATCATTAGATGTCACATGTAAATCATAAGGTTATTTTGAGTAATGTATTATAATAAATGGACAAAATTATCTAAGAAAATTCTCATATCCTCTCTATTTTTAATATAGTATTATAGATGTGTACTCAAATCTATACTTATATATATATATATATACTTAATTTCTATATTGATATACATAAAAACCTTTCATGAACAGTAAATGACCTTTACAATAGAATTATTCTTGAAATTAATTGTGCAAGATTACAACCCAAAATCAATTGATGTTAGGTGAAGAAACTCAACGGATATATAAATATACAGATCATCACCCACTGTCGATGTGAGATAATATCTCATTAACACCGCCCTCTCAAGCAGAGCGAACCATGAGCTAGACATGTAACGACAAAGACAGACAAATACCAGACTTAGATAAGATAGAATCAGTTCTGATATTATATCAGATTCTAACTAAAAAAATCAATTTATATTAAATAAAAGAACTAACATGCATGTAAGCACAACATATCATACTATGCACGTGATAACATCCTTAATAAATTGGAACAAAAGTTGGACAGGGATAACTTGTAAAACAGGAAAATGCGAAGTTAAAAAAAACAAATAAAAGGTAGAAGGAACCGAAAGAGCTTCCTCTGTAATATTCCAAATATCTAAGCCCGTTCTTTCTCTTAAAGAAGTTCCCACTTGCCTCCATCTTCTCCCACAAACGCAAGTTTACCACCACTACTTACTCCTTCATCTCTTACTCTCCTAGCCACTGATCTGTACTCTGTACTAACATCACATCTCCCTCTCTCTCTCTAAGTGAAAATGGAGTTCAGGCCGGCTAGAACCGGCGCGACTTTGGCCCTCGCCTTCTTTCTCACGCTGGCCGTTTGCCACGCACACAATATAACGAAATTGTTGGCTAAGCACCCAGAGTTCTCTACTTTCAACCACTACCTGAGCGTGACCCACCTCGCGTCGGAGATAAACCAGCGGACTACCATCACTGTCTGTGTCGTCGACAATGGTGCTATGAACGAGCTCTTATCTAAACACCTTTCCATCTACTCCGTCAAGAACACACTTGCCCTCCACGTTCTCCTCGACTACTTTGGGGCCAAAAAGCTCCACCAGATCACAAATGGCACTGCATTAGCAGCCACCATGTTCCAAGCCACTGGTTCCGCCCCTGGATCTGCCGGTTTCGTCAACATCACTGACCTCAAGGGAGGAAAGGTCGGTTTCTCCCCTGAAGAAAATGGCGGCATCATAAACACCTTTTTTGTCAAGTCCGTTGAGGAAATTCCGTACAACATCTCGGTGATACAGATCAGCAAGATCTTGCCCTCAGATGTCGCGGAGGCCCCGACTCCAGGCCCCAGTCAGCTCAACTTGACAGGCTTATTGTCTGCACATGGTTGCAAAGTATTCGCAGACACACTACTGGCTTCCGATGCTGAAAAGATTTTTGAGGACAACCTTGGCGGTGGATTAACGGTGTTTTGCCCCATCGATGATGTATTCAAGGCGTTTTTGCCCAAGTACAAGAATTTGACAGTCGCCGGGAAGACGGCGTTACTGGAATTCCATGGTGTGCCGGTCTATATGTCAATGGCAATGTTGAAGTCAAACAATGGCGTAATGAACACGTTAGCAACAGACGGAGCTAGCAAGTACGATTTCACTGTGCAAAATGAAGGGGAGGTAGTGACGCTCAAGACGAAGATCGTGACTGCTAAGATCACCGGAACCCTTTTCGATGAGCAGCCGTTGGCGATCTACACCATCAACAAGGTATTGCAGCCTAAAGAGCTGTTCAAGGCCGAAGCTCCGACTCCCTCTCCGGCACCTGCGCCAGCGCCGGAGAAGGCAGCTGATTCTCCAAAGTCTCATAAGGTGTCTTCATCTCCGGCTTCCGACTCACCGGCTGACTCGCCGAGTGAGGACGCAGCAGATCAGACGGCGGATGGTAACGACGCTATTAGATTTGACGGCGGCAGGTTTGGATTCGTAGCTCTGAGTGTGTTGTTATGTCTATTGCAGTGAGATTTTTTTAGTGTTGTATTTTGACTTTTTCTTCCCCAAATTTCGATATTTTCTTCTCTTTTCTTCTTCTTTTTCTAAATTGGGGAATGAGTGAGATGGCTTTGAGATAATATTGATTCTGTATTAAGAATGCTTTTATTTTCGTTTTTTTTTGGCATTGGTTTCTTCGTGTAAGCTGAATTAAATTATTATTACTGAAATTGGTGTAGATTTGTTTATTATGATCTATGAACTACATCTTTTAGTGTGGTTCTACACTGTCTTAGCAAATTGTCATTACATGTTTTTGGTCTTTTTGTTGATGGAAGAAATTGAATTATTTATTATCTCCCCTCTGAAAATTAAGGCACAACTTTTGGTGTTAAAGACACTCAAAATTATTACAAAGTGTTTGAATGTTTCTAGGGAAAATTCTTCAATTCTGGGTATTTTACCGACATTCAAGATGGAAATTTATGTCCCATAGATTGCTATAGATGCAATCTGACCACAAATGTTCCATCATGTTTTTTTCTTTTCCTTTTTAGGGATTTAACAAAAATGTTGAAGAAATTGAACGATAATACGGAGGCCCTCAACCCAAATGAATTGGAGTTCAAGAAAATGTTAAATAATTGTGTACAACTTGCTTAGTGTTCAACAAAAATGTGAGGAGATTCAAGAAATATCTTGAAGAGTTCAACAAATGTGTTAGAGAATTCTAGAAGATTCAATAAAGTGTTAAAAATATTATCAAAATACTTGAGGTTCGACAATATGTTAGGGTTTAATGAATATGTTGGGGGTTAAACAAAGTGTTAGAAATATAGTAGAAATACTTGGGGTTCAACAACGGATTCAACAAATGTGTTTAGGGGTTCACAAAATGTTAAATCATGGTAAGAATATTTGAGATTCAACAAACATGTTGAAGAGTTTAACAAAGTATTAAGGAGTTTAACAAAAATGTTAAGCAATTCAATATATAGGTTAGAAGGTCCAACAAAATGTTAAACCTCAACATTCTTATTGAACTTTCCAACCCATTTGTTGAATGTGAAGCATAGTTAGTTATTTCAAGGACAGTAAAATTACGAAGTATTATTCAGCTTGTATAAGTTGAGAATTAAACGGTCAAACGTTCGACTATATTTTGATCGATAATACGCGATTCGTAAAAATTCAGATACGAATTTTATTGGAGTATCAGACGTTTTCGTTTCAAAAATTCGGTACCAAAAATATGATTGTAGAATTTACAATTATATATTAATATAACAATATATTATGAATATGACAATAAAAAATCAATCTAAAAATTCCTCAACCATATTCATAATGAATATACAATTCATAATTTATTTTTAAAAATATCACAAGTACTCCAAAACCAAATTATATCGATCAAATTAACAGTATTGCTTCCATCCAAACTATCAATCCAAAATATTGTTTCCATCTAATTGATATATATATATATNGAACATTATATTAAAAATTAATTAATTCATAAGAATAAGAAATAAGTAGAATAAATATAATTGGTGAGAATTAAAATATCAAATCATTGAGATATTAATTTCCAAATTTAAGTAAAAATTAATCCATGTTTACATTGTAAATGGAAAAAAAAAATTAGAGTCTCTTTTCTAATCTTTAGGGTGAGAACTATAAGAGAGCTTAAAAAAGGTCATACTATGGTATAAATCATGTACAACACAAGATTAGATAACCTCTAAACCATGTAATGTGGAGTCAAAAATGATGATCTAAGGGTTTGTTAATGGTAGAAATCAGTGGAGATGCTTTATTTAAAAATTTATTGATTGAAAAACAATCACGACGTCATAAGTTTAAAAAAAATTGTGAAAAACATTTTTTCTCGATTGATCCATTATATAACTATACATTAAATCAAAGATATTCATAAAAAGTAAATATACATCTCGAAGTCTATCAAGTGTACTCGCTATTTTCTAATAAAACAACGAGTATAAAATTTCACGAAGAACGGATTGTGAGATCTACAACAAGATCTTCCAAACCAATCTTCAAACACATTAGAACGTGTGTGGACACGTAGAATAAATCTAGAACATTTTTTCGTCTCTAGACGTACTCAACACATGAGATCTAGAGATTTGAAGAATGTTTTTTTTTAGGCAGAACTCTAAGAGAGAATTGGAGCACATAACTTTGATTAATAAATTAATGACACTAATGATTGCTTAATGATACATATAGAACATCATCTATATATATCCTAGTTCAAGGCTCATTAGATTTTCAGAGTTTCCATAAAATAATAAATTATTTATAAATGTGTCAATATATTACCGTGTGGCACTGCCGTGCGCCGTGAACTACTGTAGTGCCGTGAGGCACTACAGAGTCTCACACATCACTAAAGTGTTGTGTTGGCACTACAGCATGTCACGTGTCATTGTAGTGTCGTGTGACACTACAGTGTGTCATGTCATTCCCTGATTCAAAATCAGTGATTGGCGTGTGACAGTCTAACATGCCACAAGACAATTTTTCTAAATTTATTATTTATTTTATTCAGATAAATATTTAGATATCAGTTAATTCAAAATTAACTTATTTGATCACACTTATCAACTAACTTATATGTTAGTTAAAAAATAACATATTAGTTAATTTAAATTTAAATTATTATCTTATAATAATTTAATATTATTTAATTTCATAAATCAAATATATTGTCTCATAATTCAAAACCATTCGATATATTTAATTGTAATTTCTGAAAATTACAATAATTAATTTAAGTAATTAATTCTTAATTAATTAATTTTATATATTTATCTCATAAACTTAATTCATTTTGTAAGTTAATCATTTTCTTATGTTAAAACATTTACTCTCTAAACTGTATAGTAAAAAGGTGGTTTGGAGACCATTGACCCATAATTCTAAGCTCCAATAAATCACATTATTATTTAAACTCTTTAATTAAATAATTTTATTTATTAATTCTATTATTACTCCATTATAAATATGAAATTGCACTATTAATAATTACAGAATATATTTACAGTGTAATCTCGTGTAGTCCATTGGTATCATCACTTCATGCAGTTCGGCCTTCCAATTATTGATTCGTAAATTAGAGCTGGTTAAAATTACCGTGTTGATCCTCATGTACAATTACCTATTGATCTTTAAGTACAACTGATTCACTAGTGAACGTTTCAATTTATAATCGTATTATACATTTGAGCTCAATAAGCATTCATTTCTAGAATTAATACTTAAGAGAATCAATATAGGATCTGTTAAGAAAGTTTGGATTTCAAATCTTGTAAGATCATGTTTTCAGCCATCCATGTCAATGAATTTTCAAAACAAAAGTTTCTAAAATGTCTTACAAATAAATCTTAACGAGTGAATCAAAAGATCCAATAGATATATATATAAAAGTTCATGACTACTCAAGATTTAGACTGATCTGCATATGATTATCTGATTGATGTGTATTAAATTTTTATGATAAACGGTAAATTAATAATTATATTAATTCACATCGGTCATGTCATATATAATCTAATTATATAAAATACTTTTACTAAGTTGTCTATTCATATCAGCAATTAGGATCTTTATGATAAACGGTAAATTAATAATGATATTAATTCACATCGGTCATGTCTATATAATCTAATTATATAAAATATTTTTACTAAGTTGTCTATCCATATCAGCAATTAGGATCTTTATGATAAACGGTAAATTAATAATGATATTCATTCACATCGGTCATGTCATATATAATCTAATTATATAAAATACTTTCACTAAGTTGTCTATCTACATCAGCAATCAGGATCTAGATCATATGCATTCAAAATGCTTAGCGAACCGTACTAACAACCATTTATTAAAGATTTCATACTTTAATATGTTACAGACTATTTTATTCATTATCTATGAGCGTAATCCTTTTGTATATAAGATTATAGTCTTATTAATGAATATGTAATTTTTAAATATTTATATAAATTAAAATTAAAATATAATTTATACTTTAATATAATTTATTAATTTCAAATTAAAATATAATTTTACTCATTTTTTGAGTATACTATGATCTTCTATTAATATTTGATAAGATATAAAGAATGTATATTATAATAATTTAAAAAAAAAAAAACAAAGTGGTCTCCAGCTCGCTTCCACTTATTTTGTATTTATTTTCGAAAATTTTTATGGTACAGGTGATGTACCATACAGTATTTGAAAGCACCCCTGATCATCTCTTGTGAACCCCACAACACTATTAATTAAATCTCTGTACGGTACGGTGTTTGTACCGTAGCATCACCTTTCATCTTTTTCCCCAAAGTGTTTCTCTGCAACACCTTATTCTCTCAGCCTCTCTCTCTCTCATAATCCTTCAGTCAGCCATATAAGCCTCTCTTCTCTGAGAACCCCATTTAGCTGTACAAAAAAATCAACATTTTCTTTGAACCCATCAATATTTTAGATGAACTCATAAAAAAGTTATGGGACATTTGTGGCTTCGATTGCATCTATGGCAATCCATATCCAACGGCCACAATTTCTCATCATCAACGTGGGGGAACACCCTCGGCATAGAACAACCCTGTTTCTAGATATAGATGTACAATAATGGTGGCATAACAGCCGAGGTTAGAATTTTGAACTTGGTGAGTTCCATATGTTTTTGTGCAATTTTGAACGATTGAGTTATAACCAAATTTTATTTAATTAAATGTTATGTTAATCATTATAAATTATTATAAATAGTGTTAAATATTAAATAATTGGTAAATAAACTGACTTCCTCCATCATGGGTGCGCAACCAGCCTCCACCATGGGTGCGCAACCAGCCTCCATCATGGGCGCATAACC
This sequence comes from Datisca glomerata, assembly GCA_003255025.1. Classification (NCBI taxonomy): domain Eukaryota; kingdom Viridiplantae; phylum Streptophyta; class Magnoliopsida; order Cucurbitales; family Datiscaceae; genus Datisca; species Datisca glomerata. Next base: position 92,487 of record QANY01005132.1, read on the forward strand.
AACCTCTATGATAAATGAACAGTTAACCTCTCTCACGGGCGTCCAACTATCCTCCGTTGTAGGCGTTCAACCACAAGCATTTTCTTAGAACCATGTTCAATTGAATGTTCAAGCTCACACTCAGACCGTCGCACAAGCTAAAGTTCACTAACACCTCCAACTTGATGCCCCACCTCTAGACAACATCATTCCTATCACTACCCCAACTACTACAATAGCTCAGACCAGCCTCACCTCAAGCGCGAACAATACCCTTGTTGGGAGTAGTCATTTCATTACTCATGAAGCCCTTCTAAAAATGCCTCAAGAAGAGATATTCGGCTGACATAGTGGTGAGACCGTACCCGGCGAACTACATTCCCCTGAAGTTTCAAAAATATAATGGCAGAAATGGGTGTACCAAAGAACATGTGATGCATTTCATTGATGACATGAGACCCTATATTTACGATGAATTCATGCGTTTGACGGAATTCTCCAAGTCCTTGACGGAGCGAGCTTACAGTTGGTACACGAGCTTGGCGCTCGAGTCGATCTTGACATGGACGCAAATGGTGTCAACTTTTTTGGCAAAGTTTCTTATTATAGAGGAGAAGATAGCGTATTAGATCTAGAAAGACAAAAGAGACGACTTTGTGTCATACGTTCAACGGTTCAAGAAGAAGGCCATAGATTTTCAAGAGGATTGCAAAAGAGGAAGCCCTTGTGAAGATGTGCATTGAAGGGATGTTGGACGATTACAAAGTCTATCTTGAGAATTTGGGGATTGTCACCTTCATTTGCTTGATAGAGGCATCCAATAGAACAAGCGATTCAGTACGTAAGCCACGACAACTCGAGATGGGTGACCATCATATGTTACCATAGTGTAGGAGGCAGATGAGGAAGCAACCATAATGGGAGATGTCACCTTCATAGAAAACTTTTAAACACAATGATTTGTAAGTACTTGTTTGATACGCTCGAGTTGGATGACGTTGCACGATGTCAAGTCTCCAAAACAATAATGGATGTCACTCAACAAAATTATTCCCAAATGAGTTGTTGCTTTGCACAACTGCCCTTGAGTAATGGGAGGGGGAATGAAGAGAGTACTAGTACATTCACCAATGTCGACTGCCATGTTAAAAGGATGGGGCACAACCGACCCATTTATATGGAGGCAACAGGCAATGGAGTGTGAATGAGGCGTGCCTTACTAGATAGAGGATCGAGAGTGAACGTTATGTCCTATGCCACCTTTAAGGTGGTGGGCATCCCAAAAAAGAGACTAGTAAGACAATAAATTGTTGTTACGGGTTTCTCGTCGGCAAATGTCAAGATAATTGGTTATGTCAATGTGGAGTTGCAAGTTGGACCGATAAGAACCACCAATTGTTTCCATGTGATCGAGTACAATACGGTCTACCATATATTGTTGGGGAGGCCATATATTCATGACCAAGAATGTGTCCCTTTAACCTTGCATCAGTGTTTGAAATCACGATGGCGTGGTAAGAATATCATGGTGGCGGCTACCAAAGCGTCCTAGGATAAGACCGAGGCTCACTTGATAGAGGCAACGCTCTTTGAAGAACTTGCGATGGCGGGTGTCACCGCGCCTAGAAGGATGATCACCACCCCTTCGATGTGGGGGGTTGGGACAGGAAAGGAAGTACTTACATTGGGGACGGAGTTGGTAACCCACGTGACTTTACCATACGGAAAGAGGGCATACACTCATGATGGTGTGCTTGGTCAGGCGTATGGAGGACAAAATTTAAACACCTAAGTTACAAATCAACTTACATTTAGATCTCTCGAGAGAAATGCAAAGTTACATAAAGAACCATTAGTTTGTGAAAATTATTAGAATGATCTATTATTTGTTATGACTGTATATAATAGATTAATACATATTCATGGTAATCTTTTTATGATAAAATGTTAGACATAATTTTATGAACCACGTGCAAAGCACATGTTCTACAACTAGTTTAAGAATAATTTTTATGTTTTAATTATTTGTTATATGTTAGAGACAAAACATCATATGAAATTTGTTATCTGTTAGAGACCAAACATCAATGGTTGTGATTAATACATTATTCACATATTTATCATCTGGTCAAAGATGTGAATTTTTCTGCTATATATGTAGGCGTAAGGTATAGCTCTGTTGTTGTCTTCTGATCCTTACTAGAGAGCTCAAGATAATTTCTGGGCTGATTTTGTTGATAAGAAGGTATAACTTTTTTTTATTCTCTCACTGCTTTCATTTCTGTTTTACGTTTCAATATTATATTGATTTCATGGCTTCTGGCATTGTGTGGCTCTTTAACTTCTTTGTTGCTATAGGTAAACCTGATTCACGTACCTATCTTTGACCAACTGTATTTTGCAGACATGACTCGCCTTCCTTTGCCTATCAAAAGATGAATTATGTGTATTTTAGTATACTACTTGGAGATGTTAAAACAGTTGACAATTTTATTTTTGATTATGATAGTCGCTATCATTTTTAGGAGAAAGAAATGTAGAATTGGGTGGGATGATATATCATTTGATAGACACTGCATCAGGATACTAAATTTACATAGAATGATATTTGTAAATGACTTAGCATGTTTTGAAAGCACACGAATGGACTGAAGAAAATTTATCATTTTATGTCAACTTCTTAAGACAGTTGGTCAATTAAAGGGAACTAGGAATATGGATGTAGAAGAAATGATTGTTTTATTCTCACATATAATTGTGCATGACGTGAATAATAGAATTGTTAGACGTCTTTTTGCACGTTATGGTGAAACAGTGAGTAGGCATTTACAAACATTTTGAACTCAGTGCTACGTCTATTGATGTGTTATTGAAAAAACCAGTGACAATCCTTGAAAACTCAACAGATAGAAGATGGAAGTGGTTCAAGGTATCAAATATGCACTTCGAATTGGATTCCTTCTTATATATCAAACTGTAAGGTTTGTAACATTTGGAATTTTATTATTCCAGAATTGTTTAAGAGCTTTAGATGGAACCTACATTAAGGTCAATGTAGTGTTGTTGATAGACCTCAGTATCGTACAAGAAATAATGAAATTGCAACTAATGTCTTGAGGGTTTACGCTCAAGATTTACAATTTATTTATGTCTTACCTGGATGGGAGGGTTCAGCAGCAGACTCTAGAGTTCTTTCTGATGATTTATCTAGAACAAATAGGTTTAAGGTACCCTAAGGTAATTGTTAACATCAGTAAAAGATTGATCCATTTTATTTTCTTAACTGTATATGACCTTAATTAGTTGTCCCGATAATAAGATATTACTACTTATGTGATGCGGGATATACCAATGGTGAAGGTTTCTTGGCACCATACAGAGGGCAACAATACCATTTGAATGATTGGAGGAAAGGACATTAACCAACTACTCCTAACGAATTCTTCAACATGAGGTATTCCTCGACAAGAAATTTTATTGAAAGGGCTTTTGGATTTTTAAAGGGTCGTTGGACAATTCTTAGAGGAAAATCTTATTACCCCGTTAAAATTCAATGTAGGACCATTACAGCATGTTGCCTTCTTCATAATTTGATTTTACGTGAAATATCTACAAATTCTTTTGAGCTACAAAAAGACTATGTTAATGAACAATTTGTTGAGAGCCAACATGTAACCTACGTGAAATTGTCAAATAATTAGACTACTTAGAGGGACAACTTGGTAAAAGAGATTTTTGAAGAGAAGACTAATGAAAGGAATTGATTTTTCACTAGAAATTAAGTCATTAGTTTACTTGTTTGTGTTTGAATTCACTTATGTTTGTACTTCATGTTTTGGACTTGTAAGATTTTTATTTGAAAATCATTTTATTTGGTAATATTAAAATGAGCAGTTTTTCATTATGATATGTACAATTTGAGTATTAATATTCATTTTATACAATTGAATTGTAAATGAGTTTTTAAGCTATTACGTTAGATACCTATCTATGTAGGAATGAATCAAAATGAGCAAGCAAAAATTACTGGGAAGAAGAAACGTTAATCGACCCAATATGAGGACACAAAACTAGTGGAGGGTTTAGTGAGGTTAGTAGAAGTTGGGATTTGGCGAGGTGATAATGGAACGTTCAAAGCTGGTTTCCTGCAACAACTTAAGAAGTGGATGGAAGAAAGAATCCCTGGGTGTGGCCTTCGAGCCCAACCACATATTGAATCTCGGTTCAAGTTTTTTATGAAGCAATATGGTGCTATAGCAGAGATGCTAGGACCAAACTGTAGCGGTTTTGGATGGGATGACGTTGCAAAGTGTTTGTTCGCTGCTAAAAATGTATTTGATGATTGGGTTAAGGTATGAGTTCTTTATTTATTTTATGAACCATTCAAAAATGTGATAATATTAATACTTCTGATTGAGCTAGTCAATTGTTTGTGGGGGCTCATGACTGTGGGTTAATATGATATTTGCTGAATGCATATAAGCATATATAGCTTGTTTGTTAGTTCTATATATATATATATATATATATATATATATTGTTTGGGGGGGATGATAACTTATTGTTAGTTCTATTTATATTATTTGGGGGTTGATAACTTGTTTGTTAGTTCTGTTTGTTAATATGATGTTTTATGAATGATAACGATGGGTTAATATGGTATTTTCTGAATGCATATAAGCATATATAACTTATTTGTTAGTTCTATTTATATTGTTTAGGGTGGTGATAACTTGTTTGTTAGTTCTGTTTCTGAATGATAATTGTGGGTTAATATGGTATTTTCAGAATGATATACATTGCAAAGTCATCCAAATGCAAAAGACATGCTGAATAAGCCTTTTCAACATTTTGATGATTTAGGGTCGGTGTTTGGAAAAGATCGAGCTTCTGGACTTGGTGCTGAAGGTCTTGCAGATATGGTTGATGCTATAGAATATGAGTATGATTTTAATTGGAAAGATGATGAATTTTGTGTACCAGAACCTGCATCGGGATTTGTAGAAACAAATGTTACCAGCTCTACTTGTCAAACTCCAACTTTCCCTTCAGCATCTGCTTCTCAAATTCCTTCAACCTCTGTACCAACAAAAAATTTTAAGAAAGGGCTAGAGATGATGATATATTGGTCGAGACAGTGACTTAACACGGTCAAAACAGTTTAAAAGATTCTTCTCAAACACAAATGACAATATAGACAAGTTGGTAAAATATTGTCAACATGAAGCTGATAGTGCTGATAGAGTTTTCTAGGATGAAATAATGAAAATAGATGGACTAACAGATGCCAAGAAGGTACTAACAGGAAAGTTGATTGTGAAAAATCACGATCAAAATCATTATTTCTTTGCTCTGCCTGCGCCTTTCAAAAAAGAGTTTTTTTTGCAAGTTTTACTCGGTAATATGAAATCATAAAAAGTAGATTTCATGATAAAGCCTTCAGAATCTATTTTGATATGCATAGTACATGTAATAATTTACAGGTGTAATTTTTTTGTTACGCACATGGATGAATTGTTATGTCATGTATGATGTGCACACGGGTAAATATTTTGTTGTTGCATTTATGATATGCACATGAGTATTTTGTCCATATCTTTTGATCGGTCACATGTAAATTCAGTCAACACATGTGTATGAAAATGTAGTAATTGGATTGAGAATCCATCTTTTGTATATTTTATAAAATATATTATGTTTACATGCTTTGATATTAGACTAACTATAAATTAAATTTTACTTAATATCATGATTGAAATTTGATAAAAAATTATTTTAATACTATAATTTTGATTATTGAGCTGAAAATCATGAGTGTTTTTCTTATAAGAATTATTATCTTATATTATAAATTTTATGCCACATTAATACACTTGGAGCGATATTGGTTCAATTGTATGGACAATATTTGATTAAAATATGCACAACGTATCATAATATAATGGTTTGGTCGAAAAATTAATAAGTATATATGAAAAAAAAATTCATCAGTAAAATCTACATTTTTGTTATTATTTATGTTTGTCATCTTATTATAAATTAAGTGATTAATTTTTATAAAAAAAAAGTAGTCTAAGGGTAAAATTAAAATTTGGCAATAATGTCTAAAACATTCCTTTACATATTCCATCAAAACAAATAAAGTAATCTAACATTCTCACCATTAAATCAGAATATTCTCAAGTGTTAACAAACAAAGTAATCTTAACTTTCTAGGCATATATATTCTCACAGTCATATCTGAAAATCATTTACTTACAATCTTATACCAAACAACCCCTAAGGTGGAAGCATATTACAAATACCCTATAGAGAAGGTATGTTGATGTGTGTGGTCAATGGAGCAAAGAAAAAATTGAAATTTTCTTAAGGGGGAAACGTATCGCAAATACCCAATAGGGGAGGCATATTCATTATGGTACATATATTAAAAAATTTCCTATGAGAATTCATGCTGTGAAATTTTATAAGGCAAAATTCGTTTCAAAGACATTCTACTTGCAAAAGTTCTAAGTATAATAGTGAGTACTTCATTCACATGAGGAGGAATATACAAGGTAGAGAACTCGACTCTTATTAGTGTTGATCAGGAATTGAGTGTGGGCTCTCAAAATAACTAAAGAAGAAAAATAAAAAAATTTCCTTCTCTCTCTTGGCTTTCGACGACAACAGTTAGGGAGGGGAAAGAATCTATTTTCTCTACTCTGTGTAATCACACGCTCTGTTGGGTTAGAGATGCAACCATATTATCATCCTTTATATATTAATTACAAAATTTACACATATATCCCTATGTGTCAAATTACTGAAAATTTATCCCCTAATATTTGTTATTACCAAAAATTACATATCTCTCTAGAATCAATGTTGTGTCCAAATTCATCAATCCAAATTGATAAATTAAATTGATTTTTATCAATTAATTTTAATATATTTTATTTACTAATTATCCAATAATTAGAAAATAATCAATTAATTAATTTGAACATTAATTACTTGCTCTTCACTAATTAAGTGACTACACTCATCACATATAAATTTGGGAAATATACCTTAGTCCAAAACACATTTTTAGTTCAACTGGTGTTATTTTTCATCCATATGCTTATAAGCTACACTAGAGATCGAATAGATTTACGTGAATAAAGTTATAAGACTCAAATACTCTACGAATTTATCTCCATAAAATAACATTCAATCCTAACATCGTACGACTTCACTATAGGTCTGATACCGTACGAATTTATCTCCATAAAATAACATTCAATCCTAACATCGTACGACTTCACTATAGGTCTGATACCGAATCCACTATCGACGATTTTCTGTAAGTGCAAATAAATTCTTTTATTTCACGATCCACAAAATATTTTAACATATTACCCTTCGTGAATATCAATAACAAAAACGAGATGTAAAATTATCATTTTACGCTTCTACTTATTATTTCATTAACTCCATTATTGATTGTGAATAAGAAAAATATAATATGAATTATTTCGTACAATTCACAATATCTTATTCGATAATTCTTTCCATCAAATACTTAGCCAAGTTAATTTATTCGCACACCCATCAATAAAACATAAGATGATGTTGCATTTGCAATATCCCCACAAATTTTCATATCTGTGAATCACGCAACTCCAACATAGTTAAATCACGATCCCAACAGTCAAAATATTGTTTGACAATTCAAACTCACTCTTTTGACATATCAAATTTTGTAACTAAGTCAAGTTATGTATTCACCTCAGGATTAAGATAATTATAAAAATACTCTTATAAGTGTAACAATTAAATTTAGAGTTAGATAAACGATTTTGTTTTAGACTTATTTATCAGTGGTCTATTCAACACACTCCACAATATGTCTAGGTCAACCGTTAGAGTCTCAACTCACATGCCCCAACACCAACATCATTTGATTCAACCTAACAGTCATAATCGAACTGGATTGCCCAGTCGATCTTAAAACTGCGAATAACATTCTAAACTATTTCAGAAGAGTTTATCTAAAAAACCGTTCAGTCTTTACTTTTTTTACGTTGACAATAGTTTCAAGACTTAAGTAAATTATAAACACACTTTAATTAATAGAAAATTTTCAATCATTCATTAAATTCAATAATACAAAATGTTTAAGAAATAATTAAATACGCATAAATAATTATTAGACTCTACTTTATGGACATAATTCCAACAATTAGTTCACACGACGACTCATTGATGGTCCGTGAGGATAAGATCTGTAAATAAAACAAGAGTCTTGGTTAGACCAAGGTATATGGCAATCATACAAACTTGGTGCCCCACTCGATGGAACTCAGTAAGTAAAACTAGTCGTGGTAACTTCAAGGACGACATGCTACTCACACACCACGGGGGGCATGCTAGCCGCGGACGCCACAAGGGCGGCATGCTAGCCGCGGACACCTCAAGGGCGGCACCCCATGATCAATCGTGGCGTGAACAAAGCATTTCATCAAACACCTATCATGCACTACCAACGAGGCTTACATATCAAAGGCCAATGACTAAGACATTTCATCAGACATGTGGCGTGCTCTCAACATTTAGGAAGAAGCTACTCATTGTCCTAGCCGTAAAACCCCCTTTTCTCTGGTCTACCCGTTTGAACCCCTATCAATATCATGTTCTCTTGCAAGATCAGCACGTAATTAACAACTCACTAAGAAGTATGTCTATAACCCAAATCCAACCACTGCAAACATGCAAGAAAAGCTTCTAAATTCATTAAAAAATACGAACTCCATTCCAAGTTGAGTGAGCTTACAATACAGTAGGTTAAAACCCGGGCGTGTAGTACTCAGCGGTGGAACCCAATCTCGCTCAGAGGCAGCACTTGGGCTCCTTCAGCGGCGACACACTAGCCCTTCTTCCTCGACCTCAATTCCGCAGATCAATCCCCCCTCAACGGCAGCAATGGGGAGCTCAAACTGTGCCGTGGGAGTCTTGAGTCGGTAAAAGAAATTTAACGAAAAACCATTAAAATCTGGAGAGGTTGCTGTCAAGTTCCCGCCCGTTTAGCTTATGTATCGCTGGTTCGACGCCCTTCTTGTACGAATTTACTGTAAGTCCCTTCGGAATAATTTTGCCACCGTAAGGCAAAAATAAACAGAGAGAGATACTCACCGCTAGCTAGACTCCACCGCTAGAGCCGAGACGCCGAACGGAAGAGAGACCAGACACGAGATGCATGCTTCTCGCATGGAGTAGAACGACAACATTAAAAAAAACTAACTAATGGGTCTCGACCAAACAAGTGAGTCTCGACCAAAGAAGGGGCAGAGGCACGTTCAAAAGAAAATGGAGAAAAGGAAAGAGATGAAGAAAAAAAACTTACAACAAGCTTCAAGCCAACAATGGTGAAAAGCAAGCTTTGAAGAAGAAAATGAGAGGATGAATGAATAAAAGGAAAAGAGGTGTGTTGAAACCTTTTATACAGAGAAGGGAGAGAAAACTCCCCCGTTCCAAAATTTCAAACAATTTTAAATTTGACTGAATTTGACAAATAGAGGGTTACATCATATAAAGAAGGCATATTGGACAATAGATTGAATGCAGTCCACGTACATCACGTAATAAAGGGCGATCATAAAGAGAATGTTCGGGGACTTCCTACATTCTAAAATTTCAATTTTTATCAAATTTGACCCTCTATGAAGTTCGTTTAGGTTCGTAGAATTTGAAGACAAAGAGAGGCCTACATCTGTAAAGAAGACATATTGAGCATACCGGATTGATGCATTCCACGTACATCACGTAATAGAGGTGATCAAAGGACCGATGACTTGATGTTACGATTGATTACTACATTGGAGAAATTGTGTACAAGTCCAATTACTCCACATCGTGCTTGCGCAAATGACTAAATGCGCATCAGAGTTGACGACCTCGACGTTGACTCACCACGAAACGTAACTCTTACGGCGTATCGAGGTGTCTCCTCCATGGATGCACCATGGGGTGTCGCCCCTAGGTAACACTCATGGGTGTCGTCCACATGGTAGTACCGTGGGGTGCCGCCCCCATGGGTGTACCAGGGAGGTGTCTGAATCACCTTCGTAATACAACTTGAGGATAACAATAACGCACTTCAGACAAGACGTATTACTATGCTATTACAATGTATTATTACTTCACAAACCACTAAGTCAAATGGTAAAGACTTGAGTGGATGTATGGTTGCCTGTGAATGCTTGGGAGGATGTGGTCTGGTAGGATTAGGGACGAGGCTACATCATATTGGAAATGACATATGTCTTCTAATATGATCACACCGAACATTAAATGTGTGTTATCCTCCCACCTTGGGGAGGGGGTTCAATCTTCAGAGATCTCTTTGAGATGAGGTTTTGGGTGGATACCGCCATTGAGCCCCATCAGCTAGGCGTATTCCACCTAGATCATGGTCACTCCACGAGACTCATGTGGCGTCCTCTGATTGGCACACGTGTGATCCTCCTCTTGTCCACCTCATTTGTGATTAATTAGCTGAGGTGGCGCGCTTGGATATGTGAGCTTGTAACTAATCCCAGTTACAATGATCCCCCCTTTTGTCACCTATAAAAGATGGGCCTCTCCTTCATTTTGAAGAGGAGAAAATCTTAGAGAGAGATAGTCTCACTTCGCACCGTTTCTTAGAGAGAGAAATCATCATATTCCTTTAAGAGCATTTTGTCACCCACCCTTGAGTGCTTGGAGTGCTCCCCCTTCACCTCCCGCCGTCATCTCTGACATTCTCAAGCGTTACTCTGGTTACTTGCTAAGGATTAGACTACTCTTGCACGCACCGACGTCACCCTTGCATCTACACATTCCACCAAAATAAACAAATTCATTTAATTTCTCGCTACGATCATATAACATTCTCAACTGTTACCAAAACAAAGTAATCTTAATTTTTTTGACGTCTTACTTTCTAACAATTATATGCTGATAATCTTATTCTGAAAATCATTTTTACCATCAATCTCATACTAAACAATCCCTAAAATCTTCCCTCTACTAAGGACAAAGAAAAAAAAGACAGAACACAACTTGCTTTCAATCAAGCACTGTTCATATTATGGTCATCACATAACCCAGTATTGAAACTCTTGTCAGAAGATGTATTAGGTTAACACATCTCCTCTATTCAACTTAAAAAAAATCAATTTTTAAAAACTATGGAGGAATGTGATTGCAAAAATATAGTCAAAAATTAACTTAGGGAAATGCTTTGTCATTTTGTCAATTCACCTTCCCATGGCTAGGGGTGAAAATTATTTTACCAAATCGACCGAACCGAACCGAAAATGAATGGTTCTATCAGTTCTTTATATATGTTCAGTTCGATTCGAGAAAATGAGAGAACCGAAGTTTCGGTTCAGTTTGAAATTTTGGTGACTTTCAAACTGGACCGAAACATTAAATTCATTTTTTTTATTTTTTTATATAATTTCATATCAAACCGAACCAAAACTTAGATTTTATATTATTTTTTCAATAATATCATTTACAAATAATTTAAAAGATTATTTTTTAATTAATAATATTAAACTAAATCGAACGGAACTGAACCGAAACTCACAATTCGGATCGATTCAGTTATTTGACATGAATGGTTCAATTCGGTTTAGTTTTATTGTCGAATTGAAGTTTTGATTCAGTTCGATTTTTTGGTGAAAAATTGATCAAATCAAACTGATCCGTGAGCAAACCCCTCTCAGTCTCCGCAAATGAACCTCCTCATGTTTTAAGGCCAGAGAGTGATCTATTTGATCGTGGACCTTTAAACAAAATGTGGACCTTTAAACAAAATGAGTTGAACACAGTATATGATTTCAATTCAGAAGAGATAAATAAATCTATTAGAAAAAAAAATTCAATATTATAAGATGAATGAGTAGTCTTATATCACCGTTTATAAGAAAAACATAAATTCAATATTATAAGATGAATGAGTAGTCTCATATCACCATAACAGTGTTACATAATTTCTATGGTGTAATCACTCTACTTAGAATATGGTATAGTCACGCTACTTTAAAAGAGTCAAATCAAATCGTTACACCACAGTTGTGTGAAGTAGTATTTACGGTGTCCTAGTGCCATATCATGACTCTACTTTGGATAATCAAGTGACTCAATTGATTATTTTAGTAAATCAATACTAAAATTATAATATGTTCTATATATTCTCTTAACATGTAGAACTTTTCCTTATAGTAATTAAAATATATTAACAGTTACAAATTACAACAGATTCTAGACATGGTACAGTAATATTAATCAGTTCTTCAGAAAAAAAGGACATTATTATCAGCTAATTAAAGCTCTAATCTTTCTATTACATACACAAAATTAAGATCGATCTACATGTTGATGTGACTAAATTACAAGACCCCATGACACCACAATCACAAATAGCAGTGTCATAATAGAAAAACCTATAGTCATAGGACGTAGTGAAGAAGAAGGTGGGATATTGTAAGGCGTATATCCGTACACATTTGGAGGTGGAGGCACGAACTGACAGCCCGGAAGTCCTGGTTGTGTCATTGTCATTGGTGGTGGTGGTGGCGGCTGCGTCCCAGAAGGATAACCAGGTAATGATGGAGGTGGAGGTGACGGTGGTGGTGGAGCTCCATAGAGTGGATAGCCAGAAGTGGGTGCAGGGGGAGGGAGAGCATAACATGGTGGCTCACAATTTTTGCAATTCAAGCAATAGGTGGGTGGAGGCAAGACATCTTTGGACAATATTTTCTCTGGCAAAGAAGAACAAGAATCAAACACTGACAGACAGAGACATACTATAATTGAATCTTTAACTGAAAACATGTTTGGTTTTGGGTTTTGTTTTTCTTGGGAAGATGAGAGGAAAAGAAAATGAGTATGAAGGAAAATGGGGGAATTTTAGAGCGTTGGAGAATTGTAACCATAACTCTCTTTGTTATGAATCCAGGATCTGATGCCGCATGGCAGACCATCTGTCATCATACTAACAAACGACTACGGGTTTGAAGCTTAGCTTGTCGTTTATTAAGTATTTCGGCATGTCGTGTTTTCAGCAAATTTAATTACGATATATCGGATTGAACACAAGTTTGATAGTTTAACTTTGATTATGGACCCTTTTTTAGAGGCGTTGGATCTATTTTATGGACGAAGATAATCGTTCGACGATTATTGTTTCATGATCTCCACTCTTTCTTTACGTGAGCTTCCTTGGTTATCCGTATGCTTCTTCCCATGTCTTCATTTTATTCGTTGATTGAGTTTTGATCGTGTGGTTGAAAATACTTGAATTGAACTTCTGCTTCACGGTTTAATTCTGAGTTGACTCTCAGTCAAATTCAACACCAATGGACTTGTTTAATAACATTTTTCTAAACATCCCAATTTTAGATCATGACAATTACCCCGCATTTTTTGGAAATGTACGCAAATTAAAAAATATATACTACATTTTACTTGTTCAAGATTCCGATTCCGTAATAAGTACGGTATTTTTATGTGTTTCTTCATTTTTTGTTAAATTTATACTTGAGATTATTGTGGAATCGTTGATTGTTGTTAAGATTCTGTTCTATGGGTTTCTGATTTGTATTTTGCTATGCATTCTTTAGACAACTGAAATCTGTTGTTTTAATTGTTTATATGTATTTTGCTAATAGATTGTTAGGAATCTCATGAAGTTTTATGACTCATTGTTTATTAGGAATTTATTTTGTGATAAAATGGAAATTCAACTTCAACTCTTCTCTTCAAGCTTTTCACTTTTTCTTTATTGCCAAGCTTTCTATTTTTCAAAAAGCTTTCAACTTTCTCATGACTCATTTGATTCAATCCAAAGTCATGGAGGATTACCTCTAGAATCTAGTTTAGCAAGTTAATAACCCTCATGTTGTAAGTACTACCATCTACTCTGGCTATCTATCTTGCAGATTAGGCCCACATTTTATTACGGGATTCCCCACAATTCTGTCCCCATTCTACCCTTTGTTGCCAGCTTATAAACATCCTTTTATTCAAGTGATATTAACCTTAACGATACAGGAAATGCAAAGTCATTGAGATACTGGTCATCTGTTACAATTGATTGAGCTGCTTGGACATAAAGAATTATAAGTCTTCATGCTGAAGACTTAAGAGATTCAATTGTACTAAGCTATTCGACTGAGTACCCAGGAGGAAATCACCATTAACAAGAATTTGATTCACTCAGCCATGTGTTTTTGGTCCACAAAGTCGAATGCGTTTATCTTGCCTTGTGATTTAATGAGTCCTACCATCTTTGCCATCTGCCATTTTACTGGCTTATACCCTTATGTTGAAAGGTGAAGCCTTTGCTTCTATGCCTTAATAATGACTTTGCATATTCTTTCAACTATAAGTCAGGGGACTTTGTTTACTCTAGGTTTTTATCCCTTGAAGCCAAAACTAGTGGCCAGTTACCAACTAAGAATTTAAGTTCATTTTCCGCTCCTCTTCTTCAAGAGTTACTACGTGGAAAATGTGGTGAAAATAATGAAGGAAAATATGAGAAAATGAGTATGTGAATGAATGTGTCTGTGGACTTGTCCCACATTAGAAAGATGAAAGAAGTTTGAAGGGTTTATAAACTCAACTCAAGAGCTTTAGCTTAGGGTTGACCCCAAGAGGCACCCCCATTTTATGGGAAAGAGAGGACCTAGATGGCACATAATCCTCTCATACGCGCACCATCAATCATCCGACCGACCGACCTGACTCGATTCGGTCCGGTCAAATGACTTAATTTTTTCCAAAAAATTTCTATTAGATTTTTCTTGGAGAAGAAGGTTTTGAAACGGTCAAAGCAACAACTCCAACTGCTCCAACTGTTGTCAGGACATTACTGTCGAAGGAGGCAAGTCAAACCAGCCAAACAGAAAGAGGAAGACTCCGCCGAGTGATGCTCATAAAGGTAACCATGACAAGCGAATTAAGGGAAATTGCTCAGTGAGCGATAACACCCGACATAGAGCAAAGGACTGCCGCCATAAAAAAGACCAGAACACTGACAACTGCCCCATGAGTGGCAGCAAAGGTAACCATGCAAACGTTATGGAGATTGACGATTTGTGTGTTATGATATATGAATTATGCATTGTCACTAACATCAAAGATTGGTGGGTGGACACCAGTGCTACTAAGCATGTGTAGAGTGACAAGGCCACATTTCTAGTCTATCAAGAGGTTAAAATTAGTGAAGTTTTCTACATGGAAAATGCTTCAGAAGCTACTGCGAAAGGAAAGGGGAAAGTTGTATTGAAAGTTTCCTTTGGGAAACAACTCACACTCGTTCATGTACTCCATGTACCTGAAATTCGTAGGAATTTAGTATCTGGATCTCTCCTGTCGAAAAGTGGTTTTAAACTTCTATTTGAGTCAGGCAAGTTTATACTGACCAATGACGGAATGTTTGTAGGTAAGGGATATGTTAGTGATGGTCTGCTTAAATTAAATGTAATCACTTCTACTTCTCAAGTCAATGAAATTGCTTCTTCTTCGGCTTATATCGTTGAGTTATCTAATATATGGCATACTAGATTAGGATATGTTAATTTTCAATCCATGCAAAGAATGATGAATTTAGAACTACTGGCTAAATTTGACCTTGAAAAAGGAAATAAATGTGAAACATGTGTAAAATCTAAAGTTGCAAGTAAATCATTTAAGTCTGTGAAAGAACAAATGAATTACTTGATTTAATACATAACGATTTATGTTATCTTAAATTAAGACCTAGTAGAGGAGGAGGAAAATATTTTGTGTTGATCATGACATAGTACATCAGACTACGGCACCTTATACACCTCAACAAAACAGTGTGACTGAACATAAGAATAGAATTCCAAAAAATATGATAAATTGTATGTTGAAAAATTATGGGTAACCACATAATTTGTTGGGGAAAGCGTTGCTTACTACAAACACCATACTAAATACAATTTCACATAAGAAGACCGGTAAGTCTCCTTATAAAGTGTGGAGAGGGAAGATTTCTTCCTATAAAATTCTAAAAGTGTGGGGGTGTCTTGCAAAGGTGCAAGTACCTTTACCTAAGATAATCAAACTTGGACCGAAAACTATGGATTGTGTATTCATTGGATATGCATTAAATAGTGATGCTTATATATTCTTGGTAATTAAGTTTGAAGTCTCTAACATAAGTACCAATACTATAATAGAGTCTATAAATATTGAATTCTTTGAGAACGTGTTTCCATTCAAGGAAGAAAGACATAATCATTCTACTAAAAGAGGATTAGAGCAAACTTCATATAGTGCTCAAATTGATGAAGATTATGATTTTGAGCCTGAAAGAAGCAAGAGAACTAGAACAGCTTCCTCTTTTGGACTAGAGTACCTAACTTGACCGAGGCTGAACCTCAAACTTACAAGGAGGCGACGTCCACTTGAGGCTCCTTTTTGGAAGGAAGCAGTTGATAATGAGATAGAATCCATTATGTAAAACAACATGTGGATGTTGGTTGATCTCCCTCCTAAAAATAAATTAATAGGCTGCAAATGGATCTTTAAAAGAAAGCTAAGAGCTGATGGTACTATCAAAAAGTACAAAGCTCGGTTGGTAGCTAAGGAATACCGACACAAGAAGGGTATCGACTTTTTCGATACCTACTCTCCAATGACGAGAATCACATCCATCAAAATGCTGATTGCGCTTGCGGATTTACATAATTTGAAAATTCACCAAATAGATGTAAAGACTACTTTCTTAAATGGAGAATTGGATGAAAAAATCTATATGGAATAACCTGAAGGGTTCGTGATCAAAGGCCAAGAACGAAAGTTCTGTTAACTTGTTAAATCCCTTTATGAGTTAAAACAAGTGCCAAAGCGATGGTATGAGAAGTTTGACTACACTATGTTATCTAATGGCTTTAAGATAAACGAGTGTGAAAAATATGTTTACATTAAAGGTACTAGTGATCAGTGTGTCATAGTATGCTTATATGTAGACGACATGCTCATATTGTGAACGCATAAGGATATAATATCTTCTACTAAGAGGAAGTTGAGTTCCAATTTTGATATGAAAAACTTAGGATCTAACTGATGTTATTCTTGGAATCCAAGTAAAGTGAACTTCAGATGAATACATCATTACTCAATCCCATTATGTAGAAAAGATATTAAAGAGGTTTGGGCAATTTGAGAGTAAACTAGCAGTAACTAATTTTGACCCAAACTGTGAGTTGAGGAAGAATGATGGAGTTGGAGTATCTTAATTGTAGTACTCACAAATAATTGGTAGTTTAATGTATATCATGAATTGCACTATACCTGATATAAGCAATTCGGTAGGAAGGCTTGCAAGATATACATTGCTGTGCATTGATAAGAATGCTAAGGTACTTGAAGTACACCATGAACTACGGATTACACTATTCAAACTATCCACATGTGATAGAAGGATTTAGTAATGCTAATTGGATTTCTGATAGCCTAGAGAATAAATCTACAAGTGGATACATTTTTATCCTAAATGATGGAACTGTCTCATGGAGGTTTACTAAGCAGACATGTATAGCTCGTTCAACTATGGAATCAGAATTCATAGCTTTGAACAAGGCTAATGAAGAAGCAAAATGACTTAGAAATTTCCTAGAAGATATTTCAGTGTGGCCAAAACCTTTGTAGACAATATGTGTCCATTGTGACAATATGGCTGCGGCCTTTAGAGTGAAAATAATGTGTATAATGATAATTCTAGACATATTAGACGTAGACATAATACCATTAAGCAGATGCTCTCCAATAGGGTGATTTCCATAGACTTTATAAGCTCAAAGGAAAATCTTGTCGATCCTCTAACAAAAGGTTTGTCAAGGTAGCTAATAAAGCAAACATTGAGGGGAATGAGACTAAAGCCTATTCAATGAATATTTCAAGTGGTAACCTAACCTAGTTGATTGGAGATCTCAAGATCTAGATTCAATAGGAAAACTGGCAGGAATGATTCGCATTGACACACTAAGAAACTCTTGGTTTCTTCTCGTTCCTATGTTGTAAAGATAGTGCGTTCGTTGTCGATGTAAAAGGGTATACTTAAGTATTTAATGACATTAATATCTTGCTTGCAATAGGAGTACTGATAAAATACTCTAAATCCTTGTCACCTATATGAGAGTAGAAGGTCGCTTTTATGAGAAGTCTCAATGACTTAACCTCTCCAAAGGTCTCAAGAAAGTGGGATATGTTCAAGACCAAAATGAATAAAAATGTATAATCTCAGAAGTATTAAGAAGAGATATGTGCGAAATTTATTATCTTGGTTAATCTTAGGGAAAGTTCAGTTCAAGAACATAATTTCACCGTTCTTCAGAATAAATCCGATAAATTCTCATTACGGAATGTTCAAGTTCAAAAGACACCTCTCCTGATGCATATCTCATCTGTTTCTCTCTCCTACTATTTTCATCTAGTTAGAACACATTTCGTTCATGTGGAGGATTGTTGGAAAATGTGGTGAAAATAATTAAGGAAAAATATGAGAAAATGAGTGTGTGAATGAATGTTCCCAAGTTGTGTGTGGACTTGTCTCACTTGGAAAGGTGAAAGAAGTTTGGGGGGTTTATAAACCTAACTCAAGGGCCTTATGGTTGGCCCTGAAGAGCACCCCACATTTTGTGAGAAAGAAAGACATAGATGTCACATGGTTCTCCCACACACGCATGTATCGCCGCGGCCGTCCAGCTAGCTTGACTTGTATTGGCTCGATTAAGTCCGATCAAAAGACATAAATTTTTGCATAAATTTTCTCTTAGAATTTTCTTGGAGAAGAAGGCTTTGAAACAGTCAAAGCAATAACTCCAATGTTGGAATTTTCCAATGATCACATTGCTTGATCCTTAATTCTAGCAATTGCATTGCTTGATCTTCAAGTTGAGATATTTTGCACGTTCAAACTGCTTTGCTTGGAAATCAAGCAGTTCCCCTCTATAAATAGAGGTGTTGGGCAGTGAGTAGAAAACAATTCATAACACAGCTGAGTTCAATATTGCTTTTGAAAGTTCCATATAGTTGTCTTCAATTTTCATCCGTGAGAGAGAAAATAATGAGAGTTCTTACAGAAGTTAGGATACTGTTTGTTGTTCCCGACTTATATTGTTGTATCTTTCAGAGATGGTCGTCATAGTCTCCTAGCACCGAGTGGATGATGAATTCTGTCTTTAGGACCTGGAAAATCTTACAATCCTCAATCTATTGTTATTTTATTTATTTTTGAGTTGTAATCATCGTTCAATTTTTTAGTTGTAATTGCCATTTAGTTCTCGAGTTGTAATCGTTCTCAATATTTAATATATTAGTTTATGCAAACTTCTTGCTCCCTTACCACAAACAACTACTAAATAGACTTTCATTGAAGTGCGTTAACTTAAAAATGAAGCTAACTTTAGCTCCTCGTGTGTTAGGCTATCTATTCAGGTCTATGTTTGACCTCTGTGAGAAGAGTTTGGTGGACTATGTAAGTGGACCATTGCGAGTTCTCTAGTTGTGGTTGTATGCTTACTTTCTTAAGTAAAATCTGACAAGCTTTAATATGGAACACCTAACTTTTAATGGAGAAAAACTTACCATAGGCAATATCCAACCTCGACTTTTTTCTCAATGTTTTTTGTTTTTTCATATTATGCCTTTTAAAAGGATGGGGAATCTTTTAATCTCATTTAGGGAAAATTGTTATTCCTTTCATGTCTCCTAAGTCTCAATTTACATGATAGAGTAGCCAATAATTTTGTTCGACCCTATTAGAATTCATTTGTGTTCCCCTAGGATTTTTTGCTAGAAACAATGTTTAGATATGTCAGAAAAAATTTTATCATTGATTTTTCAGAAGTTTAAGGTCCCACTCAGTATGCTAGGCAGTTTGGCCTGGATTGACCCAATGCATACTAGTACCGTATGTTTCTACTTTCAACCGATACCTACAAGCATAGGCAAAATTTCCTCAACTTCAAAAATTGAAAAAGCTTATACAAAACATAGAGAGGACTTGCAGACTTGAAATTATCTCCTTCTACCAGATAAAGGAAGGGTTAAGGATAACTCCTCAACCTTAAATCCTACTAAAATCAAAGTTTAAGAAAGAAAGAAAAATAATATAAGACGTAGGAAGAATGAGAACTTGAGGACAATGCCCTCCTCACTCACATTATGAAGAGAAAAAGGAAAAATACCTCAACCTCCTCTATAGTGTTTCCAACTCATTTGTCAGGTTGCAATCAATAGACATCTTAAATGCCTTAGCCATGGCCACCTGAATGGCCCTTCAAAATGTCCATCAACTCAAAGTCAGTCTAGTTCCTCATCATGGTTCGTGTTGGCAATGTGTGAGAACTCATAAGAATATGCTAGCTACTCTTAATTCTTCCTCTATCAATGATGGGATATCCATAAAATGAGGGTTTGGATAGGGCCAACATCTCCATCATATAACTTGGCCTTAAAATAGTTTGAGCTAGACTCAAATGATGTTGATAAGCCCTCACAACTTTAGGATTTCCATCTTGGTCCAACAATAATATCTTATGATGCACAGAAGAAGGCATGCACATGTTAGTATACATCCAATCTCCTCCTAGTAAACATTATAATGGATGTACTATCCATCACAAGGAAGGTTGTTATTCTAGACTTTAATCTTACAGTCACTTCTAATGGAAGAACATCTTTTGAGGAGTTCTTTCTTCCACAAAGTCTTGATATTAAAATATATGTTTTTTTACAAGAACTTTCACTTTTTACCCAATTTCTTAAATGCTGGCATAGGTAGAATTTCAACTGATAGGCATTGTCAACCACGACTCTATCAATTAAAAATTCATTAAAATATACTTTAATGTACACTGCCTTAATATGTTGATCCATTTATTTGGTTTGTCTGCCTCTATCAGTGATAAAAGACAAGGTTACCTTTGATTCACCTATAGGTTAAATATCCATGTCATCATCTTCAAAAGGCCATATACTAGAGGCGAAGTGAAATCCATATTGATTTGTAACATTTCAAGAACCCCTCAAATTTGATAAACACTAGTTGTTTACCTTTCTAAACAGGTTTTGCTTCCTTGATGGCCAGTTCAATCATCTGACCAACTATCTCTCTTTCTTCAACCGCATGATAGAGCTTTGCTTTCATTATTTTTTACGTTGGACTTTTCTTAGTCATACTAGTTTGTCTCTGGCCTCCATATAGGCTCTGAACCATCTATGTTCCCTCCTCTTTTGAGCTTTAACCAAGAAAGGCTAATACTTTGGGTAGCCTCTTTTTGGATCTACCAACACATGTCAACTATTTAGTTCAATCGTAGTTGGTTTAAACATCTTAGGTTGTTTAACTTTAGCCACTTCTTTGGCTAAAAATTCTACCATCTATGTGACATATCCTTTTAGGACCATGCTAGTGAACATTGGTCTCCTCAATGGATAAGGGTTGTGATAATATCTTTGATAAGGCCTTCTATGATGGAAATTCCTTTGCTAGTAATGCTACCAATCAACCACCTTTTCGAGCATCTTTTATGAAGTCATTGTTAGCCCGATATATATATATATATATATTAGATAACTTTTACCATGCTAGTGAACATTGGTCTCCTCAATGGATAAGGGTTGTCATAATAACTTTGATAAGGCCTTCTATGATGGAAATTCATTGGCTGCTAATGCTTCCAATCAGCCACCTTTTCGACCATCTTCTAAGAAGTCATTGTTAGCTCTATATCTCTTTGAAATAATTTTTGATGAAAACTACACATTGAAGTTACTAAAAATTTAATCAAGTATGCATAGACTATTGAAAAATTACCACAAAGCATATTGATTGAAGATAATGAAGATAGTTATTTCTATTAGAAGCTCACGGAGCAAGAGATTGAAGACGGAGAATATTTACTTTCATGTAATTTTTATTATGATCTTACTCATTTTATTTGTCTTTATTTAGTTCAATTTATTTAAGGATACTTATCCTTAAATGAAATTTCCATCAATAAAAAGCATAACACTAAAAATTTATCCCCTCTTGCACAAAATGACGCCTTCGATATCTAGGGTTCGTGGACCGACCATAGAATCATATTCCTACTGACGTATACGAAGGAGTGAGGTTCGCTCGATAAATTCCTACCTCTCTAGATATTTCTTATTTCTGAGACTTTCTTTTCCTTTGGCTACTAAGATAATAGACAAAATATATTAGATGAAAATAATGACAAATAACAAACAATGTAAGTTTTAATTTAAAGTAGATAAAGAGAGATAGAATCTTCTTATCTCTGAGGCTTTCTTTGCCCTATTGTGTTATTTTAGATAGGAGTATTCTTTGCATTTTTAGTCAAGAATTTTTCGCTCTAATTGTTAAGAAATGATTGTCCTTTCTTGTGTCTAAGTTCAAAACTTGAAATTTTCTCTCATAAACCCTAACACTCAATTTCTTTTCACAAAACAAATTCATAGCAAAAAGACTTGCTCCTAAAATTCTTCCAAAACTCTCTCTCTCTTAATATTTTGAGCTTTATATTTGTAAATTTCTTTAGTGAGCAAAACAATTTTTTTCAGAGCTTAAATTTGAGATTCTAGTCTTTTGAGAGAGTTGTTGTAAAAGAATACTTAATCTGATTAAAGCACATAGCCTTATGAGATTTAGCTGGAATCCATAACCGATAAGCCAATTGATTTGTAAGATTTCATCTTCACCCTTAAGAAAATTATGCGATTAAAAATCTGCAATGGGAACCTTGGAGCGTGGTTTTTCGCCTTAATTTATGCACCTTAAGTTTCTGCAATTTAAGTTTCATACTTTAAGTTTCAACAATTTATTTTATTTGCTTGCTTTACATTATCATGAGCATTGCGCTTTGATCTATTTCTTATTTAATTAATCTTTTCAAGCGTTAAACTTGTGGAAGTTTGAAGTTCATTCTTGAATATTCATTTTTCACGTAAGGGCGAAAAGCTTTTATTTGAACATTATCACCAATTCACCTCCCTCTTGGATTGTCATATAGATCCTACAACCACTTGGTTCACTTCTTCCATTGGCTCTTTGACAATGTTTTCTTTGCTAGTCTTCAAAGACATGGCAACCTTCACATTCATTATCTTGCACATTTTTAGAAACTCCTCACCACACGTTATGCACAGCTTTTTATAAATGAAGATGAGACTCCTTTATTAGCCTTCATTGGAGCCAACACTATAGTAGTGGCTTCATCATGAGTTTTCACTATCCTTTTATCCTTTCGACTGAGGCTGCTCCTGAAAGTTCTCACAAGTCTCTTTTGGTGTCGAGTCTACCATGAAATTTGCTTCCACACTTTCTTGCACAACAAGAAAAAGATTTTCATCAATCTTCATTTTCTCTTTCTTTCTTTCTGAAAATTTGAATCTCCCCATCCTTAATCTCCCATGTATGACATTTGTGTGGCTCTATGCATTGTGTCATTTACAAAAAAATTTACCACTTCATCATTAAAAATTTTTATATGTCCTTTGAATATCTTAAAGATAATGAATAAAAATCTCATCAACCTCAAATACATCAAAAGAATAATTTTTTGCATTAACTATTCTTTTCCTTTCACATTCTTTTTCTAGACTCAACCATAGTTTCTCTCTATTAAGACCTCACAAGAAAATGAATAATGCTCTACAAGTTTAGTAGCATCCATTTCTAAATTAGGATCTCTATAATAAGACTTTTATGATGAGTTCCTTCTCTCATACTCCCATTTAAGTTATAATATAAAATTTCTTCCCAATTTCAAAGTCAAGTCCATTTCGGGCTATCCTAATAGATTCTCCTTCTGGCAAAGAAACCTTAAATTCACTTCTTACCCTTTTGAACCCAGAAATGAACCATGATGTAGTTTCATCTTATTTTATGCTTATCTTTACAAGATCATGTTGGATTCAAAATCCTTATCGATATAAACCATATCTTAAAATCCCAAGAACACATCGATGATCAAATAACTGCAAAAGTGAAAGTGTACCTGAATCCATGACAGTAGATCATAATTTAGAGCCGAGCGGTTGGCCTTCCAGATCTACACGATTCTCTATTATAGAGTCCCATTTCATTAAGTCTCTCTATTTTCTCTCCAACGATAGGATATTAGGGAGAATATAATGGCTTATCTTCATAATGTGACCTAGATACCATATTCACATATAGATAACTTATCCATTATCTTTTGGTATTTCTATTTTAGCCCATCATAAAAAAAATTATCCTAAAGTCTATACACATAAAAAGGTCAACAACTTATTAGATACATTAAAACTCAAATCACTAAAACCTTAGTTGATCACTTTTTATTAGGTTTAATCTTATTTGACAGTGTGCAACACATAATTATTCATATATAAGTCAAACGTTGGATTAACGATCCAACAATCTCCCACTTGTACTATATGTGTAACCTTATAATTATGCTTTTTAAAAAATAGCCGAACGAGCTCAATTTTCTATCATTACTGAAATATATATAAACAATCTGGTCCATCAATCATACCAACATATGATCAAAATGGTCTTTGCTACATCAATCGTAATTCAACCCATTTTTGGTCACGTATGTCAATATAACTGAATGACATGGATTATGGTGTGGCATGAAAATTTCATGTAATGTGATCTTAACATGCCTATTTTCAACTAGTCCACTAAAAATCTTAGTGAGATCAAATCATACCAAAGCCAGAGTGTGAATAAACAAAAACTTTATTTCTGGAGAAACTACCTCAAAATATCCGTAAATCGAAATAACTGAAAGTATATCTATATAGAAGAGCATCCAAAAAAATACAAACTCTCACTAAAACCAAATATCATCAACCGATATGACACCCATAAGAGCAATGTACCCAGGAAACTGTTTGGGTGGCAATCCCTTAGTAAGTGGATCTGCAAATCGAGTTTGTTTCGACGTCCTCTATAGACAATTGTCTACTATGAACTCTTTCCTTAACAATCAAGAACTTGATATCTATATACTTCGACTTTGTGAGCTCTTGTTGTCATAAAATAACTTGACTGGTCTTTCAATACCGTCCACTATGCGCAGCCCTGTGACAAAATTTCACAGCATTATTCCATGATTGGATGCCTCATAACATGGTATCTTGGCATCCAACAAAATCAGAGTCAATATACCAAACGATCTCAATCAGATCTAACCTATGATACGAGAGCATGTAGTCTTTTATCTCTATAAGTATCGTAAGACCCGTTTAGCTACTTTTCAATGGTCTATACCTGGATTGTTTAAATATATGCCTAAGATCCCAGTAATATATGCAATATCCAGACATGTACAAACTTGGGCATACATCAGACTCCCTACTATTGAGGCATAGGGAATCTTCTGCATTTCCTTTTTCCTTAAAATCATTATCACGACACTGATTGAGACTAAACCTGTCTCTCTTAGCCACAAGGGTATCACCTGGTTTGCAGCCTTGCATGCCATATCTTTTGAGAATCTCTTAAATATAACTCTTTTGTGATAATCCAAGAATTTTCCGAGGATGATCTCGGTGTATTTGAATCTCTAATATAAAAGAGATGTTACCAAGATCTTTCATCTCAAAATTTTAGCTAAAAATCTCTTGGTATCGTGTAACAAGCCTATATCGTTGTTGGCAAGCAAAATATCATCCACATACAAAAATCACATAAATATGTTTGCTCCCACAAAACTTATGGTATATATAATCATCGGTCAAATTCATCTCAAAACCGAACGAGATGATCACTTTATGAAACTTAAAATACTATTGTCGAGATGTCTGCTTGAGTCCATAGATGAATTTATTAAGTTTGCAAACCATTAAGTTTCATGACGTAAAGTTTTCTAGTTGCATCATATAACTCATCTCTTCAATGTTACCATTGAGAAACACAATCTTTACATTCATCTGATGCACTCAAGATTGAAATGCGCCACCAATGCATTATAATCTTGAAAGAATCTTTCATAGAAATCGGAGAGAAAGCCTCTTTATAGTCAATGTCTTCCTT
The DNA here is from genome assembly GCA_003255025.1 of Datisca glomerata. Taxonomy (NCBI): domain Eukaryota; kingdom Viridiplantae; phylum Streptophyta; class Magnoliopsida; order Cucurbitales; family Datiscaceae; genus Datisca; species Datisca glomerata. The sequence goes on from QANY01005132.1 coordinate 118,549, forward strand.
CTGTGTAAAGTCCTTTGCGATAAGACGAGTCTTGTATCTTTCCACATTACATTTTGAATCCATCTTAGTCAAATCCATTTACAACAAATGGGTTTCACACCTTCTGATAATGGAACAAGATCTCACATGTTATTGTCCTTCATGGACTTTATCTCTTCATTCATGGTATCAATCTACTTCTGAGAGTTAGAACTTTCCATGGCTTGACGGAAGTTGATCGGGTCATTTTCCATCACTCCAATGTCTATCTCATGTTCTTGAAAAAATACAATGTAATCGTCTAGCATTACACCTCTCATCTCTCTAATGGATCTCCTTAATGGCATATGTTCTTGAATGAGAGGTTCTCTGATATTGTCTTGATATGTTGTGTCATGAGTCAGAGATGCAGTCCTAATCAATACTAATAACACATGTAGGAATATCAACATATTCCTCCTGAAAAATAAAATCCCTAATTGTATCCCCCCCCCCCCGGGGAAAACTCGGCACCCTCAAAGAACTGGGCATTTCCTGTTTCAAAATCGACCTAGTCGTTGGATCATAAAACTTTTAGCTCCTGGATCTTTCAGAATATCCAAAAAAATAACAACTCACTGTCTTTAAGTTCAGTTTCTTTTCATTAGGCCTATAAGGCCTTGCCTCAGCTGGACATCCAAAAACGTGTAAATGCTTTAGATTAGATTTCTTGTCAGTCCAAAGTTCATATGGGGTCTTGGTAGTTGCTTTAGTTGAAATTCTATTAAGGATATATGCTTCAGCCTTAAGTGCTTCACCCCAGAGTGATTCTGATAAGGTAGAATGACTAATCATACTCCTTACCATGTCCTTAAGCATTCTATTTTATCTTTCAGCAACACCATTCATAGTAGGCGAATCTGGCATAATGTATTATGGGACGATACTGCATTCCTCTAGGAATTTAATGAACAATCCTAAACGTTGTTCACATGAACTGTCATATCTACTATAGCACCCACCATCGCAGTCAGATCTGATGCTTATGATCCTTATGTTGAGTTGATTCTCAACTTCAGCCTTAAAATTTTTTAACACGTCCAATGACTGTGACTTTCCATGAATGAGATATATGTAGCCATATCTGGAAAAATCATTTATGAACGTTATAAAATATTGTTGACCATTCCAAACAACCGAAGGGAATCACCCACAAATATATGTATGTATAAGTTCTAAAACGGCATGAGTCATGCTGGCTCCAAATCTCCTTTTACTGGTTTGTTTACCCTTTATACAATTAACACTAGTATCAAAGTATGTGAAATCTAAGGGGTCGAGAATTTCGTCTGACACAAGTCTCTCTATTCTTCGTCTGAATATATGACATAATCTCTTGTGTTATAATGCAGTCGAATTCTCACTGGTTAATTTTCATCTAGTTACTCGTGTACTTACTTACAATGATTCCTTAATTGAAGTAATTGTGTCAAGTAAATAAAGATTATTGTAACCTGATAAATAACTGGAACCAACCGAATTTGAATCATGAAAAAATCAAAGTTTTCATCTCCAAATGAACAAACGTGACTAGCTTTATCAAAAAAACAGAGATAGAAATCAAATTTTGTCTAAAAGAAAGTACATGTTTCATTATGATTCAAAAAAAATCTAGTCATTAAAAATAATCTAAATTTCCCTAATGCCTCAATTTCAACCGTCTTGTCATTGCCCATATAGATGTATCTTTCAACATCACTTGGCCTTCAGCAAGTCAAGCAACCCTGTATAGACACACTGATGTCAGTTGATGTACCAGAATCTATCCACCACGTGTGTGTAGCAAACAAACTTAAATTAACTTTAGAATAAACCAAATTAAGAAGCACACATTTCTTAGCACGCCAAGCTTGATAATTGGTGTATTACTTCTTCTTATACCCTTCAACTCCAGAGAAGTAACAACTATTGCCTTCTGAGTCAACCAGATTCTTTTATTGTTTCTTGTGTGGTGTTATATCTGCAGCTTCCTAATCCTTATTCCATTTCTTTCCCTTTCCCTTATCTTTAGAGGTAAATGCCAAGTAAGCACTCTCTGTCTTATAATGTTTCACATTTCCTCTTGTTGAATACAGTGTAAGATGAACTCATGTTAAATTGACTAAACTGTACCAGAAGAAATATCAAAACCAGATACACCAGCAAGTCCTCAGAGTGTTCAAGCCTAAATGCTTTCAACCTTGAAACAATGCGAGACATTTCCATAATGTACTCCCTGATATTACCCTTACCTTTATACCTTATTGAAATTAAATGTGATAAGAGCGTACCAATTTCTGCCTTTTCGTTCTTAACAAAACTTTTTTCAATATCTGCAAGGAAATCCTCAGCTGTAGTTATCTTTTCTGATATAGTCCCCTTGAATGTTTTTGGAATGGCCTTTTTCATGATCAGGAAACACATGTTATTTGATTTCTCCCACCTTTCCATATCCATCTTTTCGTCAAAAGTACTATTATCCATAAGAGGTGAAGGAGAATCAATCATTAAAGCAAGATCAAGATCCATAACTCCAAGAACTATCAAGAGATTATATTTCTAGGACTTGAAGTTTGAGTCATTTAATACTTTATTTACTTGATGTTGGCATTAGCCTGAGTAATAACTTAATGAAAGAGCAATTAGCCAACCTACAAGCTCACATAAATCTCAAATAATAATAATAAATTCAAACAAAAGTAAACCCTATCTCAAGACACCGGACACTCCATTATTATTTTGGTTTTAGCCAAAATTATTAACTTGTAAGTGATGTCTTGGTGTAGTAATCAAGAAACCTTCCTTTAGGTTGATTTGTTATTCACATGTAAAACCGAATAATCATCACGTATTTATTACTACAGAAGCACGTGTAATTCAATCAAATATTTACCTTCCTTTAGGTTGGTACATATTCACATAAGTTAAACACATATAATATTTTATATTTTAAGACAAAATTAATTTTCACAAAAGATGTCACTGTGGTGATATATTGCTTCAAATCATTCATCTCAAAATATATATAACATACTAATGTTCAAATTTAAAAATTGTATAGTAATTAAACCTTAAATAAATTGATAAACAAATAATCTTACGATCCTTAAAATTTTGTAATTATTTTAACCTAAAATCAAAACAATTTAATTGATAATCCTTAAAAAATTGAAATTATTTTAACTAAAAATATGAAAATAATCAAAACAATTTATTTGAAAATTCTTAAATTAAAATTAATTTTACGATCCCTAAAATTAATTTAAAAAACTAGTTTAATAAATTGATCCATAAAATTAATCATAAATTAATATAATTAAAATATCCTTAAAATCAGATTTTAAAAATTCAAAACTCAAATTAATAAACAACCATTTTAATAAAAAATAAAGATGAAAACCAAATGGCTGGGGGCCTTTCCAAATGTAAAATTAAAATTAATTTTACGATCCGTAAGATTTTGAAAATTAAAATTAATAAACAATCGTAAAATTAAAATTAATTTTGCAGACAATTTTACGTTCGTAAAATTAATTGCCATTGCATTTACCGTTTTTATTAAACTTTCAGCTGTGGGATTCGGCCCACAGCTTGACCCACATGTTCACGGGTCAACCTATGACCCGTGAACATGTAAGCCCTAGGGTTTCTTCTCCTAAGGACAAACGGTCGAGATTGCGACTCTGGTAGACGACTGCTGCCTTGGCCAAGGCTCTCCCTTATGGTCGCGGCCTTTCCTGCAGCTGCAACCTTAACCGCGGCTCGCGCTTGAAGCCGCAACCAAGTCGCGACTTTGCATTAACGTCGCGGCCAGGTCGTTGCATCCCAACGTCGCGGCTTTGCCTTGCCGACGGGGTAAGGTCGCCTTATCATCGGCCAGCGGTTCAAAAAATCAAATGAATTCCTAGATATTTAGCCAAAAGGTGTTCTCAAATCTAATCCAAGAACATCAATAAAAACCATCGAAATAAAAAACTGTTCTCAAATCTAATAATTCTAGCACATAATTATTAAATTCAAGAATTTCATAACGTAAACATAAAACTTATAATCATAGATCTAGACCTATAGATCGATTCTCAATGATGCAGCATGAATAACTTGGATACCACTTGTTAGATTCAAAATCCATATCAGCACAAATCATATCTTAAAAAAACCCATGAACTCATGTATATCAAGAATCAAATAACTGCAAAAACAAAAGCGTACTTGAAGCTATGACAGTGGATCGTAATTTAGAGCCGAGCGGTTGGTCTTCTAAATCTACACAATTATCTATTAGAGAGTTCTCTTTGATTAAACCTCTTTGTTTTCTCTCTAACGATGAGATATTAGAGAGAATAGAATGGTTTTCATTCATCGTGTGACTTGGAGACTATAACACTTATAGATAACTTATCCATTATCTTTCAGTATTTCTATTTTAACCTATCATAAAAATAAAAATTATTTTAAAATCTCTATCAATCAAAAGGTCCGCAACCTATTAGATACATTAAAACTCAAATCACTAAAACCTTAGTTGATCACTTTTAATTAGGTTTAAATTTAGTTGACAGTCTGCAACCACTATTACAAAAAGGAGGTTAGATGACAGGTAAAATCAGTCATTATAACCCTATATTGACGGCTGACCGACTGTCATCTACCAGGCTATTATCTTTATCTTCCTCGTCATTAAAAAATCCTAGTTTTTGGCCTTTAAATATGGGGATTTTCCGTTATCTAAAGTCTCACGAAAAAGGCATTAGATGACGGGGAATCCCTGTCATTAAAAGACCTCATAATTTTTTTTAAAAATGTCATTGAAAGGTAAAACCTGTCTTCCCATGACACAAAGACAAGCCTTCCACCAGAACCCTAAACAGAATAAAGCCTAAACCAATCATTTAATCATTAACAACTAACAAAAAGATAATTGTCCTCTGATATAAATTGAATTTCAGAATAAATTACAAGGCCGTCAATTATGCTTCTTAAATTTCCAACTACAAAAATCATCTTCAAATAATAAAGTAATTAATACATATAGGAATTGAGATAATTGGGATAAATTATGCTAGTAACTGCCCATCTAAGCGAATTTTTTATGTTGGGATCAAAGAGAATGAATAATGTTGATCATACTTACCAAAGATTTATTAAGTAAATAGCACAACATCATCAACAATGAAGTAGAAACAGAAATGAATTATTTTCCAAATTAATGAAATTAGGCAACAGGATAATGTAACTCATAGTCAAAAAGCAAAGGAATCAAATGATCTTGGGCCTGACCACAGCTTAAGTTAACTCAATAAATTAAAACTATTGCTTCAAGTTCAGCAAGATAGTAAAGCACAACGCAATAACAACTTTAAAGTTTCTCAGTCAGTAAGTAAACTACTCGAGTTGATCCTGCATAAACTAGAAAAGTTATACCTCGTTATATGTGGTTCTCCCCTTGCCCTCCAGCTTTTTATGAACTGAAAATAAAACAAATAAATGTTATATGATGTCCTGCTCACACTTAGATTTAAATCATCGGATATCAATTGAAGTTTATAACATATCAACTTTCATGTATATGACAATAAATCTGGATCAACACATGAGTATAATCAAGAGTTCACATTACTCCATTAAAAGGATTTACCTATAATACTAAACTGACGCAATCCTCTACCAACCAATGCAGCATGATTGCTTGCAAATGCTGCAATATTCTCTCTCGATGAATGTTCCTCACCAAACCCACCAAGCGCATCACCCAAGTACATAATATCCATCATGTTACAACAACTACCTTCCATACCAATGGTCTCCAATTCCAAATTCTAAACACTAAAGCAATGATAAAAGTCAAGTATAGACCTTCTCTGCTTACGGGCAATGTACAGTATACAAACTTGAAAACAATGAGAAAAAATTAATCCTACGAAAACAATCATGCTGCATAGGCAACCAGTGACTTAAAAAGTCCTCATAAATCCTAGAGCTTCCATTGTTTCCAACAATCTTTTAAGAGGATAAATTGATGATCTGCAAGCCTTTAATAAACAACCTCAAGAACACTCATATCTCTCCCTTCTTATATCTTCTTCCTCATATAATGCATTATGAGCCGAAAAGTCTTTCAAACGCCTAATATTAAGTATGAACTGTCTAAACTTTCTAAAATCTAGGAAAACAAACTATAATGTTTAAAATATGAAAGGCTCTAGGTGGCTTGAACTGCGCACCCACATCATCAATAGTCAATACTGAGGATTTTGAACATGTTGCCTCACGAACCTGTAAAAGAGATATATTACCCGACGAACAAGGCCTAATGAGCTCCATTAGCAGCAAAGTTTCGACGCCCAGTACCTGAAAATCAAACCCCTACAGAGTCCTCTAGGATCTCGAAGCCGCTCTGTAATCTGTCATAGCATAAACATGTGATAGAAATGGGAAAATAAGTAAACAAAAGAACTTAGGCTAAAGAGAGCAGACGGGAAAGAAAGAGAATGAGAAAGACCTCTCGTTATCAGTGTTGAAGCTCATCAATCTCCTTGCGAAGCTCGAGTTCTGTCTTCTCCGCTGTTATGACGTCGCTTCCCATTTGATGGTTGGGTTTTAGACCCCAAGAGAGTAGAAGCAAAGAAGAGTAGCTTGAACCCACATTCTGACAATTTCAAAACTTCAAAAAGTTCTCTCTTGACAAAGCCACCCCTGCTCCTCTATAAAAAAAGAAAACACCTTAAGATCTAAGCAAACAATAAACAAACTAAGTGACCAACACAATCAAATACGACCTGTAGCAACATCTGAGACGCTAGCTCCATCAATTCCTTTGGTAACCGTTTCTTCCGTAAAGCGAGCAGAGATTCCAGATGGTTCTTGAGTGAGAGAGAGATGTGGAGAGTGAACTTAGGTTCTAAGTTCGGAAAAGGGAAAATGAAGTGTAAGATGAAACCTGGGTGAGTTTTTATATTATAAAACAATAACAGTTTATTTTCACTGTCATCCTAGGTAAAACATTTATCACAATTAATTAAAAAACTTTCATATTATCAAAATTAACTCACTCATCACTTTTTTCCTTTGATAGATTTTGCAAAACTGTCATTGTATTAAGTAGGCGGCTGTCATTGTATCCTGTTTTTGTAATAGTGAACATAGAATTACTCACCTTAAATTACTCACCTCCATTGTTACTTCAGGTTTAGTTTTGAAAAACTCAACATGAAATAACTCTTCTAATTGTTTGCCAAGTGCCTATACCATTTGAAGGCAGATTCACATACCAAGCGAAAGTTGGTGCTGTCAATGAACTGGCAAACAGGCTTAAATTTAAGAAATAACTATTGGCTGCCTCACCATATTGATTGGTGAAACGTCCTATGTGTTCGACCATAGACTGGTCATATTGACCAAAAAATAAAGTAAATTTTGATGCTCTAATAATACCTCTCGGGAATTCAGAATTCCTATTTATCTACTCTGATAAGGCTTATTATGTAAAGGTGAAGGTTTGATAAAGAGTACTAGGTGTAGGACTTTCCAGCCAGATTCATTTACGCAATGGAACACTAAAACTTGCAAGGCTTCTTATAGGCTGGTGATTGAGTTCCCCTACTAATTGGGCCACATACCTCTTATATAATGTCTAATATTTGTGTTCCTTCTAATCATATGAGGGTAGTGGTTCTCATTTTTTTGTGGTAAGGCTCGAGGATTGGCCTCTTCCATTTCTGTAACATTTATAAACAGTCGTGAGTTATTTTGACCGTGGTAATATTCTTCTCTTCTTGGCGAGTTCTATTGAAACCCAACCCCCCATGTTCTGGTTGAAAATTGCTTTGTGTTCTCCTATCAGACTCATTCCTTTGATCCATGTGTTACTTAACTCTATTCCTTGAACTCCAACCCCCTGGGTGTTTGATTAAAACCAAAATATTTACCCTTTCGACGATGAGAACCGATGTTTGGTCAGTCAAACTGTTTCTCTTTTTCGCGAGGAACATATACAAGGCTATTTCATACTCATAATCTAGCATTGTTTCTCATGTTGAACTATGGGTATTCTTCCCCGAAAGACGTTTTTTAGGCAAACTCACGGACTAATTTCTCAACTGTCTGTCTAAAGTGATGTCATGTTTCTTCTACTACTGGCCCAAATTTAGCCAATTACTGTACGAGGTCTCAGGTGCCATTGCTTGGTCACATTCATCTCTTGCACTTCTTTCCACTTTCGACCATATATCGACTATTGTTACTAATCTGCCTAAGTTCAAAATTGTTGAATGATCCTAACTCTTCTTCAGGAACCATTGTCAACAAATTGTTGGTCTCTAATAACTCATCATTCTGAGTTTCATATTATTTTCCTCTAGTCTTTGTCATAATTTTTTCCCATCGAGCAAGTGAAAAAAGATTCGACTGGCTAGATTTATTTCCAGTTGTCATTCCCTGAGATTTGTTTTGATATTTCACCTAGACGTGCCAACAATGTCATTTTAACAGTGCCTTATTCAATTTAAAAATAACAAGGGATGATTTGTGTTGAAGAAAGAAAAACAAAAGTTGCAGCCTCAGAAGGAAATCTTCATCATAGATAAAAGAGGGAAGCAGAACAGAGACTTTCACCAAACACAGTGGGTGTCTAACCATTTCTGGTAAAAAATGATTTCCGTCTTCAAGTAGGCATCCGCTGGAGATCATAGGCAACCGTTAGAATTTTTGTATATATACATCCTTCCTCATTGTAAACAGGTAGCATTTTTCAATAAGAAATCAGAACCAAGAGGCTCATCATCTTTCCTTTTAAGATCAGAACCAAAAGGTTCATCATTTCTACATGGTATCAGAGCAGTGATTCTGAGAACCAACACATATGGCAGAACCATCAACCTCCGGCCAGCTTCACTACCATGACACCAATCCCAGACTGACCTCCATCTTGCTCACTGGCCACAACTACATACCATGAGCCAGGGCGGCTCGAGTGAGCCTGAAAGGACGAGGCAGACTGGGTTTCGTGGACGGCAGTAAGCCAAGACCAGACCGAAACTCAGAGGAATTGGACATCATGGACAGCCAGGTAATGACCTGGATAACTAATTCAATAGACCCAAAACTCAGTGAAATCTTTTGTTTTTGTGAAACAGGACAGGAACTCTGGGAAGAAATTCGGAGCAACTATTGTGAACAAAACAATTTCGCGCAAGTCTTTGAACTTAAATGAGAGATCTCCCAAGCAAAACACGGGGACAGATCAGTACCGGAGTTAACCGTGTTTTTAAAATCTAAGTTCAAAGAACTTGAAACCCTGAGATCGATGACCACTGACCTGAAGGAACTCCAAGAGCGGGCTGAGCAGGATATGGTTTTCCATTTCTTGACGGCTCTCGACTCAAGCTACGAAGCGTTCCGAGCTCAGATCTTGATGTCGACAGAGAAGCCAACTTTTGCCACGGTCTCAGTCATGGTTCAAAGAGAAGAAACCAGGCGACAAGTAATGAGTACTAGAGATGACAAGGTGGAGGCACTAGCCATGGTGACCCGCGACTCCCTCCGAAACCCTAACCCTAAGGAAGGGGGAAGGCATCGTAGACAGCCAGGCGAGCTGGTGAAATGCAGCCACTGCCGAAAGGAAGGGCACACCCACGACCGGTGCTGGAACCTGCACCCTCATATCCGGCAGAACCAGAGAAAATTCCAGAACGAGCGAGGGAGCTGCACGAAGAGTGACGAGCGAGGGGGCTCCACGAAGACATTTCCCTTTTATACCGAGGGTTTCAGCGGAGCGGGTCACGGGTCGCGACCCGACCCAGACCGCAGAGCACACATGACATATGAACCCGGTTCGGGTAATAGATACCGACCCGACCGAATGGAAGAAATGGACAGATCCGGATCCGTTAGAGCAGACCTGAACACAGACAACAACGCACAGATGGCTACACTGCTCAAACAATTCGGAGAATTTTTGCGTGATACCTCAGGTTCATCCATTTGCAATACTGTCAATTATTTTTCTAAATCTGTAAATTTTTGTCATAACTTAGAACACTGGATAATAGACTCTGGTGCCTCTGACCACATGACTCATAATACAAAAAATCTACACAGTCTCACTAAATTAGAAAAACCACAACACGTGATGGTAGCCAATGGAAATAAAGTTCCAATTTTTGGCATAGGGTCCACCACACTCTTCACAAAAACCATTAACAACGTACTTTGTCTACCCAATTTTAGAAACGGTATGTACTACTTAGAAGATTCCGACAAAACATGCCTTTCCACCTCCAGTACAGTACAAAAAGACAAAATAATACATTGGAGATTCGGTCATCCCTCCGACAAAATCCTAAAAAAATTACTTGGTTGTAATTCAGACTCTAGCAGTTGCTCAGTCTGCAAACTCTCAAAACAAACCAGGTTACCCTTTCCACTATCTAGTAGTACGACAAAATGATGTTTTGAATTAATTCATTCTGATGTTTGGAGACCCGCCCCAGTTGATTCATATAATAAATTCAAATATTTTGTTACATTTATTGATGATTTCTCTCACACCACATGGTTATATCTTTTGAAATAAAAAAATGAAGTCTTCAGTCGTTTTCAAGAGTTCAACAATTTAGTTGAAACTCAATTTGAAACAACCATAAAAATCTTTAGGTCTGACAATGGAACCGAGTATACTAACAACACCTTTTTTAAGTTTTTTAAACAAAAGGGTATACGACATCAAACCACATGTATCCACACCCCACAACAAAATGGTGTCTCAGAACATAAAAATCGACAACTTCTTGAAATGACTAGGTCCCTCCTCCTCCAAAAAAACGTACCCAAAAAATACTGGTCCGAAGCTATACTCACAGTAACTTACCTCATCAATCGACTACCTAGTGTAAAATTGCATCTGAAAAGCCCTCTAGAAATTCTCAAGGGTAGAAAAATTAACCTTGATCACATACGAGTATTCGGATGTACATGCTTCGTACACATTCCAAGACTTGATAAATTGGACAAAACCTCAGTCAAAACCCTATTTTTGGGGTATTCCGCTGAGAAAAAAGGGTATAAGTGCTACGACCCAATAAACCATAAACTCTACATCTCGCGCGATGTACAATGTTTAGAACTAGAATCCTATTACCCAAAGGACCTCGACAATCATAACCACCACCAAACGTTTCTGCTACCTAACAGTATTATTTTCTCTGATATCATAAGACAGGAACAGGATACCGCATCAACCGCGCCTAAGACAACTACCTCAGTGGGAGCAACTGATGAGGCAGTTGTCACTGATGAAGCAGTAATCATAAGAAGGTCAACAAGGCAAACTCAACCCCCAGCAAGATTAAAAGACTACGTGTCCCATCAGGTTCTATACCCTATCCAAAATTTCCTATCTTATGATAAAATCTCTAACATCCACAGGGCATACTTTGGAAAAATTGATGAAACAGTTGAGCCAAAGACCTATCAAGAAGCCCAACTCGACCCCAAATGGAGAAAGGCAATGAATGAAGAACTTCTAGCCTGATGAAACTTGGGACTTAACCCCACTACCCAACGGGAAGAAACCTGTAGGATGTAAATGGGTCTACAAGACCAAATACAACAGCAACGACACTATCGAAAGATATAAAGCCCGACTAGTTCCCAAGGGCTTTACTCAGACATATGGAGTGGATTACCAGGAGACGTTCACTCCAGTGGCAAAAATGAACACAATCCGAGTGTACTATCCGTTGCCACCAACCTCAGCTGGGAACTATATCAAATGGATGTAAAAAACGCATTCCTCCAAGGAAATCTGGAAGAAGAAGTATATATGTCCCTACCTCCAGGACACGAGAAAGCAACGCACCCATCTCTGGTATGTAGATTAAAGAAGGCTATCTATGACCTGAAACAGCCACCAAGGGCATGGTATGGAAAATTAAGCTTGTCTCTTTTAAAAATTAATTTTGTCAAAAGCTCGACTGACTCATCTATGTTCGTCAAACACACGAACAACTCCACCACCATCGTTTTAGTCTACGTAGATGACATTATCATCACCGAAAATAACCACGATGAAATATGGAGTGTTCAACAATTTCTAAAATGAGAGTTTGATATTAAAGATCTAGGAAAACTGAAGTACTTCCTAGGGATAGAAATAGCTCACTCGAAAAATGGATTGTTTCTATCTCAAAGAAAATATATCTTAGACTTGTTAAAAGAAACAGGCATGATAGGGGCAAAATCTGCTAGCACACCAATGGAAACCAACATGAAAATAGGATTGAATGATAGCAAACCAATAATTGATATAGGTCAATATCAGAGACTAGTAGAAAAACTAATTTATCTAACGGTTACAAGACCATATATCACTTTTGCAGTTAGCATTATCAGTCAATTCATGCACGCACCCTGCACAAATCACCAAGAAGCCGCAGAAATGATACTCAGATACCTTAAAGGAACACCCGGTCAAGGGATATTGATGAAGAGAACCGGGGTAAACTCCATAGTTGGATACACTGATGCAGACTGGGCAGGTAGTTATGATAGAAAATCTACAACTGGCTTCTGTGTCTTTATAGGTGGAAATCTAGTAACTTGGAAGAGCAAGAAATAAACTGTTGTAGTAAGGTCAAGTGTAGAGGCAGAATACAGAGCCATGGCCTCCACTGCTAGTGAACTCACATGGATTAGACATCTCCTTCAAGACATGAAGGTCGAGATAAGAAAACTGACAGAGATGCACTGTGACAACCAAGTAGCACGTCATATTGCAATGAACCCCGTTTTCCACGAGAGAACCAAACATATTGAAATGGACTGTCACTTCATAAGAGAGAAGGTATAGTCGGGAGAAATCTCCATTCCCTTTGTACGTAGTGAAGACCAGCTAGCCGACATCTTCACCAAAGCCCTTGACAAAAATAACCTCCAAAGAATATTTAACAAGTTAAGTTCGATCAACCTATACGAACCCAACTTGAGGGGGAGTGTTGAAGAAAGAGAAGAAAAAGTTGTAGCCTCATAAGGAAATCTTCATCATAGGCAAAAGAGGGAAGCAGAACAGAGACTTTCACCAAACACAGTGGGTGTCTAACCATTTATGGTAAAAAATGATTTCAGGCTTCAAGTAGGCATCCGTTGGAGATCATAGGCAACCGTTAGAATTATTTGTATATATACATCCTTCCTTATTGTAAACAGATAGCATTTTCAATAAGAAATCAGAACCAAGAGGCTCATCATCTTTCCTTTTAAGATCAGAACCAAAAGGTTCATCATTTCTACAATTTGGAAAGTAAAGACAAGTAAGCATAAGCTAAGTCAATTGCAGGATTAATTACCTCAATGAAGAGGGATTTTTTCATAACAAGAAGTTGAACATAAGTAACAAGAAAAAATGCTTCTTTTTTCATTAAGTAACAGAGTTGTACAAGGTACAAATGTTGAGAACAAGCTCAACTAAAAGAACTACTCTTCCTCGTATGGTTGTTTACCTCATTTTTTATCGTACGGTAAAGGACTTCAAATCTTTAAATAATAAGACTAAAGTGTCTTGGGCTACAAGATTTAAACCCCTAGAACTAAGGTATTATGAGGATATTTGGGATAAGTGTGGTGATAAGTTATTTTTTATCGTTGGCCCTTTTCTCAGAGGCATTGAATCTCTTTTTTAGGTGAAGATAAACATTCTAGGGTTATTGCTTCATGAATTCTCTTTCTTTACGTGAGCCTCCTTGGTGATTCTTATGTTTCTTCACTAGTCATTATTAATTTCTTTCGGATTGAATCTTGATCGTGTGTGGTTAGAAATACATCAATTGAACTCCTGGTTCATGGTCAAATCCTATGTTGAATTTGAGAGACTAAGTCCAAGTGGTATTGTTGGGATATTATTGAATCTGGTGTTTCTTTTGCGAATAAAGATTTCTTCATTAAGGGTAAACTTACTCCTGGATTAAATCCAAGTTTTATGGTGCTTCTTTCCAGTGTCAAAGGTGCTCTCGCAATCGACTAGTTTCGTCCTATTGATCTTAGTAATTTTTTATTCAAAATTATTACTAACATTACATCTTAGCATCTGGAACTATTGCTTCTAAAATGTTTCTCCAAAATAATTTGGCTTTTTCGTGATCGTCATATTGAAGATTGCATTGTTTTAGCCTCTGACTGTGTGAACACGTTGTATAAGAAATGTTATGGAGGGAATGGCTATGAAAATTGATATCCCGAAAGCTTTTGACATTATGCATCGGGACTATCTTAGATAGATCCTTAAGGCTTTTGGTTTATCATAAATTTATCAAGTGGGTTTCAACTATTCTTACATCTTCAAGTATTTTTAGTAAATACTTGTCTCACTTAGTTAATATGAATAAATTAGATCATATATCTTCCCCTGCCAACTTTCAAGCACCTACTCACCTTCTCTATGTTGACGACCTTCTTATTATTTGTTGAGGAATTGTTTCCAATATGAAAATGATTATAGATGCTTTTGATTTATATGATCTCTATCTGGTGAGATGGTTAATTGGAGCAAATCGGATATGTATTTTGGCAACTCCATGAATCCTAGTCGGATACCTTATCTTCTTCATCTTAGCGGTATGAAACATGATTCTTTACCTTTTGCTACCTTGATCTTCCTGTACTTAAAGGTAAACTTACGTGTGTTATTCTTCAACCTATTACTAATAAAATTATTTCTAAATTTGCAATTTGGATAGGTAAATCCCTTTTATGGATGGTCGTTTAGCTAGGCTTATTAACTCAGCCATCATTGGCTCTTTCATTCACTCTTCCATGGATTATAAATGGCATGTTTCTCATCTTAATTTGTTGAATAGAAATATGCATAATTTTTTATGGACAAGTAATTGTGATGAATCGAAGATGGTTCATGTTTCTTGGGAAACATACTATCAACCTATTTCTTTTGGTGGTGTGGGCTTGAAAGACATTAATGTCATTAACAATGTCATGATTTAAAAAGTTGTCTCGGAAGATGTAACTTCTCACTCATTTGTTTCATCTTTCCTCTATGCTCATTATTTGGATAGTCTGAATCGTCACTATGCAAGATATATTAGCTCTTTTATTAACCTTCTCTTAAATCACATTATAGTGATTTACAAAAAGAAAGTGTTTAGTTAATTGGTGACAAATCTAGTCAGCATTTTTGGAGGGATAATTGGCTTGGCGTCCATATAATTGATATTATTGGCATTGTAGACTTTATTTCTTCATCTCTGAAATGCTCATATTTCTGAATTCGTTATAGATTTCAAATAGGTGTTGCATGAGGACTTTAAATATTGTTTTCCTAAGCTTTGTAAGTATACTAAGAAAACAGCCATATCTCCTATGTGATTCTTTAATCCAGAGCTTTTCCAAAGACGGTTTAGTCTATTGCAAAGTTTCTTATTCTCAAATTATGGATATTAGCATTTTTCTGGCCTTTGTAAAGTTTCATGGCATCATAAAGTTTGGAATTCTTTTATTCCCTCATCTCGTTCTATGTAAGTTTGAAAATTTTTATATAACAGGCTGCCTGCAAAAGATAACCTTTGTGATGTAGGTTTTAATTTGACATCTCCTTTTAGTTTATGTGGGTCTTTTGTTGAATCAGTAGATCATCTGTTTCTTCGTTGTGCTTTGGCTTTTTCACTTTGGAGCCGATTTTCAGTTCCTTTCATCAAATGGTTACTGAAGTTTAGTTATCAGATTCGCCTTTTATGAATTTCCACGGTTTTTGCAATGTTATGGACAATTTAGAATTCACGCAATAAGTTCATTTGTTTTCAAGCTTAGAACATTAATTTCAGAACTTTCCTTGTGTTCATGTGGCGCAATAAGTTAATATTGGTTCTATGTCAATCACGGTAGAAGATCTTCTTATTGTGAAAGCTTTACTTACTAAATGTCGTCATTCTAAAACCCCAGTTATTTGCCATGTTCGTTGGTATCCTTCATTACAAAATTAGATAAAGATTAATATTGATAGAGCTTCTTTGGGATCTCCTAGTGTCCGATGTTGTGGCGGTATCTTTCGAACTTGTGGACTTTTTGTAAAATGTTGTTTTTCTATCCTTCTCGACTAAGTTTTTGCATCCGAGGCTGAATTGTTTATGCTTATTTATACTGTTTAATATGCTCTTATTTATACTGTTTAATATGCTTGAAAATATGGATAGAATAGATTATGGCCGGAAAGTGAAACTTTTGTTATTTAGCTTCTTTATGCTCATTCTAATATGGTTCCATGAAAATTACGTGAAGCTTGGACTTAATGCCTTTTGTTAGTATCTTAGATGAAATTTTAGGTTTCTCATATTTATCGCGAGGATAGTTAGATTGCATATGCTCATGTTTCTCATAATTATTCTTTGGGCATTATTACCTGGTGGTGTAATGCTTTTTGTAATATTTATATAGGCAATGATTTTGGTTATTGTTCTTACTATCATTTTAAATGATTGTATTTAGGGCCATGCGAGCCTTGCTTATTTTGGACATGTGTGCTCGTCTATTTTTGGTATATGGTATTTCTTTTGAGCCTATGTCCTCTGTTTTATTTTATTCAATTTGAACCTTATAATATTTTTATTTTTTCCTCTTGTATAATATAGGAATACTACCTTTGACAAAGAAGTATATGGATATTGCTTAGGTTTTTTCAGCACGTGATTGTATATGATGTATTTTCCCCTAGGTTAGTCCACCTTATTGAAAAACAACATATATGTATATATATCTTATACACAAACGATATATTATTGTATATAACATTTATAACACTATAAATATACATGTTATATATTGTATATAGCATATATAATATTTTAGCGGAAAAAAATTGTCCTATTATTTTTGAAAAGTTCTCTCCTATCTCTCTCTATTTTTAAAAATTCATGTATCCTCTCTCCAAAAATCGAACTAACCAAGTGTAAAATTGTAACACAACATTAAAACTACATCGGTCATCTAATCAAAAATTACAATTTGGTAATTAATAATGCAAAGGACACGTGGCAAATTCCTAACCAATTATCAAGGTAAACACACATTAAGACATTGGGAACCGTTGTATGGACGGACAATTGAGATACAAAAATGTTATCAAATATTATAACTATCTCAACGATTCAATCAAAGGTTATAACTCTCTCAATATTTTCAGAAAAAGCGTAACGGAAAATAAATATTATTTTATGTATAAATAAATATAGATACGATCTCAAAAGAAGAAAGACTGACATTTGATTTGAGCTCAATTTTCTCTTCCTGCTTACATTCTTAAAGATTGTAAATTTCTTTGACAATAATTAAAATTATGCTAATTTGAAAATTAGAATTTAATCCTATATTATAATTTAAAAGTTGCCTAATGCTATACTTTCTTGGTCTGAAGTCGAGCCATCTTAAGAAAGGAATTTAAGTTTATAACATTTTGAAGACGACGTGTCGTCGTTGTTACGATAGGGATTGTTGACGTAGTCTGAGCTGAGAGCCTGAGACAGTGCAGTCACTGCAGGGGCAGAAATCAGAACGCATAACCTCTGCAACGACGTCGTCTATGACCATCGTCTTCTCTAAAACCCTTAAACCCAGCAAAAAGCTCAAAAAATGGTAAGACAATGAACAAGACACGCCCTGCTGGGGCACTCTCTGTTAAGCTCTCACGTGTCATGTCTCATTCCTTCACAAGTTCAAGTTCCGTGGCTACTACCACCGCCAGTAGCTTTCCCCTCAAGAATGTGACCAAATCGAACTTTGAATCGACCCTCGCTGAGCTCAGGAACCATGTCCGAGCTGCGGACTTCGTCGCCATCGACCTCGAAATGACAGGCGTCACCAGCGCCCCTTGGCGCGACTCCTTTGAGTTCGACCGCTACGACGTTCGGTACCTCAAGGTCAAGGACTCCGCCGAGAAGTTTGCTGTTCTTCAATTTGGTGTCTGTCCCTTCCGTTGGGACCCGTCCAAGCAGTCTTTTGTAGCTCATCCGTAATTGCCTTTCTTCCTTTATCTTGATTTTGGATTCGTTCCCCTTGCTAGAAGATGTAGAGAATTTTTTACAAACAGAATAAGCAATTTAAAGCAGGATCAGGAAGGTCAATGTATCTAACAAGGTAGATGTCTTTTTCTCGAATCAGGCATAATTTTTATGTTTTTCCGCGTCAAGAACTTCCAGATGACAGCGCCTCTCATGGATTTCTCTGCCAGACGACTTCCATTGAGTTCTTGGCTAAATACCAGTTTGATTTCAATGCTTGCATTCGTGAAGGTATTTTCATGTTTTTCTGGGTCTATCCCATTGGAACAATTTTACTTCTTGTTGCAATCAAAGTGGAAATATTATTTTATGAATGGATAATTCGGTTGTTAAATATGTTCAATTAAATGACTAATTAATCATAATGGTGACGAAGTCTATTTGTCATGTTAATTGATCATGTGCTTTTTGGAATGCTTTCTAGTTTGAGAATTTACACTTTCAATTAATCTCAGGAATATCTTATTTATCCAGAGCACAAGAAGATGAAGCAGTTAGGCGTTTGACTTTGTCATATGAAGATGAGTTATCAAAAACATTGCATAGTGTGACAGATGTTAGAGATGAACAAATGGTTCGGGTGGCTGATATTCTGTTTACTGAACGAATGAAGAAAAGATTCTGTGAATGGCGTGATGGGTTATTACAAGAAAGAACGGGAGGCTTCCAGTTTCACGAGAGCTCAAATGGCTTAAAACAACAATATGAAACCATCTTTTTCAAGATGCGACCAGCTCTTTGCGTGAATGGGTTCACTTCTCATCAACATAGGTTGATGCAGTTGGTAATGTAGCTTCTATGTTATTTTAGTTCCCGATCTAACCTTTTGGTAGATAATATTAGAAATTTCGCTCCTGACATACTTGGGATGACATCATCATAAGTTAAAGTAGTGGGCCTGTCGGGAATAGAGTTTGCTATAGAATTGGTACATGCAGATACAATATGAAAAGTTTAAATTACAAGCATTTACTCGTGATTAAACGTATAATGTCAGTTAGATTAAAAGAAGTGGATGTGGACATACAGTTCTCAAATGGTGTTTTGATTTAACTTGTAGTTTAGCTATATCCTTTTCTATTTGCATCTCAAGGGCGGACGTAGACAATATTTTATTGAAGAAATTGCTTCTACTTTTTATCTTCTAATCATTTTGATGCCTCAGTTTGATATATACTTGTAGCATGAATCAAATTTTATATTGATAAGTTGAAAATAATATGTTTCTTTTCTTTCAATGGTAATGTACTTTACAAGAGTCTGATGCTTTTGAAGTTTTTGTCATACCTTGCTTGATATGAACACCAAAATATGCAGGTCATTAAAAAGAACTTTGATGATCTTTGTTATGTTCGTGCTTATGGTGAGAATGCTAATTCTCAACTTGTAGTCTATACGGACTCCAAGGATGACCGAGGATTACTCATGGTAGGGTAACTTCTGATCAGGAAAATACTGTTTTATGCTCATACCAGTGTTATGTTTGTGTAAGTTGTCAGCTGAACTTTTGATATCATCTTTGCTTACTGAATTTGTTATCCCTACTCAATTATGTTCTCGTCGAAGGCTACACTGAATCCTAATTCGGGCTTCCTGGACTTTCTGAAAACTTGAAGTGAAAACTTTTCATGTATATTGTGAACAAGTTACACTAATGAATATGTGTAATTAGAAGTGTTAGGTCATAGCTATGTATATTGTGAACAAGTTACACTAATGAATATGCGTAATTAGAAGTATTAAGTCATAGCTTTTTGGTGTATTTTGTACAAGAAAAATGGTGAACAAGGACAGTATAAAAGAGAAAAATGTAAATAAGACCGGTACCTATTTGCCTGATATTGATTCCACATTATGATATATATTAAAATTTGACTGTCACAATATATTGCAGAGAGAGGTTAAGGGCGAGCAGCGGAGAGGAGCAGAAATGAAAATCCAAGCTGCAATAGGGTTCCGCCATGTTATTGATCTCCTTTCTTCAGAAAAGAAGTTACTTGTCGGTCACAATTGCTTTTTGGGTAGACTAGTCAGACTTTCGTGAATTGTTTTCTTTATCAGCATAAATGAGTTATTTTATAATATTTGCAGCTAATACTTCTTTTTCCTATGCAGATTGTGCACACATATACAGCAAATTCATAGGTCCTCTTCCTTTGACGGCTGAAGAATTTGTCTCCAATGTCAGCAAATGTTTTACACACATAGTTGACACCAAGATACTACTGAACGAAAACAATATACTAAAGCAACAGATGAAGAAGTCCAGCACATCATTGTCCACTGCATTTGCCTTATTATGTCCACAAATCGCTCTAAGCTCCAAAAGCACTGGACTAACATTTAACTCACGTGTACAAGTGGAGGTTCAAGTGGATGATTTGAGGTTAGATTCTGATAACAAATTATGGTTTAATGGTGCTTATTCATTTAATAGCATAAACCAGTAATTTTTGTTGTTTTAATTTGCTATGATGTAAGATTAGCACCAAAATATGGTGCTTTTTGATGATTCTCTTAGCACCCATAAATAAACTTCTCTGTTTGATTTGTAGAGGTAGGCCAAAATATGAACAACTTTGCAAATTTGATACAGTTACAGTTATGTATATCAAATTTATGTTACATTTGATGAAGACGCACATTGTGTTAGATGATATCTGTGCAAGTTCCTTTAAAACATGTCAAAATCTAAATTGTGTGTACTGCAGTTATCCTTCAAAAATAATAAAAGAAAGTACTGTAATAACCTGACATGACAAGTATCAAAATCACTGTGTGGACTTACATTTAGCTGAGAGCCACCTTTGAAGACCCTTGTTGATTTCTTGTTCAAATTTCTTTGCAGGTCCTCCAACTGGAACTCGGGAGCCAAGCACGAAGCTGGATATGATGCTTTTATGACAGGTTGTGTCTTTGCCCAAGCATGCACTCATCTTGGAATTGATTTTAAACTACGTTCATCCTCTGAAATTTTGGCCCACGATGACAAGCTCCAGAAGTACATCAACCATCTATATCTCAGTTGGACTAGTGGAGAAATCATTAATCTTTGCACCGGTAATAGAATTACCGAGTCTTTGGCTTTTAATAGAAAGCGTTATCCGAAGATCTCTTTTGAGAACATTGTTTTAATCTGGGGATTCCCCACAAAACTCAATGCGAGGAAGATTAGAGAATGCCTCTGCAAAGTCTTTGGCCTAACTGCAGTTATTTCAGTTTACCACTTAGATGAAAGTGCAGTGTTTGTACACTTTAGGAAGCCAGAATTGGTCTCTGACTTTTGCACTCTGAAGGAATCGTTAGAGACTCGTGATGATATGATCTCGGTTTTGCATCCTTTTGCTGAACTTTTGGAAGGTGGAAACACTCACGCTGCAGGTTATGAAACTTACAAGGAGATATGTAACTCACCTATTTCAAAGGTCTTGTTTGCAGAACAAGCCGATGCAAGTGGTATAAAGTGGAAGACCAAATTGTTCCAATCCAATGTAGTGGTTGAGAGCCAAGAACATGAAAATCTCAGCAAAGAAGCTGCAGTGAATGACACATTAGATGAGAAATCCGAGCAATGGAAGAACAAAGACAATGGGAACAACGATACAAACTCAGGCCGTTATGAGATAATGGATTCTTTGTATGCTGCTGAATTGAATCGAATTAGAGCCAGTAGTTTGTAACTGGGCAGAGGCTTTAGGATTTACTGAATCTGCCATTCCAGTTTTTGTAGTATTCCATTTTTATGTTCTTACAGAATTCCATAACTTGATCTTTGTAAATCAAAATATTTATGTACCGTTGGAATTCACAACAGAATAGAAGCATGAATCTGAAATGCATAAACAATTTCAAATTTATGAGTTTCCATACTCAAAATTACCAACGATTAGCTCTATCATTTTATACAATTCTGCTTGATTCTAGAATGGTATCCCTGAAAGTATACATTCTTCCTATAAATGTCTAATAAAAAACTCATACACTTCAACTACTGGAAGAAACAACTGTTACATTCTAATTAAAAAAGGCTTTCTAATGCTGTATACATCAGAGACGACATAGTTCAATTAAAAGTGTTGAACTAAGGTCATTGAACTCCCATATTGTCTCTAATTACTGAATTACAGAACCCCATCTTTCTGAGAAAAAAGAATAAAAGATTTCAACTTGCATATGAAAAAGAAGTCCATAAAATCACATTCCTTTCAAGTGTTAATCTCACAAAGTATTGTAGGATTGTCCCAATCTTCTTCATCTGAAACAATGTCATCAAGAGTCAAAGGCAGGCCAAGAGAAAACCTGAGACTCGGTTTCGTCTTCGGTACAAACAGAGGCTCTGCCTCATTATTTAGTATTTGTAACACTCTCCTCATTGAAGGCCTCTCTGAACTATCTGGGTTAGCACAGCTCAACCCCACAAGCAATAGCTTCTTCATATCTCCCTCCTTAAATTCCTCATTCAATCTCACATCAGCTGCTTCAATAATCTTCCCTTCCGAATGCAACCCCCAAACCCAATCAACCAAATTCACCATTTTATGAGTGCCTTCTTCTCTCTCTATTGGTCTCCTCCCACAAGCCACTTCAAGTATAACTACACCATAGCTAAAAACATCGGTTTTCTCAGTGGCTTTCCCATACTGAAGATACTCGGGTGCAAGATATCCCATCGTTCCGGCAGTTAGAGTGGAAACCGGGCTCTTATCGTGATCCATGAGTTTTGCCAACCCGAAATCACCCAATCTTGCATTAAAATTTCCATCAAGAAGTACATTTGCAGTCTTTATGTCTCTATGAATGACTTGCTGTTCACATTCTTGATGCAGATATGTTAAAACAGAAGCCAGCCCAACTGCGACATTGTATCTACTAGACCAATTTAAGAAGCTACTAACTTCTCTAGATTCTTGATAAAGAATTTTATCAAGACTTCCATTGGGCATAAAGTCATAAACAAGAAGAAGCTCACCCTTCTCAACACACCAACCTATGAGCTGAAGCAAATTCTTGTGCCTCAAACGAGCTATAATTGACAGTTCAGCAAGGAACTCGGTTTTACCTTCGTGGGAATGTTTCGATCTTTTCACAGCAGCAATGGTTCCGGACGAGGTGAAAAATGCTTTGTAAACGGTTCCGAACGCTCCATTGCCTATAATCCTACTGGAATGAAACCCTTTGGTGGCTGATTTAAGCTCTTTGTAACAGAATTCTCTTGGTCCTGTTAAAAGCTCTGCCTTAAAGCTCTTCTGGGTTCTAATTTTCTTCCATTTTCTTAACGAAATATAGCCAAACACAGCAATAACTAGACAACACAAGGCTGGACCAGCTATCCCAAGACCCAAACCAAGCCTATTATGATATCTATTGCTAGGTTCAGACACAGGAATGTTTGGGGGCACTATCACAGAACTATCAGACACATTATGAGGACTTGATGATCTTGGCCTTACAGGAACAAACCCGAAACTGTGAAAACTCCAATTCTCAATCCGATGAAGCTCAGTGC
The DNA here is from genome assembly GCA_003255025.1 of Datisca glomerata. NCBI lineage: Eukaryota > Viridiplantae > Streptophyta > Magnoliopsida > Cucurbitales > Datiscaceae > Datisca > Datisca glomerata. The sequence continues at coordinate 142,108 of QANY01005132.1, forward strand.
TCCCCTCAGTCGAACCCGAAAACCCAACGTACATAATCTTCTTAAGATAACCAGAAAGATCAATATCCACATTAAGCAGCGGCTTCTCAGGCTTAATACTCGAATTGCTTAGAAATACTGTTAGTTTTGCCTGATCATTCTTGTAGTCAATCCAAGCTGTGATATGATCCTCGTTTTTCAGATCAATCCCCAGCATGATTGGACTGGCCGTCTTGATTGAATTAAGGCTTTCAATGTCTAAGCCGACATGGTTGTCATCTGGGTCACCGAAGAACGAATCAAGACGGGTATCAAATTCGATAGCCACGAACTTGTTCCTGGTCAATTGGGACGTATTAACAAGACCCAGATAGCCACCTGGGCTACCAAGAGTCTGGTTATCTGGGGAGAGAAAAAACGAGAAACCGTCCCCAAATGAGGTCGGATTGACATTACTGATCGAGAAAGAGAATCTTGTCGAGAAAGAAGCTGTGAAATTTGTTTCAGCATCGAAAAACTTAATTGGGTTGTTGTAAATTACGGTGCCGGCGCTTGAAGATGGAACACTGAGTTCTCTGGTGAGCCCAATAACACCATTACGAAGATAAGAGTCGCCGAGGAGAGTGAGGTTTCGAATACTGAAAGAATGGAAATCAAAATTGACATTATCTGATAAAACAAGAGGCGGGCATGAGAAGATGAAGTGAATAATAAAGAAGGATAAAACAAAAAGCTTTCTTGGAGGCATAGCTGTGGGAAATTGCAGTGAAATCGAGAAAGAAGAAACAAATGGGTATTACTGTTCAGCTCAGCGAAAGAACTCAGAGGTTAAAGATAAGGAAATCCAAAAGTTCTTGAAGAGAGAGAAAGAAAGAGAGGAGTGAGGAGGTAAGGACTAAGGAGGTGGTGGTGGGAAAATGGAGTTTGAACGGTTAGAAAATACGCGCTGTGGTCGGTTTGAAAAGGAATATAGAACTAATGGGAGTTTGCATTTTCTGCTCTGCCAACGGTTATGAAGAAAAAAGAAATGGGATGAAGACGATGTAAAAACGACGTCAGATAATGGAATCTTTTTTAGATTATATTGCTTGGTCAAAGAGAGAGGTACAACTACAGTTGCAGTAAATTCATGATAATTAAGAACATTATTCGATGACATCTTCGCAGTTATTGTTATATTAAAGAGTCATGTGACATTTTTCTTCGTTTGTACCCCAACTTTAATGACTATTTATATATTGGTCTCATGTATTTTTGCTATGATTCTAGCTAATATTATGGTGTTTAACGTTATTATGAGTGTTTTTAATCAAAATTTCGCTCTCATTTTAAAAGATCAGGAAAAAACAAGAGAGGTTTAAAACTCTCCGATAGAATTCTCTTCTATTTCTCAAGTAATACAACAATTTCATTCTGTAAACAGCAATACTATTATATTATTATGATTTGACTTTGTAAAGAGTGATAGTTATCTCACATCACGTGTACTGTCGCACATTATATAAATATAGTGATTTAATATCAATTTTACTGTAACATGTATGGTGAGTTATATAAGCAAACCAAGGTCATCTTCTATTCTAAGTACAGATGGCTGACTATCCTACCTAGACCATCTATTGAGAAATAGACAGTTTAAGACTGACTTATTGAAAATTATCACATCAGTTCTAATTTTTCAATTTTCGTGTTTAGCAATTCAAATATGCATAATAGATCCCTCATGTTGGGACCAGTTTCTAAAGAAATCATTTATTGATCACATGTAACGGTAAGAATTTACACTTGTATTTTGTCCTAAAAACAACAAAAGAATGACATCCTTAGAAAAAGTCATCCAAAAAGATGTAGATGAAGATGACTTAAACTAACAATCTCATAAACAGAAATGTAAAAATCAATTTTGTGCGTCAATTATTTTAGCGTTCTAAAATTGTAGGTTACAGGTTGAGTGAGTTGCTTTTATTGTTCAAATCACAAATGCTAAATGAGTATGAATACACAGAATTCCTCAGTGGAAAAATATGCTTGATGGTATTTGAGTCGCTCTCAACAATGTGACCTTTTTGGGAATTCAACAAAGACAGAAAAAGAGCATGTGACAATGTGACCTTTTGGGAATTCAACAAAGACAGAATGAGAGCATGTGACTATGGGCCCCGAATCCATATCCACTTCTTCAAAGATTGAGAATAATAGAATCAACACGTCATGTAGCCGTTGCAAATAATTTATATTTCTACCTCTTTCTGACAGGATTTTCAAAAGTTTGATTTATTATATGAAGGCCGACTTTCTCAACTTTCCTGTATAATTGAACCAGTCATTATAATGGACAAGCATTTCATTGTCAGATCCTATCCTCCTTATATATTGCATTACTTTCAATAAAATTAAGAGACAATGGAATAACAGCTTGCTTTTGTTATTATGTTCATAACTTCATCATCAACATCATCATCATAATTAACACCCCCTGTCAATTTTTGACTGGAAGGAATGTACATAAATAGTTTCATAGAAACAAAGCACAACTTGCCAAGTTCAGTAGCAGATGGCAAGCAATTTCAGTATGGGTTCTACAAATTTCATCTAGCTTTTCTAAAACTAATAAGTTTCTCCTCTTAGATTTTCTAACTCCAAATCAAAGCTAACGCACTAAGTAATGTGCTCAAGCTACTGAAGTTTATCTTTCAAGGATTCGATTGATAGTTAGATCTAAGACTTAGAAGTGAAAACAGTCATCTTCATCTTCATGTAGAAGAAAGTTATGATGATAGAATATATAAAGAAATTACTCTACATTTTGTGGTAATATTATGTCAATTATGCCTCCTGAAAGACTCAGCTATTGTTACAATCAACAGAAAAGATCAGAAACCTATTTTATTTTGATTCTGAGTCAGCAGCCTGCCACCAGGAACTACCGTCTTTGTTCCCTTATCAAGGCGAATTGGGTTGGATTTAAAGGAATTTAATATGCTGTTTGGAATTTTATTTCTGAAATCATGAAGCTCTCTGTTAAGTTGGACAAGCCATTCCTGCTACCAATCGCACTTCGTATTGCAATCAGTTTGTGAGAAAACGTCATATAACTACATAAGAAGTATGTACATATCCTAAGCTTTCCTTCAGATGTAGATAATCACCTGGCCAGGAACTCTTCATTAGACGTTCTTCAACACTCCGCTAAATGAAAAAAAAAAAAAAAAACCATTACTCTTAACGGTTTTAGGAACCAGATACATGTAATGATCTTTCTTATAAAATAGAAATAAAAATCATAAAAATCATTGTGGAATTGTGTGTGTTTAGAAACAATCTATCCTGTTGATATAATTTTCAATTTGAAAAAGAAAAGTCACCATTGAAAATAAGGAAACAGTAACTTCTCATATGAAAGTGACCGTTCAAGCAAAGTCCCAGTCCAACTGAAATAAAAATTACTACAAGTAACGAAAAATACCTTATCTCCTACTCTACTGGAAAGAATGCGAGGGATGCAACTTTATATCATCCACTGGATAGAGGTGCATGCTATTTTAGCTGATGCTTTCGAGGCAAAAGAACTGCAGGAGTGTGTCAATAATTAAGCTAACCAATCGTAATTTTATTTGTGGTCAAAAGTAACTAGGAGTACCTTCAGCTATATTACAAAAGCTGCCTGGGGGGAATATCACTTCTGGGTTCACCTTCTGCTGGGAAGCAATGACCTGAGCCAGGCAATTTTTACTGTGCAAAGAGAAAATAAACATATATATGTTAGATTAATATTGAAAGAGAGACATCAAAATTAGGAGTACATCATCTTGTCTTTCATGAGAATTAAAAAATTAACTGGAAGATTTGTAGAGATTTGACTAAAAAGTTTTATGCCTTCTGTGCTTTTAAGATTCAAGGTATCGGTTACAAAAGAAGAGAACTGAGTCACGCACCTGGCCCATGATGGAATAAATTTACTATTTGGTATATCATCATCATCATCATTATCATCCTCTTCATCATCTGAGCCTTTATAGGGAGAAATTTCATATGATTTTTTATGACTTTTTTCAACTACCATATTTCCCATTGCATTGTCTAAATAGGTTAGGACCTGTAATAATATCATAAGATTCAGCATGAAGCTTAACAAATCAATAACTGCACAGACGTGATAAAATTTCCTGGTTTTTCAGATAATAAAAGCAAATCCATTTATCAGCAGTTTGACAAAACAAAGGCCGTTCTTGCACTATGAGTAGTCTCCTCTCGATGGGTCTGACTAGCGAATACATCAGAGAACTACCATATAGAAAAGCAGTAATTTCATGGCAATCTTGAAATCCTCCAACCTAGCAAACTAGACCCATGGATTATCGCATGCAGAGTTCAATTCAATCAAACAAAAGCTGCAAGCACATCACTCACCCAGATATTAACAGAAAAACAACTCTCGAAATTATTTACCTTTCCCTGATGGTCATAAGCCCCTACAGGATCACAGTTTTCAAGAACTGTGTTTTCTCTTATGTCAATTGATGCACCAGTAATCAAATATTCATTCTCTGGTTTTTTTTCAAGCTTGTCGCCTTCCCTTTCTTTTTTAATTTTTTCTTCATCATACTTGCATCCCCCTTTCTGTTGAGCTTTTTGGTCCTATAAAAGAACCATAGCTTGTTACCATCCGTTTCTTCATCTACAAAAAGAAAGGTATCAAAATTATAATGACCCAATGTATCTTACTTTGGACTGGCATATCGGTTCTTTCTCATCTTTCTCAGCGCATAACTCCTGATCATGTTCTACCAGCTGCCTCCTTGCTCCTTCAGTACGTAATCTTTTTCTCTCTTTCCCCTTCCTCTCCTTTTCCTCCCTCTGTCTTTTCTTCGCTGCAATATCAGCCTCTTTTTTCTTCAGTTCATCTTCTTTTTTCTTCTTCTCCAACTGCCTTGTATTTTCTTGCTCCATTCTTGCTCGTTCAAGCTTCAAGGCTTCCTTCTTCATCCTACGTTCATTCTCTTTCTTTTCTGCAAGACGCTTTGCTGCCTCAGCAGCCTCAAGAGCCTTAACTTTAATGTCCCTCTTCCCTAGAAGAAAGAAAAAAAAAGTGAGGTCATCTAATTCAACAAAATGTATATTTATGACCAATCAACAATGAAAAGCTGGCCACAACCAATCTGTTGGGGTACATGATGTCATACAGTAAAACTAAACAGAATTTTAAACTACAAAAATAGTAATTTAACTGGAAACATTGAGACTAGGAGGCCCAATAATAAATTACCTTTCAAAACTGTAGCAGCTTGTTTTTGTTGAACAAGAGGAATAAAGGAAGCAATGTTTGACACAATATTGCTAGGTTTAGTTTCCTTCTCTAAGAATTTCGGGCCATCATTCTCCAAACTGGTTTTTCCAGATAGTTTTGGCCTACTGAACCTGTTACGCAGTGATGCTGTGATTCTCTTGACACCATTTGCTTCTAGGGAAAAACTCTGGTTCTCCTTTGCATTACTAGCATATCTACTGCTTGTTTGGTTACCATGCTTCTCGTTGATCCTCTTTTGTGCCTTAACAATGCTAAACTCTGCATCTAAGGATTCTATGCTACGTCCATCAATGTAAGTATCAGATTCAGAAACTGATAACAGAGGGAAGGATTTATCTGTAATGTCAGCAAGTGGTACTCTTTCAACTGAATTAGTCATCACTTCCAAACCAATGCCTTCTGTGAATCTGTCAGTCACCCCGTCTGCATTCTCATTTTCTTCAGTAATGCAAGGAAGCTCCAAACTCAAGTTCCTACGCTTCTCAGAAGTGCTTGAGTTTAATGTGATTCTATCCCAGAGCTTCCCAATTGGAGATATATAAGGTTTCTTGACATCTGAAGTAGATTGACAATTAGAGTTTGATAGATGATCAGAATATGACCTTCCATTAGCAGAATGGGTGGGGCTCTCACTCAGGCAATCAATCTCCTTAAGCTGCTGATTGGTATCATTTATTACAATGCTGCTCCTTAAGTCTACGCCATCCAAAAGCCCACTATCAACAGGCCTGTAATAATTCATTACATCGTGCAACTTATACACGCTTGAGGAATGTGATAATGGGGTATTGATGCAAGCAGATTTGCAGAGCTGCTCCAAAAGGGTAGCACGTTCTATTGTGGAACCTGAAAGGTCCAATTTGTCAAAGCTGATTCCCTTTTCAGTGATGCATGTCTCTTCATCCTCTGATACCATAAGAAATCCCTCAAAAACTGGCATGGCCTCACCAACACCAATCACATTTGAAGATTGCTGACTTGGTTCTGGAAGGTACCTCTTTTCCTGCAAATTTCTTTCACAACTCTGATGTTCCACATCCACCAATCCAGACTTTTCTTTCTTGTGTGATGAATTTTGGTTCGCCTGCAAAATGCATTGCCTTCCTACATCAAGGACAGTACTAGTGGGATCTGTCACTCCTTTCTCCAATAAACAATGAGGATGTCCGGTAGCGTCCGTGATCAAACTTGCAACAGGTAAGACTTTTAGCTCCCCATCTCTTGAAGCAAAAGGGGTCTGCCTTACTCGATCCTGTACTTGAAAGCTGGGTTGAACCTGGAAGGCACAATTATGCATCATATTTTCTCATAAGGGCTCCAATTTTTCGGTTTCAAATATTAAAAATACCCATGAACATAGATATACCACATGTCAACAGCAACTACTCACTGGAAGACAGAATGCTGACTACAAGATCAATGAGGTAATAACACAAGGTACCTAAATCAAAGGCTCATATGAAATTTTGAACTCTCGTTGTTATGTAGCTATAGCAGATTATTTTATGCAAGGAAAGGGTTCATCTTGATATTCTACCATATAAACAAACGCTCTCCTTTGACCATTAACCCACAGAACAGGGACCGATGATTTATATTCTGCCTAAAAGACAAATAAGAATGGAGTTTTAGCATCCACAATTAAAACTTTTATTACAAAGAATGCATAATGCCAACAATTCTAGTAAGGATGTTTATGTAGGCAGTCTATTCAGCACGCAAGAGCTTGGTCTTATATCACCTACTGGACCTCCACTGGCCATCTGGCTCTATAACTAGCACTTGTTAACTAATATTGGTGTCAGAACAGATAATTTTTTCCAAACATCAAAGATCACTGGATTCATCAAACTAAATCATAATTGTGGCCAATATTCTTACAGTCATAGCTGATAGCAAAAACTAAAAACAAACTCAGCCATATTCTAGCAAGGTTCTTCAAACATCTGCTCGTGATATAACTAGCGAGATCTTCTTTGATACACAAATGAGAAATGACTATCAGAATCACTTATCACAATCAGTCTACTTCATATTTATATTTCTAAGTATGCTGATCATCAACCTTAGTTTTGTGAACAGAGTACCTTTAGAACTTGAACTTTAGGTGAAGAGTCAGACCACTCAATCAGGTTGTGACCGTAATTCTTATCCATTCCTTTGACAGGGCTGTGACGGACATGTGACTTCGGAACATCTGCTTCAGAAAATTGTTGGCACTCTTGGATAGCTCTCAGATTATCTCCTTTATTCATCAAGTTTCCATCTAAAAAGTCCCTTTCGGTAGATTGACGTGCATATTCTCTCAGCACTGGTGAAGTAGACACGGCATTCTTTGGTCGGCCATCAATCTTTAGCCGCTTATGTTGTGGTTCTGATACCTCAATATCAAAGCTAAAATCCCGTGATGTCATTGACTTGTTTGCAATCACATGTTCAACCGATGTTGGACTAAAGACTTTCTTGAGGGAATTTGCACATTTTCCTAAAGGATCTCCATGCTGCAAAATGCCTGAATTAATTTTGCCAACACTTTCTAGAACACTAGAAGCAGCTGCATCCTCATGAAGCTTGTGTGATATATCAACTGACAACATACTATTCCCCTCCACAGAAAATTTGGACTCAAGTATGTTGTTAACATGAGCTTCAGATGTTGCTTCTGTAGCCAAAACTTCCCCGATCTCCAGCAAAGGCAAATTGAAGCGTGAATTGCATTTACTTTTATCACTCTTAGAATTTATATCATTCGATAAATTCACAGAATCCAATAAGATGGGAACTTCTTCTAAATTATTGCATGCTTCCCTTCTAAGAGAACTAGGAATTTCGCTCAAATCATACGATTCTGCATTAGCATACTCAAGCTTCTTGGGCTTTGCAGACACAGTACAATCAGAGGGAGGCCTTGAGATAAAAACATCAGGTCCTAATGAAGGGCTAGGGCCATCTAAGCTAAAGCTGGAAGAAACATATTGAGCTTCATTAGGCCCATGAGTACCAGTTTCAATTTCTGCAGTTACCGCACATCTGTCAGCATCAACTGCATTACCAATGTCAGCAAATGGCAGCAAGGTTACTTGATTTCCTGACACTTCCTGAAGCCCAATAGCCTCAGGCCTGTTTAACAGCTTTAAAGGCGGAGACTCATTGAAGGCAGTAGATCTATACCTTGTAACTCCACAACCAGAAGCACTAAAAGATTCAACAGGTTCTAATCCTCCTTCAGAGGCACAAAACGTTTCCACACCTGATTTTTTACCAGGGTGCTTAAATGCAGCAATTTCACTTTCTAAGTTAACCTTTAAATGGACTCCAAAAATATCTAAGTCTTTTTGCAAGGACCCTCCAGCATCTATTCGACTATTCTGTAAATTACTAGACTTGTTGAAATCAGAAAACCTTGAATTGGTAACTACCTGACCAGACATGTTGGACACATCCGCTTGCGATATCCTCTCTCTACCAGTAGCTAATGAGCCTTTATTTTTGGAAATACAACCCTCCAACGGCTGCTTTGCACTTGAATATTCGCTTCCCCTTCTATTATTCAACTCTATTTTTTTATGACGAGGTGAGGACATTACAGGAACTTGAGATACTGGTTCATTATGATAATCTAGATCTTCTCCTGTCAAACTTGAAGGTTGAGAAGATGGATTACCAGCGTGATGGGAAAGTCTGCCGCCATCATCCCCTGCAATATTCAAAGAATTTTCCAATTCTGGAAGCTTGATGATGTCTGCTTGTGTTATTCTATGAAGATGACCGCTGGTCCCCCCTTCCGTGATTTGGCTGTTCCCAACATCCACAATCCCCTCACAACTTTCATCAGAAAATTCAGACGAATTTACTAACTCACTTAATTTACTATCTTCTGTTGACTGGCACATAAACTTGTTAAAGCCTTCAACATTATCAATGTTTGAGAACCCATCTTGCTCAAACAACTCCTCAACAGAGTTCTGACGTTTGATACAACTTTTTGATCTTGTTATTCTTCCAGAAAAAGTCTTTTGAACCTTCTCACATCTCTTGTCTTCTATTGTCTTTGCTTCACTCGCTCCACAACATCCATTATTGCGGTCAACTGATTTAACAACAGATTCTACATTGGTCTTATCATCTGTCCCAAAGATATGGTAACAGCTATCCACATTCAAAATTCTATTTCGTTTTCCAGAGCTTCCAGTTCTTGCAATTCTACCAGCATCTTTTATATCTCCCTTTTGTTTGCTACTGCCATTACTTAGTTTAGCTACTTCTACCTCTGCACTTTCGTTATCAATATCAGAAGGTTTCATCAACTCCAACTCATCAACATGGTCAGACAACAGGGAAGCAATAGCAGCGCCTGCAATTTCACCATCTTTGTCCTCACCCCATAAACGGCCTCTAGCTGATTTTGCACTGTTTCGCACCTCTAAAGCCCTTTGCCTTGACTTGGATCTCTGCAGCCTTGCCAATGACATAGCTGGATCTCGGTAACTATCAGATATTGCATCTCTGCCATCTCTCAGAGACACAGGACTAAAGTCCACATCAGGAACACCATTTGAGGAAACCCCTAGATCACTGATAGGGTACTCGGGCAAAGCTGATGGCCTACCTCCTTCACCAAGTCCTTCATTCAAAGCATGAAATTCCGCGATCTTTACACCAGCGTTTCTGTAGTCCAGGGAACAGTGACTACTAGAAAAAGGGATGTGAGGTTGCGGAAATTGGAGTACGTTTTCTGAAGAAAGATCTTTTGTCATCAAGTCTGCAATATTAGAAAAAAAGGCGTTACCCGAAGCCGGTTCGCTACAAAGAAAAGTCGTTGAAATTGATGTATGAGAACTATGTCAGGTCCGTCCAATCTACTGCATCAAAAGTATTAAATTCTAAGCAATTGATACAGAACCTAAAGTTCTAAAATGAAATGCCCTGAAGTATCATACTTTTCTTGCAGAAGTTAGTAAACTGCGGCCAAAATGTCAGAAGGAAATGGCAGGTGTTAACTAATACCGAAAATGAAGAAATTACCTTTGGCACCGGAGACCTGGGAGTGAAGATGAGAGTTCCATAGCCAAACAGGAGGGGAAATTCCGTCAATGAGGAGTTTGGAAGCGAGGTGCTGGTCGAACAGGTCGGTCTGATGCTTGGCCTGGTCGATGATCCACTTCTTCCTTTCGAAAATCTGCACGAACAGCTTCTCTATCATCGCCATTTTCACATCAAGTCCATTCAACACACCAAATCCTAAAGAATGAATCGGATTGGGAGTTCTCGAGCGGTGAAAATGGGCTCGCTTGTGGCGCGGATTGGGAATTCAAAATTTTGAAGGGAATGACTATGCTGGAAGTCCAAACAGAAGCCCCTTCTTCCTCTAACTCCGTTACAATGACGAGACTATCCTTTAGTACCACTCTCGCCTGTTCTTTTATACCCGGTTTACTCTGGACTCTAAATGCCCCTGCGTTTAAATTTTAGATGTATGGCCTTGTTTTTTCAGCTGTTATGGAGAATGACCCAAACAAATTTCGTTTACACACGACCGAATTTATGGCCAAGTTTATGTTGGATCGTACTTTTACTATAATATCCTTTTATAACATAAATTTATTTTTTAGATATTCGGAGAAACACAAAGCAGAGAAGATGAAGAAACTCTTGTGTGCTCACATTTTTTTTATGTTATTTTCTTGCGATTGACTTGTTGATTCATTTTTTTGGTAAATTCTTCCGATGTACACTAATTTTGAAAAGCGTTGGTGTAAATCCTTTCATTAACTTATTGTTTCACGATTTTTTAGCTTTCTATGGATTTCTCTTCATCTATGTAGTATTGTGATTGAATAATCTATTAATTAATTGAGAATGAATCCTATGTTTTCTTTTAATTCGATACGTAGCATGTGGATTTAGAGCTTAAAAACTCAATAACTCAATAGAGGAAATGAAGATGAACTAGATTTTGGTACTATGCTCTTGGTAAGTTTTGCATTTTGAAATGGCAATTACTTTGCTGGAAATTTTTATTTCCCTAACATTTCTTATTTACATATGGGATTGAAGTAGGAAAAATTTAGAGGCTGATAGTGTTAAATTCATTGGACCATTGAGTGATAGAGACCCAACAAGTCAACCATTTATTCTAAAAGTAAAAGAAGGACCATTGAAAATAAGAAATAAGAACGTGTTCTTCAATATACAATTATTTTGCTCTCATATTTTTTTCAAGTTATACTCATGATTTGTTTTATTTTTCAATTTCTCTTTACGGTAACTCGTTCAATGGTTAGTTAGCGTGAATTTTGTTGTGGGTGTGTATATTTTTTTGGTAAATTAAAAGATTGTATTCACCAAAGAAGTGTTGGGCTTAATGCGTTCAAAGCATGTGTATTGATATTTTAATATAAAGTTTAATAGAATTACATTTTTCTTATAATTATTTTTTTAAATTATTGTTGAATAATTTATATAAATATCTAAAAATTCTATATTCATTAATGAGGCTATGATATTGTATAAGTACGAGAGGATTAAGGTTATAGATAATAAATAAAATTGTCAGCAACATATTAAAGTATGAAATCTTTAATGGATGGTTGCTAGTACGGTTCACTAAGTATTATGAATGCATGTGATCTAGCACTAAACCATTAATATAGATAGACATCTTAGTGAATGTTCTTTATATAATAAGATTATATATAGCAGGACCGATGTGAATTAATATCTTTATTAACTTATCGTTTATCATAAAAATTAATACACATCAATCTGATGGTCGTAATTAGATAAGTCTGAATCATGAGTAGTAATGAACTCTTATACATGTCTACTTAATCTTTTGATTCACTCGTTAATATTTGTTTATAAAACAGGCTAGTGGCTTTTATTTTGGAGATTTAGTGATGTGAATGGCTGGGAATATGATCTCACAAGATATGGAATCCAAGCTTTCCTAACAGATCGTATATTGGTTCACTTAAGTGTTAATTATGGAATTGAATGGTTAATGAGCTCAAATTTATAATACGATTATAAATTAGTCATTCACTATTGAATTAATGGTACTTAATAATCAATAGGTAATTAGAAGGATAAAATGATAATTTAAACTAACTCTAATTTACGAACCAATAATTGGAGTATAGAACTACATGAAATGATTATATCAATGGACTACACGAGCATATTTTGTAAATACATTATATAATATCTAAGAGTATAATTTCATATTTAGAGTAGAGTAATAATTGAATTAATAAATACGATTATTTAATTAAAGAGTTTAATTAATAATCTGGTTTATTGGAGCTTAGGATTATAGGTCTATGGTTTTCAAGTCACATCTATACTACAGAGTCTAGGGTGTGAATATTTTAAGATATAAGAAAATGACTAACTTGCAAAAGGAATCATATTTCTGGGGTAAGTACATAATTATGAAATAATTATGTGTGATTAATTACTTAAGAATTAATTAATTTTTAGAAATTATATATTAATTATATCGATTAATTTTTTAATTACCGATAAGTGAGACAATATGTTTAATATATGAAATTAGATAATGTTAAATTATTATTAGATAATAATTTAAAATTTGAATCAACTAAATATGTTATTTATAAATCAACAGATAAGTTAATTGATAGAGATAATCAGATAAGTTAACTTTGAATTAACTGATATCTAAATATTTATCTGATTAAAATGAATAATTAATTTGTAAAAATTATCATGTGACATGTTGGACTCCCACATGTCAATCACTGAGTGAGAATAAAAAATTGACATAGACTACTATAGTGCCACGTGGTACTACAGTTAGACGTGCATACTGTAGCGTCGTGAATTATAGTTTTGTGAGGCACTATGATACCTCATGGCACATTGTAGTGTCACATGGCACTATAGTTGGGCACAATTGTGTGGGTTCCACTACAATGACAGTTAATTATTATTTGGTGTATATCTCTAAAAATCTAGGATGCCTATAAAATATATATAGATGTTATTCTATTGGCCTTATTACTGATTAAGCGTTATAATAACACAGTTGCTATCAGGGCGAAACTCTCTGAAATTAAAAGTTAATCAAAAATCTTTGTGAGAATAATCATTGTATTCTCTCAGAGATTAGTCTCACAAAATTATTCATTCTCTGAAAATCTCTAGATCTCATATGTTGAGTATATCTAGAGACGAAAAAGTGTCTTGATATATTCTACGTCCTAGTGTGTTAGAGGATTGACTTGGAAGACCTTGGTGTGAATCTCAAAGTTCGTTGTTCGTGAGAACGGAAGATCATTGGTTTACGAGGACGCTTGATTAGACTACAAGAGGTATATTTTCTATATTAATGTATGTCTTCGATTTAATATATAAATATATAATGGATCCGATTGAAAAGAGTTTTTAATAAAAGAATTTATTTTAGAAATCGTTGTGTCGCGTTTAATTTCTTTTATCGAAAAAAATTATTTTTTATAAATTTTTGAAGGCTCTACGTTTCCGCTCGCAAGAGCCGCGTTTCCAACAAGAAGATACTCAGAAATATACAAGGGGCAAACCCTAGTCAACCAAACAAAACAAAGATTAAGTTGGGAGCAATCTAAACACAAATTGTAACCAACTCACCCTCCAAAATGGTTACAACAAGAGAGCAGAAAGTTAAGTATTAAAAAAAGAAGCATTCAACCCCCAAGCAAGCTGAATGTTTTTGTTCTTCTCAGTCATTTAGAAACCTGTAAGACTCTAAAATCTACCCTAATGTCATTAACAATGCAAGCCAAGACCACTTTCTTGTCTCTCAGCCTGCCTTAAAAAACTTTAGTATTTCTTTCTCTCCAAATATGATAGACAAAGGTGCAGAACATAAGCTTCAGCAAAAGCCCCAAAAGGTCACCAATCTTAGCTTTCACAAGAGGCCAAGAGATCAACCAATTCGAATTCCTAAGAGAGGAAACCAAACCACACCAACCAACCAAACTCTACCAGATATGACTAGAGAAAGGACAAGAAACAAACATATGCTCAGAAGTTTCCACGAGATGCAAGAAACGCACACAATAAATTATGTTGGGAGCCCCACAAGTGGGGGTCCAAATAGCCAATCTATCCCCAGTTGTAAGCCTATTAAGAGCAGCAAGCTAAGCAATGAGTTATATCTAGGAATGTGCTTCTTAAACCAAATAAGAGGAGCATATCTCACTTTATCACCAACTGGAGCAAGAGCCCTATAATATGCCTCATAGAGAAAAGACGAGAATGAGAATGAGTCCAAAACCAAGAGTCCAAAGAGTGTTCCCTAGGAAGGGGGAGAGGGATCTCCCTGATAGTGATAAGCTCATGGGAGTTAGAAGTATGCCAGTTCCAAGCACCATTCTGAATCATTGAGCTCATCTTAGTAGACCAATCTCAACCAGTGAATCCTAGGCCTAAACCTTTGTGCCAGTGCTCCCAAAGGTTGTCAAGGGTCCAAGAGGAGAGAAAGTTGCACACCATTCCTCACTTGAGCTTTGCAAAACCCAGCAAACCTTTCTCTAAGTTTCAGTATCTTCCTCTAACTCCATGAAGGGTTAGAGGTAAGCTTAACTAAGAAAATAAAGCTCTTCTTGATTAAGAAAACCTTACACCAATCCTTCAAAATGGAAGCTTTAACCAAGAAGACCAGAAACTAAAAATGCTTAGCCATTCTCACCTCATTAGCCAAAGAGTGATCTCTAAGGACCAAGCCACCTTGAGACTTGGAAAGGCACAGATCGCTCCAAGCCACCCTAGCCCCAAAATGATTTGAAGCACAAGCACACCACAAGTAATTTCTCATAAAAACTTGGATCATATGCATAATTTTTTTGGTAATGATAAATAAACGAGCCAAATACTAAAAATTGGCATAGAGCACAGACATTACCAGCTGTAATCTATCAGTATAAGAAGGGAAATTAGACTCATAAGACTTTACTCTAGTCGTAATATGATCCACCAAGTGATACAATCTATTTTGCCGAGCTTTGATGTAATCAAAGAGACCCCCAAATATCTCATAGGGAGCTCCCCAATACTGAAATTACATAAATCTAGAATAGATGTAGAAGTAGTGGGGTGGACCCCAGACATAAAGACTTGACTTTTTCTGAAGATTAGGCTGAAGACCGGACAGAGCCCAAATAAGCATAAACTCTCTCCATGATAATCTAACAGAAAAAGTGTTACCCTTGCAGAATATGAAGAGATCATCAACAAAGCACAAGTTGACAATACCAAGTTCCTTACACCTTCAGTGAAAGTCAAACTCATCTTTATGAGTAGCATGCTTGAGAATACCAGTGAGAACCTCCATAACCAAGACAAATATATAGGGATAGATAAGATCACCCTGCCTAAGCTCTTTAGCACTCGAGAAGCAACCTGTCAAATCACCGTTGACAACAATAGGGAAAGAAGGAGAAGAGATGCACTCCATCACTCAGTTAGAGTAATGGCCAGAAAAACCCAAGTAATAAAAAATCATGCCAATAATCTCCTAGTTCAAGCTATCATAAGCTTTTTTTATATCCACCTTGAAAGCATATCTCGGACTATTAGAAGTCTTATGGTAACCTCTAACTAGCTCCTGAGATAGAAAAATATTGTCTGAAATTCTTCTCCCAAACATAAAAGTTGTCTGGTTGTTACTAATAAAATCAGAGAACACTTTCTTAAGCCTAGCGACAACCATTTTAGTGATGCATTTATGAATAATATTGCAACAAGAAATACGCCTAAAATCACCAACCTTTGAAGGGATTGGGAATCTTAGAGATAAGAGCAATGACAATAGAACTAACTTGCCTCAACAATGATTGGGAGCTAAAAAACTCCAAAACAGCTTTAGTCACATCCTTGCCCATAATGTGCCAACTTCTCTTGAAGAAATCTATTGAGAACCCATCTAGACCCGAAGCTTTATTACTTCCCAAAATAAGCATGGTGGTGTGCACATCCTCCTCTGAATAAGGCTGGTTGAGAAGAGCCACATGATCTTGAGAAAGCTTGTTAGGGGGATCTGAGAGAGAACACCCCAATCCACATCCCAATTAAGGTTAGAAATCCTAAGGAGATTAACATAGTAGGAGATAATCTTATCCTTGATAGCCTGGTCATCACTAATAAGGTCACCCTCCTCATTAACTAACTGATTAATTCTATATCTAACTCTATTTTTCTTAAGCTTCTGGAAAAAATAAGAGAAGTTCTGATCACCCAAGGCAAGTCAATCAACTCTAGCTTTTTTCCAAAGAAAATCTTTTTCTGCATTTCTGAGCTTGGTGAAGTTAGCAAATCTAATTTTCTCCTCCTTCTAAAGAGAAACAACACTAGGGGAGATAGCAAGGTCAGCCTGCACTTTGGAAATAACTTCTCTAGCAATAAGAGTCCTTTTAGTGATGTCTGGGCAAAAAGAGGCATTAAATTTCTTAAGAGCATTTTGACGGATTTAAGCATTTTACAAAGGCAAAACATGACTATCTTATACACCTTAAAGTCCTAAGAATCTTTAAGAATCTCCTAGAAACCCTCAAACTCCATCCAATAGTCAAAAAAAACTTAAAAACAGGCTTAGGTCTAGCTGAATAATAATAGGAGAGTGCTTAAAAATACTTGGAGTGTGAAAATGGCAAGAAGTATAAGGAAACTCCATAGCCCAATCACCATTAACCAAGGCTCTATCAAGCTTGTGCATCTTGCTACCCCTACCAAGTTGACCGTTCCACCAAGTAAATTGGTAGCCACTATAAGGAAGATCAAGGACCTCCAACTGATTTAGGCAAGCAGCAAAATCAATAGAACTATCATTCCACTTGAAATCACCACCACAATTCTCATTAGAAATAGATTTAAAGTCACTAAGAACAATCCAAGGCTTTCCTTGACTTAACAACTTATGGGAACCAAGCTTATCCCAAAAATACCTCCTCAAGATATCATCATTAAATACATAAACCGCAGAGACAGTAAATTATGCCATATCATGAAGAATGGTCAGCTTACAAAATATTACTCGGTCAAAGCATCAATTAATTGAACATTCAAAGTCTTGGGTCCCAAGCTAACACAATTAAACCTTTACTAGTAGGAGAACAGTTAGCAATGCTCACCCAATTGGGAAAAATAAATATAGAAAAACTAGCAAAATTAGAGCATTTGACCTTAGTTTCAACTAAGGCACAAAAAGATAACTTGAAATCTCTAAAGTTTCCTAACATCAGCTTGCTTTATAAGGCCATTAATCACTCTTATATTCCAAGAAGATAAATTAATCATAAACATGGAGAGAGAGACGACTTACAAAATACATAAACCACAGAGACAGTAAATTATACCATATCATGAAGAATGGTCAGCTTACAAAATATTGCTCGGTCAAAGCATCAATTAATCGAACATCCAAATTCTTGGGGTCCCAAGCTAACACAATTAAACCTTTACTAGTAGGAAATCAGTTAGCAATGCTCACCCAATTGGGAAAAATAGATATATAAAGACTAGCAAAATTAGAGCACTTGACCTTAATTTCAACTAAGGCACAAAAATATAACTTGAAATCTCTAAAGTTTCCTAACATCAGCTTGCTTTATAAGGCCATTAATCACTCTTATATTCCAAGAAGATAATTTAATCATAAACATGGAGAGAGAGACAGCTTACAAAATATATAAACCAAAGAGATAGTAAATTATGCCATATCATGAAGAATGGTCAGCTTACAAAATATTGCTCGGTCAAAGCATCAATTAATTGAACATCCAAAGTCTTGGGGTCCCAAGCTAACACAATTAAACATTTACTAGTAGGAGAACAGTTAGCAATGCTCACCCAATTGGGAAAAATAGATATAGAAAGACTAGCAAAATTAGAGCACTTGACCTTAGTTTCAACTAAGGCACAAAAAAGATAACTTGAAATCTCTAAAGTTTCCTAACATCAGCTTGCTTTATAAGGCCATTAATCACTCTTATATTAC
Source organism: Datisca glomerata (assembly GCA_003255025.1). Classification (NCBI taxonomy): domain Eukaryota; kingdom Viridiplantae; phylum Streptophyta; class Magnoliopsida; order Cucurbitales; family Datiscaceae; genus Datisca; species Datisca glomerata. The sequence continues at coordinate 160,392 of QANY01005132.1, forward strand.
AAGAAGCTAAATTAATCATAAACATGGAGAGAGAGAGACAGCTTAAAAAATACATAAACCACAGAGATAGTAAATCATGCCATATCATGAAGAATGGTCAGCTTACAAAATATTGCTCAGTCAAAGCATCAATTAATTGAACATCCAAATTCTTGGGTCCCAAGTTAACACAATTAAACCTTTACTAGTAGGAGAACAGTTAGCAATGCTCACCCAATATGCGAAATTCTCTAAGGAGAAGCTCTATACCCTTCCAATATGGGTTAAATTGTGGAATGTTCCTGTTGAATTATGGATCGAAGAAGCTTTGAGTCATATTGCTAGTGTTGTGGGTATCCCTTCTCACTCTGATAATTTTATTGCCTCTGAATATAAACATGATTATGCTAGAGTTTGTATGAAAATTTCAGCCTCGACTGATTTGATCAAGTTCTTTACCATTGATCTTGGCCTCGAAGGATGGGATTCAATGGTGGTGGAAGTGGAGTATGAATGTCTTCCTAAGAGGTGTGCCAAATGTTTCCTTTTTGGTCATGATTGTGATAATAAAGTGGCCTTGAAACCTGATTAAGCTAGTGAGAAAGTTACTTCTACTAGAGATCCTTCTCCCGATGATAATAGAGAGCTTATGGTTTTTGAGGAACCAGAGGGTGAAGATTCAGCTCATATTCCTCTTGATATTGTCCATGTGGAGGACCAAGACATAGAATGGACTCATGAGATTAGTAAAAGGAAGATTAAGGGTCAAATTGAGTTTAGAGAGAAAGTAGTGAACCCCATACTCATTCCGATCCCCTCTTACAATTGGCTCCTCAAAAAGCTTCTCTAATGGATTCCTTGGCTATTCATGTTGGTTCTTCTCCCAAGCTCTCCAAATCATAAAAGTTCTTGATAAACTCAATTTTCATTAAGGTTATTAGAAGAAGAAATCAGAGGAGAAGGAGAATAACTCACATTTGTCTTCCCTTAGAATCAGATTTAAGAGAGAGAGAGAGAGAGAAACTTCTCCAAGCTCAAATGCATGACCACGGCAGCCCTTGACTTCCTTGGGAAAGGTCACATCCACCTCGTCACTCATAATTAATGATGAGGTGGAGATAAGAGAGGAGAGAGAGTCTGGCACCATCCTTGGGACCCCACTAACACTCACATAATTGTCATAAGAGAAAGAAATATCCTCAAAATTTGGTATCCCATCTTCCCTAGTTTGATTATACTCAATATCCAAGAAATACACATAAAAAAGGATGTCAAAAGGTTCCATCATTGTCAAGAAATTCACTTCTAGTATTAATTGAGAGGAGACAAGCTCCCCTAAAACCTAGAGAGGCATACATCACACTGTTTTGTACCAGAATTGGATTTTCTTCACTAACCAAGAGATCTTTGGCTTCTTCTTCAACCCAACAAAGCTTGGGTAAGCTCAAGGACCTCCGAGCACCTCCTCTAGCTCGTCCATAAACACCACAGCTTCGATTAAGACTATTCCAAAGATGGTCAGTAAGAGAAGTTTGGTTTACTTTCTTCTAGTCAAAGAACCCATTCTGATTTTCACCCTTTTCAAAATGAATAAGAAGGTTCAGCTAGATTATGGTCCTTCCCCTTAAAGGATGAAGTAATAGTAGCTCCTTTAGAGCTCTTACTTTGAGAATTTAAGACAGTCCTATGAGCATTTACTTATCCAACTACCTGGACATTAAAATGGGTTTCCTCCTCTCTTGGTTCTTCAAAGCTGACTTTTCTTTAGAAGAAGTTCCATTGATGCCCTTTTCTAGTGCCTTTAATGCCCTTACCAACACCTGAATCTTGAGAAAAATATCCTTCATTCACCATTATAACAAACCTGCCAAACTCCCCCAAAGGGAGAGGGAGGCAAGAGCTCCAAAACTAGGAATTCTAGAGAGAAGGGAGAGCTTCTCTCACTAGAAGAAGCCGTCCCCCGGATCTTTTTGCTCGAATTGACTTTTGACATATGTATACTTACGTTATTGTTCGACAATTTTTTATTTTCTCCAGACTGTCCCTCTATTTTTCTCTATTTTTAGAGGCAAAGCAACGTAGTTTCTATATTCTGTAAATTTTCGCACTTCCAATTTGTTATGTGATATATTATTATATACTGTAAGTATTTAATTGTATACAATATTGTTATATGTTGTTTTATATGTCATTGTATTACCATTTTTATTAGTTTGTTCTTACATGTCAGATAGTTAATACTCCATAAGTCTTTTTTATAATGGAACTTGGAATATAAATTACATTACCGATAAGTTGAAGCAATTGGTTGTCAGTAAAGACGCACCACATGATGTGTTATTGAAGTATATATGATAATGTTTCATGTGACTAATTTTAATAGTTTATTATGCCAATAACAATGCCTAGTGCTAAGATATTTGCAATGTATTAACTATTTATAGTATATGTTTATATATACATGTAGAAACATTTATGCAAGTGTCATAAAGATGACACGACTAGAGTTATTTACAAAACATCCTAAACATCCTTACTCAATTAGTGTGGATACCTATAATCATTTCAACTCTAAAAATCATATTATGTATTTTAAATTTATTTTTAGTATACACTTATATACATGCAGTATACTACCTTATACCTACAGAAACGATCATTCAGGTATCATGACGATCTCATAATGTATCCATCAGCCCAAACATATTTATTAATATTATATTCATCATCATAAAATTAGTATCATTCGTTAGGCTCACTTAAACCCATCATTTATATCATACAAATAATATTGCATTCAAGATTACTTTGTATCGTAAAAGTTTTACTATTCATCATTATAATCAACAGTATAAAGAATAAGCTTCTTATAAACTACTTCAAACATCACATAAGAATTCAATATTTAATTACAAAATATTGTGATAAAGGTTGAAGGTTAGTATGTCATCTTCGTGATAACTTCGCACCATTATTTTGCTTAGTCCTCCTTTCATGGTAATTGTCATCTTGCATAATGAGTTAACGTCATATAAACAATTTTATAGAGTATTTGTTCGTCAACCTATAAAAATTGTAAAAATTAATTAGACAATGTTTAATATATTGACTATATATATATAAATTACTAATAATATATGTAACAATGTGTTTAAATGTTAAATGCTCAATAATCACAACTAAAAACTTATTTAATACTCAACAATCAACTAAACTAAGCAAAAATAAAGTTGAACAATACAAAACAAATATAAACATGTGAATTGAAGCCACAATCAATAAACTATGTTAAATTGCGGTTATATCAGTAAATCACATGCAAACTCTAATACAAAAACTATGGTAAACCCCACATAGATTAAGTTTAAAATATGAGACAAAAATCAATTTAAAGATGACATATGAATAGTACACAATTATATAGTAAATATTATAGAGTATATAGTATATAATAATATACCACACAATATGAAAACACGAGAATATGCAGAATATGAAAAATATTCTGTTTCGCCTCTAAAAAACCAATGCCAAATAGAGGGGTAAAGTACATAAAAAAAATTGATGAACAATAACATACTTGCACATTTTCACGAAAAAAACCAGTCACAGACCAAACTCAAAATCAACCTACCTTATCAAATCTCATATTTTGCCATAACAAATCATATCACTCAACCTCAATTAATTACCCACACATTATTTTTATAAAAAAACTGACACAAAAATCAGTTTAAAACATAAACAATTATGCTATATTGGGTATTTAGGATTTAGATTTTCCATCTAGAGTACCTAATTTCAAATTTACTGTTAATTACCTGATTCTAAAATGGTGAATCACAAAAAATTAGTGTAAACTACCTGATTTTGGTTTTAAATTGTTCGATTCAAAATTTCTATTTTTTTTAGATTGACAATAAAGGAGAGCGAGTTTTGGATCAAAGTATACATATCATTTGAGACTGAGATTTACTGTTTGATACTCGACGGTTGATAGATATTCACGATGCTTGATAGACATGTGAATGCTTGACTGACCATTGTGATGCACAACGAAAGTTCACGGTTGATATTAGCATCAGTGATTCTACGACTCACGAGCGTTAGGGATTTATGAGGGAGATGAAAGTATTGGTGATTGACATTTTGGGTTGTGATAGTATAAGAGGTGTAATTTGGGTTGAGTGTTGGTTTTGCTAATGGACCATATTATTTTCGGCCATTCATGAAAAAATTATTAATTTTGACTACTCTTTTACTAATGTTGTGAAAGTAGGCCAAACATCTAATTAAGCCTATAATCTTGGCTAAATTGCAATAATTCCCCTACACTATTGGACTTTGCCACAAACACTAATAAGAAAATTTTGTTTGCCAATCGTTACATGCTCTTTTTAACCCGTTGCAAAAAGGTATTCTATCCACTCAGGTCTCGTTTGACTTGCGTTATCCTCATTTATAATTTTATTGTAATTCTCTTGTAATTGAATTATCATATTTACTAGGAGTAATCCTTAAATAAGGTTGCAATTTTATTTTGTATCTAATCCTAGTTTGTAATATTTCGAGACAAACTGAATTGTAACAGAAAATGAAAGCAATCTAATTTATAATGGAATTGCAATCGAATATAAAAAAAATTATTTACCTACTTTCATATGAAATAAAACAAAAGCCACTTCTTTCTCACACTTTCTTGCTCATTTTATTAATTTAATTAAAATTAACTTTATTAAAGTTTAGTTTAACATTATTAACTTATTTAAATATTAATAAAAATAATTCAAAATGATGTGTAAAATTTCACATGAAAATATCTATTCATTACATCTCTTATTTTATTAATTTACTTAAAATTATTTTTTAAAATTTAGTCCAACATTATTAATTTATTTAGATACTAATAAAATTAATTAATATTTACTAGAAGGGTATTTAAGTAATTTATTATTGTCTATACAAATTTACAATAAAAGTTAACATATACTAAATATAGCAATCATAAATTATCACTCATCACCTCATAGATTGCTATACAGAACCAAACATGACAATCATATTTCGCAAGTAATTACACGTAATTAAATTACCAACAATTGAATTGCGATGATCATTCTAGATTGCGCGAATCTAACGACCTTTAAGGCTAACTTCACTTTGGGTTTTAACACCTATTTTGCATGTGCCTTCAGTTACCTTGTTTTCTAAAAGGTTAAAATGTAAAGTACACCCCTGCACTTTCACATTTTTGCAAGATACTCCTCTATACTTTCTAAATGACTCATTTAGTTCTTGTGATTTCTTATTTTCATCAAATATATATTTCTTTCACAAATTCCGTCTAATAGAAACAGAGAGGGGATTCGGCACGTGAAATCATCGTCTTATCTTCTTCTTCTTCATAGAGATAACCACCATTGAAGGCTTATATTATCTGAGATAATATATTTTGAGTAAAGTTCTTTTATCTTTTTTTCTACAGAAATATAAAATGTATCTTCCATTGCAGTCATCACTTTCTCTTCCAAGATCTCTCTACTAATACCACCTGTGATCTCTGAAAAGTTAGAATAAATATCTATCGTAACAGATATGATAAGAAACTCTTGGATATTTTTTCTGTGAAATTCAACACTAAAAAATTCTTCCTGTCTAATCTACCATTTCCCTTTCTAGAACAAACAACAATATTGTTCATCTTCAATTAAATCTTAATCACCAGAACTTTACACAACTTAATTCCGATTTTTCTTTTCCCCAATTCTATAATTAATAAATTCAATCTCTATACCACGTTAAAAAAACCTCTCGGAAAACTCAAATAGGACTGTCTTCCTCCATTTGACTGGTGAACTGAAATTTGAAACCAAAAGCCCCACTCTCTCTTTAAAGAGCTAGGCCGCAGACAATCTCAAAGAAACTGGACATTAAGTATGCAAAACGAAACATCAAAGGGAAGAGACAATGATGAAAACGGAAAACTCTTCTGGTTATGTTTAAAGCTAAGAATTGATTTAGGGGGTGACGGAGATAAGACAATGATTACAAGTGTCAAATCATCTCTCCGTTTTCTATCAGACGGAAGTCGTGGTAAAGGGATCTATTTGGTGAAAATAAGAAACCACAAAGATTAAATCGATCATTTAGAAAGTGTGGGGGTGTATTTACAAAAATGTGAACGATATTTCTAAAATGTAAATAACACTGATGTGGTTTGCGAAACCGTACACTATTTTTTTTTTATATATTTATGCCCAATAGCTTGAGAATCTGTAAAATATACATATGCTATTTTGAAGTGTTAAAAGCAACAGTAAGGTGAATTAGCATGTTTCTTCTTCCTGCTCCATGGACGGCTGAGACCTTCCGTTCCCGTCATTTTCGCCATGTTTACCTTAACTTCCCTTTTCATTTTACACATTAGTTTTGCCTATATAAATAACTCCCTCCATTCCCTCAATTTTTAGAGCTTCATTCTCTTATTCCCTCTATCTCGTCACTAAGCAGTGGCCAACAATCCATCGGGCAACAGCTTGCCCTATATAGCAGCCAACCATCATCCTGTCCTTGTGTAGTAGCGTTCTTCTTCTTCCCGTCACTTGCAGCAGCCAACCATCTCCCCTGGCAACATCGTGTACCACCATCACTGTGCATCAGCCAGCATAATTTGTTTTTCACTTTTGAAACTCTGTTTAGCAACATATTGGTTGAGAAAAAAATGACATCATTGCCGTTCTCAAGGTGTGGTGAATAAGTAATTCTGTTGTGCTACCGCGGATTAATTACTATTTTAAAATTTTCATAAAGATCTACTAACTTAGGGAGACATTTTGATTGGCATGCAAATTTTAAAATGAAAAGAATATGAGGTTTTTAGGCAATACACCATTTGAAAACTTTATTTTATTAAATAGTCAATAATAATAATAATAATTAGAAAAATAACCATTTTAGAAAAATTCAACAAAACTATAAACTACATTTACCATAATACTCTATTAACTACATTTATTAATTATCATTTATCTTAATTAATAGCTAAACTAAATGATTTTTAATTTAAAATTGTAGAAAAGACTTATCCATTTTAAGTTACTTAAAAATTAAAGGATAGGATTATTATCTTTAACTATAAATAATAAATACTTTAATTATTTTCATATATACCTATTTAATTATAAATAATAAATTTTTACTATTATTTCTATAAAAACAGTAAGATTACATATTTTAGAATATTAATGTATACTTTTATTATTTTCATTATACAATTTATATGTATTAATCGATACTGCTAAATATTATTGTTAATCATCATTTTATCACTTTAATGTAACATAAATAACTATTATCAGAGTAATGATGAATGCTTTGATGAATTTACTAAAATGATTATGATATATTTGTAAGTAGTTCAATCTTATGTAAATAATTATTGCAATCCATATAAATATATATATTTCCTTATCTAAATAAAAGTATGAAAATATATTATCAAAAATAATTTGTAATATATTTACTATAAATTTATATTTATTTATTTGATTAGCATACACATATTTGCCTAAAAATCACTAGAACTTCGCCTAAAAATAAAGAATTGCTCCATCTGAAAAAAATATGCATTTAGTGAAAAATTAATAGAATTTAAAATGAAAAATATGTCTACATTAAAAAAATATCTGGTTATTTGAATTACATTTATTTATTTTATTAATAAATATCTATTTTCTTAAAAATCACAACTAATTTCTCTAAAGACAAGGGATTGCGCCATCTTTAAAAGATATGCGTTTAATGAAAAATTATATAAATAATTATATGAAAAATAGTTAGAAATAATTATTTTCATTAATTACATAAGCACTTGTAGAAATAAAATGGACCAATAAATGAAAATAATTACATAATTCATATTATACTTATTTTGTCATATGATATTTCTCATGTATATAACAACCTTTTGTGCATTTTGTGTCATTAATGAAAATGTTATATCCTTTTTGTTTTTATATTATTAGTATAAATAGATTATTTTTATATATCTCATATATACACACACTTTTGTCTTACCAATTTTCAGTATTATTAGTCTCACGATTTTCTTATGAAAATCGAAAGATTGTTTTTTGAAATTTTTCAAAAAACAATTGGGCTAGATTTTTAAAAATCTAAATATTACTTATAGATGACATATGACTATTTTTAGTAATTTATTTAACATATAATAAATATATTAATATTATCTTATAGAATGGTGGAGTGAGAATATAAAATTATGGTCAAACTAACTTGGTTATTAGTTTAATTATTTTTAAAACGGCTAAAATACTATAGCACCCTGCTAGAATGGTTAGATGCTACAATTTTTGAAGAATATGTAGAAATGGGTGGGTGAGCGTAATACTCATTAAGACATGGATATCCAACGGGTATCTAATGGGTACTCTTTTTATTTTGGAACTAAATGACTATTTTTTTATTCTTTCTTTTTTCTATTCAACGAACAATTATATTTTCACCACTCACTTCTCTCTCTTCACCAAACTATTATGAAGAGATCAATGGTTTGGTTAAACTTACTCTCTCTCCATATTGAAAGGCTTGACAATAATATTCATCATAAATAGCTTAAGCTAAAATTTGAGTTAACAAAATTATTTATTCTTTACATACTTGATAAAATTGTTGAAATTTAGTTTGATTATTTGATTATAAAATTGATGATTTAGTTAGTTCGGTTGAATGAATATTCGGTTATAAAATTAACTATCCAATTTTTATAAACTTAATGAACTATAGTTTAGTTATTTGGTTAAAAAATTGACATTACAGTTTCGTTTGATTGTGAAATTGATGAATTTCGGTTTCATTTGATTATAAAATTGATGAATTTTAGTGTCATTTAAAAGTTAAATTGGGAAACTTTGATTTGATTCGACTATAATTGATGAAATTTAATTTTTGTTATTCAATTGATGGTTCGGTTTGGTTTGGTGAGAAAACTGATGAATTCTGATTTTGTTCGATTATAAATTGATAAATTTTAGTACTGGTTATTCGATTATAAAATTGACGATCAATTTGGTTTAGTCATAAAATTGATGAACTTTAGTTTGGTTATTCGATTATAAAATTGACGATCAGTTTGGTTTAGTCATAAAATTGATGAATTTTAGTTTGGTTATTCGATTATAAAATTGACGATTCAATTTAGTTTGGTTATAAAAAATTAATATTCATTCCATTTTGATTATAAAATTGATGAATATTAGTGTTATTTGATTGTGAAATTGATGAATTATGATTCAATTCGATTATAAAATTAATAAATTTTACTTTGACTATTCAATTTTTTATTCGGTTTAGTTCGGTTATAAAGATATAAAATTGATTGAATTCAATTGATACTCATGAATGAAAAATAAATTACATTGAAGTTGTTTCTATAGATTGTTGTCTTTAAGAAAAGAAAAAATTGATAATAGATTTTGTGGGTGCTCAATAGGTATTGAGTATTACTTATACCCCACCCATGTATAACGGGTAAAAAATTACTCACTCAATTAAAACCCATACCCATATACAATACTCGAAACCCACCCATTAAGTCAAATATGTTGGAATCAGCGGCGTCGCGCGGCGGAGGCGTGGTGGTTTTAAAAAAAATTAAATCTTTTACAACATTATCGATTGAAAATAAAAACAATTACGACGCCACTGTTTCTAAAAAAACTTATAAACCTTTTAATGAAAAAAAAAATCTTTCTCATTGAATCCATCATATATCTATACATTAAATCAAAGACATACAAAGATAAGAGTTATATCTCTTGTAGTCTTATCAAACGTCCTTTCAAACAACGAACTTGCAATCCTATAGACAACAGACTGCGAGATCCATACTAAAATCTTCCAAGCTAATTCTTAAACACACTAAGACATGTGTAGGCACGTAGAATAAATTAAAAACACTTTTCTGTCTCTTGATGTACTCAACATATGAGATCTAAAGATTTTAGAGAATGACTATTGTGAGACAAAACTCTGAGAGAGAACTAGAAAAACTCACAGAGTTTTTTTGTTACCTTTTAATCACCTAATCGTACACCCTCAGGCCAATAGAATAATATCTACATATATCTTCTAGGTCAAGGCTCATCAAATTTTTAGGGATTTATAAAATAATAAATTAATCACAAATGTGTCGTTGCAGTGAGATCCACTATAATTGAGCCAACACTATAGTGTCACGGCACTGCAGTGTTCCATGTGCATCAGCAGTACCTCACGACATTGCTGGTTCATGGTACCATTGCAGTGCCATGTGTCACTACAGTTTGCCATGTGTTACTGTAGCGACATGTGGTACTACACTAATTCATGCCAATCTCTGATTCAAAAATCAGAGACTGACATGCGATAGTCTAATATGCCATGTGGCAATTATCCATGTCTGGTTGGTAGTTGACCTTTATTGAAATTTTTCATACAGAATCTCTCCAGCACCTTATCAATATAAAATGCTTGAGAAAGTGCTAAGAACTTGTTCTTTCTATCTCTTAAGATTTGGATGCCTAGAACATAGCTCTCATCTCACAAATCATTCATGCAGCTAACCACTTCTTTACTTTCGACAAAGTTTCTACATCATTCCTAATGAGTAGAATATCGTCTACATAAAAAACTAAGAAAATCAATATCTTATCTTTAATGTATTTATAAACACAAGCTTCATCAACATTTTACTCGAAACCATATAATTTAATAATTTCATCAAAGGTAAGATCCAAGATCTTGATACTTGCTTTAATCCATAAATGAATTTAAGCAACTTGCATATTTTCTGATCTTTCTCATTTTTCACAAACCTTTTTAATTGCATCATATAGATGCTTTCATCAAGAGAGTCATTCAAAAAAGTTGTCTTGACATCCAATTGTCATATTTCATAGTCTAAACTAGTGACTATGGATAAAAGGATGCGAATAGATTTTAGCATGACAACGGGAGAGAATGTCTCTTGAGAAAGTGACAAGAGCTTGTTCTTTCTATCCCTTAAGATTTGAATGCCTAGAACATAGCTCTCCTCTCTCAAATCTTTCATTTGAAATTTCTCAGCTAACCACTTCTTTACTTTCGACAAAATTTTTACATCATTCTCAATGAGTAGAATATCATCTACATAAAAAACTAAGGAAATCAATATCTTATCTTTAATGTATTTATAAACACAAGCTTCATCAACATTTTACACAAAGCCATATGATTTAATAATTTCATCAAAGGTAAAATCCAAGATCTTGATCTTGCTTTAATCCATAAATGGATTTAAGCAACCTGCATATTTTCTGATCTTTCTCCTTTTTCACGAAACTTTCTGATTACATCATATAGATGTTTTCTTTCAAGAGAGTCATTCAAAAAAGTTGTCTTGACATTCATTTATCATATTTCATAGTCTAAACTAGTGGCTATGGATAAAAAGATGCGAATAGATTTTAGCATGACAGCGGGAGGAGAATGTCTCTTCATAATCGACTCATTCCCTTTGTGTATAGCCTTTGTCTACCAGTCGTGCCTTGAAAGTCTCTGCTTTCTCATACGCACCTATTTTTATTTTTGAAGATCCATTTACATCCAATGTGCTTGACATATTTAGATAGATCTACAAGTTCTCAGACAGAATTGGAATACATCGAATATATTTCTTGGTTCATGGCATCTTGCCATTTATCATCTTCAGATAGATCTACAACTAGTGGCTATGGATCGACCTTATCAGTGTCAGACACTAGAACACGTGTCTCTAGTTCATAACGAATAGGTTGTCTTACAACCCTCCCACTACGACATTGCACTGGGGTTTCCTAAACAGGAATAATGGTTTCAATGGTTTATCGTTTATCAGTTAATGATGAAGGTGGTCTAATCTAATCAGATCCTAATTCTTCAAGAACTACTTTGCTCCTAGGTTTGTAGTTTTTCATATAGTCGTGTTCAAGGAAAATGACATTTGTCGATACAAATATCTTTTGATCCTTGTGACTATATAAGTACTCACCTCTTGTCTCTAGAGTATAGCCAACAAATATACGCACTTCAAACCTTGAGTCTAACTTTCCAGTATTATGTCTAAAAACGTGAGCTGTACACCCATATATATGGAAACGACACAATCTAGGTTTGAAGCCATTCCATAACTCTAAAAGTGTATTTCTTACAGACTTATAAGGCACTACATTCAAAATGTAGGTTGTTGTTTGAAGTGCATATCCCCAGAATGTGAATGGTAGTGATGAGTAGCTTAACATCGACCTAACCATATCCAATAGAGTTTGGTTTCTCATTTTCAAAACTACATTTTGCTGTGGCGTTCTAAGTGCTATGAGTTGGGATAAATGTCATACTCAAGCAGGTAATCCTTGAATTCTAAATCCAAGTATTCACCACATCGATCTGATAGAATTGTTTTCAAAGATTTACCTAATTGCTTTTCAACTTCGGCTTTGAAATCTTTAAACTTTTCAAAAGTTTCAAACTGTTTATACATCAGGTAAGTATAACCATATCTAGATTAATCGTCAATAAATGTGACGAAATACTCATACCCACCTCTAGCTTGTACATTATTCGGTCTACAGACAATACTATGTACTAGCTCAAGTGGTTCTTTGACTCTTTGGCCCTTTCTAGAGAGATTTTTTGGTCATTTTACCATCTAGACAAGATTCATAAACTGGAAGAGTTCCAACTTTTAGTTCTCTCAAAGCATCATACTCTGTTAACCGGTTTAATCTATCTAGATTAATATGTCCCAACCTAAAATGCCATAGATTCGTGTCATCATCATGAGAAACTCTTTGTTGTTTGTTACTTTTAGGATTTGCTACTTTAAATAATTTTAAACTATTTAACGCATGTTCAATCGGTTTAAGCATATACAGTCTGTTCAAAACTTTTGTGTGACAAATATTGAATCCATTCATTGAAATAATAAACTGATTAGTAATAAAAGAAATATCAGATAATTGTTCATGCAGTAACGATAACGAAATCAAATTTCTTGAAAAATCATGAATAAAATAAACATAGTTCAAAACAATAAAATTATTTCCAAAGCTTAAACGAACTGTCCTCAATGCATTTGCTGACACAAGCGCACCACTGTCAACTCTCATTATCACCTCGCTATCAGCCAACTCCCTTGACGAATCAAGCATCTACAAAGAAGAACATATATGGTTTGTGGCTCCTGAATCTAATATCTAGGATGACAAATCATATTCCACAAAAAAACATCAAATACAAGTAAATCACAGTTATCTTTCTATTTCAGCTCAGAGAGATACTTGTTACAGTTTCTCTTTCATTGATCTTCAACTCCACATGAAAACATTTTCCCTTGGCTCTTTCTTTTTAGAGTTATTATCTTTCTTGTTCTTCTTGGCCTTTAGTGAATTCTTGGCTTCCTTTCTTTTCTTATTCTTACTTTTGTCCTTGTCATTATTCTTCTTCCTTTTGTTACTATTAGCAACAGTGGAAAAAATGCTTTTGTTTAGCAATATTTGCCTCGCTCTCTTTGGTCATGCTTTTGTTGAGTGACCCAAAAGTGTGCAGTTCATTCAACAATGAGGTTTTGTTGAATTATAACTTGTTCATAACATCAATGGTAGCCCCTAAATATATGATCCAAGCAACATATTTGTCCCGAATGTTTTTCAGGGCATCGTCAGTGAGCTCTTCAGAATATTACTCAGTAATGGAAAACTTGTGGTTTTCACATATTAGCATCAAATTCGAGTTTGATTTCCATCTTATAATGTCATAACCATTGAGTTTTTTGAGTGCAAGAAAAGCAGGAATGAGGTAGCGCATGGTAGACATATTAAAAACTAAAAAGAAATGAAATATATATCATTCAATATAATTGAAATAAATATCAAGAAATTTGAAAAGTAAAGGTGATGCATGAATGCAACATATCAAACACATAAGCTTAACAATTTCTAATCCATGACAAGACAATCCTAACAATTAATATGTCGTCTTAGGATCGGTCAGATTAATTTTAAACTGTCTATGATACATTATCATCCTTATTAATTAAAACTTCAAATATATCATATATTCTCTTTTAACAATAAGGTATCACTTATTTGATCAAGTCACAATTATCCACTCAAAGCTTAATTGTGACTTTGTGAGTGTAACTCATTATTTCAGATTCTATGACTTGCTTTAGAATATGTCGCCTTAGGATTGATAAATTTAAACTACATCACTTAATCATATCTTCTGAAGAAGATCAACCTTGATATTGATACAATTCGAAACCTTCATTAGGGGGATGAAAACAAAGCCATCTTGAGGCTCTCTCTGTATCTCACGGTGTTGTACTAATAATGGACACCATATGTTACATTGACTTGTCAACCTTCTCTCACTCACTATTTTATAATTGATATGTTTCTATTTTGACTAATTAATTCTAAATTAATTATTAGCTAAAATAACCCTATGAATGTAAAATTAATTATTAGTCAAATCTAATTTATCTAAATTCATTTAATCTTCTAAAGAGTTTAAGTCAAAATTAGGTGAAATTAAAATAATTAATTAATTACATTAATCAAACTTTGAAAATTAAAATACTTTTAATAAATTCAGTTATCCTAAAGGTTACTAAGGCCTTTAGATTGGCGTGATTATCAAGTTTAACTATTTAAAACTTAGCAGTTTACATGCGACTGATTTCTCAAAATACTTCACCGACAAAATACTTATCTATACATTTATCCATCTTCTAATCCTATAAGCTGAATATAGAGAAGCAATTATAGATAACGTATTTTCTCTGACCCAATTCTAGAGTCTAAAATACCAAAAATCTAAGAAAATAAGAAAAAGCTCAAAAGAAAATGTTAAATAAAAAATAGAATTAAAAAAATAGAAGAGTAAAGAAAAATAAATCTGAAAACTTTAAAAAATCAAGATAAAATGAATTCAAATCAGTAAAAATCATAATCTTAAAAATTTATAAAAAAAACAAATAACTCAAGATCAAATCTCTCAACTTCTGGTGGATAACCATGGCCAAATACAAATCTCTCACAAAATCCTGTTTTGTTAAGATAATATTTTTTAATCCAAATTCGAATAAGATGAGATGATCAATTGAGATCTTCTTTTCAATTTGGAAGTTGATTTCTTAGCGTCACTCCAATATAAATACTTGAGGAGGAGAGGAGGAGAAGATGAGAATTTTGGGCGTTACGGAGAGCTAGATCAAAAGAGAAGTGGAGATAGAAAAAAGGAAAAGAGAGAGACAAATAAAAAGAAAAGAAAAAAAGAATATAGAGAACGCAACGTAGAAGAAGAGCCAGAAGAGCCAGATGGAAAAGGAAGAATAAGCCACTGCCTGCTTGTCACCGGCGCCTCCAGTCACCGTCTATTGACACGAACCCCATCAATAGAATCTTTATGCCACCAACTCGTATCCCTCCAATTTTCAACTGAATTAGACAAGTGGTGACCGAGATACGACTGTTTAAAGTTTCAACTGAAAAACTCTCATTCTTTCGTTGTCCATTAATGCAGACTCTCACAGATAACAACCACCACCATTCATTTCATCTTATCTTACTCGACATAGACAAATAATTTCAGCAAAAACAACTATCATCTCCGATAACCTAAGAAAAATCAAAACCCAAGAAACTCATAACTTCCTGACCAAATATCTCACCGTCCATAGATACCCATTGCCCTGAAACAATACCGTTTATGTTTCAACCCTCTTCAAAACAATACGTACTTCAACCTAAACTGTGATCATTTTCTAATGGACCTGTAAAGGATTTTTCTTAGACTTTGAGAAAAATTAGAGAAAATATATTAATATCGATCGAACTTATATTATTATTTGTGAAGTGTAAAAAAAGGCTTGATCATCCCCAAAAATCTCTGAGGTTCCCAGTCTTTTTTCTATTGAGTCAATTGGCTTTTTTATAGACCTCTCATTACATGAGTTTAACTCAAAATGACCAAATAATAACCAAAACATCAGATGAGGTCAGGCCTAGGATCACACCCATTCGTGAGATCTCCTTTTATCTTTCATCTGTCACGCTCAACCGTCCTATCAATTGCTATCACATGGTAGTTCCCTGTGGTTCCGGGCCAATTAGTCAGAGCTCTTGGTGATTTTACCAAACTGTCTTGTCCGGGTGATGCAGCTTACCCAATCAATCACGGTCAATTGACTGTCAATTTGAATCCTCATTTTCACTCTGATGTCCTGTCTTGTCCAGAATGCAATGATCTCCCATCCTCGAGATGTCTTCTCCCGTTCTGGATTCGATGGCCTCCCATTTTAGAGATGTCGGTTTCCCATTCTGGAGGAGGTGATCCCCCGTTCTCGAGATGTCTGCTCCCATTTTGGACTCGATGACATTCCGTTCTAGAGATGTCAGTTTCCCATTCTTGAGATGTGGACTTCCATTTATGCTTTCTCAACTCTTCTCATGGGTCTTGGGTGAGTTTCTTTTGTTTCATGTGGCAGTGAAGTATTTTTTACCTATTCATTTACCCCCATTACACTTCGATGATATTCGTCGATGTGTAATGAATACTTCTTAATACGTGCCCCGTTTTTGGAGAATTGTTATACTTGGTCTGCTTTCATCAATTCATGATTCTCTTTTATGGGCGAAGCTTCTCTATTTTTTTTCCAGGTTTAGCGGGATTAGTGTTTAACATGTGGTAGATGATTTCTTTTGGGATACCTGGCATTTCCTGCGCTGCTGCTACAAACACATATTTATTTTCTATTAGGAATTCTATGAACTTCTTTTTCTCATTTTCTTTGAGACAAGCACCGATGTTTGTTTTCTTTTGGGTCCCTTCCTCAAAGAAGATGGGCTCTGTTTCTTCTCCGACTTCATACCTTGGGTCGTCTTGACCGTCTTCCTGTAATTGCTATTGATCTGTAGGTCTTTCGATCTTTTCTACATCTTTTTTCCCTGCATATCCTAAAGAAGTTATTGAGCATATTCGAGCCGCAGCGTGGTCACATTTTATTGTTTTCACTCCTTCGGAGACGAGTATCTCAACACTTGGTAGAATGTTGAGGGAACTTTCAGTTTATGGAGCCAAGTCCTCCCTAGGATTGCGTTGTTCTCAGTACCACGAACTTAAACATATGGTTAAATGGATATGCACTTATTGGGAGCGTTAGAGTTCCTTCTGAATAGCTAACGGCTCCGTTGAACACGATCAATGGTTGTGATGTTCCTTGTAATTTTTGATCGCCCATGGACATTTTCTCCACAGTTGCCTGATATAGAATGTCATTGCACTTCTGTCCTCTACCAAGACTCTTCTTAACAAACAGTTGCCAACCAGAATTGAAATAACGAGGGCATCGTTGTGGTGCTCATCATTTTTAGATTAGAGTCGCCGAACACAAGTGACGAGTTCCCGTTGCTAATTCAGTGCTTCAGCTAATTTCTTTCCAACGTTGGCCATTTGCAGTGTATATTCCTTTCTTTTTTTTATCGTCCCTTCTTGCTCGGTTAGTGCTATAACCGTGTTGACGATGCAGAGAGGTTGTTTCCCCTTGTCCTTCCTATCTCCTTCCCGGTTGTCACTCTCAATCTCACATTTATGCTCATCTCTTTTCACAAATTGGATAAGGTACCCTTATTTGATTAGTTATTCAATATAGTATTTGAGCTGGAAGTAGTCCCGTATGTAATGTCCGCTGCTCTTATGATAAGATCAATACTTGTGTTTGTCTTTGTAGCTAGGATCTTCGGTGAACGAGGCTGGTCTTTTCAGCCAAGATTTATCTTTGATTGTCTCCATTATTTGGTTGAATGAGATGGTCAATAGTGTATAGACCTTGTCTCTCGGGTGGATTATGTCAAAATCTTGTCTTCGTTGGGAAATCCTGTTCTATTGGGTCTTCTTCCCATCCACTCTTTTTGTTTCATCTTGTTTCCTCCCTTCAGGTCTTGAGCTTCTTTCTCATTTATGAGATTCTTCTTCCTTCCTTTCAACCGTTCTTCACATCCTTCTTTTTTATTCTTCCAGCATAATATAAGCTCATGCCCGTTGAAAAACCTCCGATATGGAAACGGGCTTTATTTTGAACATGTCTTCAAAGAAAGGTGATTCTGGGTCTAGACCCCATTGGAAGGCCAATCTGGAGAACCGGTCATCGCAGTTCTCGACCTTGATCATTTCATCTTTGAAGCGGTGAGTGTACTCTCTCAGGGACTCCCATTCCTTGGTGGAGATTGTCATCAACTGTTCCAAGTCTTCCATGATGGTACGGTATGTTGAGCACTGTTCTATAAAAACTAAGGACATAGTAGCGAAGTTAGTGATTGAGTGCATTGGTAAGGAGTGGTACCACTTTAAAGGCGTCTAAACTGGTAGGAAACATTCTACACATCAGCTTGTCGTCGTGTTGGTATAATGCCATGTCTTGTCTGAATCGTCAGAGGTGGTCTACGAGATCAGATTTTCCTTCATAGCATTTGAACTTGGGTACGGTGAATTTCTTGGGTACGAGGGCCATTAAAACTTCTGGGCCTAACGGTGTCCTGATAAGAGACTCAAGGTCCTTCTTTCCTGTACTCTCAAGATTCCTTATCTCCATCATTTTTGGTCGAACAGTTCCTTGACTGCTTCTTTTGACATGATTCGGGGTTGTTAAACCTCTTCCGCAGTTTCCCTCACAAGGTTTTATGATTGAATATCTTCTTCTCATCGTATGTTCCTGTCGTTCTCGTGGTTCCCTTGCCTTTCATTTCGTTGGTCATCCTCAGAGTGGGTTTCCTGTTCATCATCATTTTCCCGTTGGCTTACTTTTGCTCGTGTTTTCGCGAGTTCATGTTGTAGCGTGTTGATTTGCTATTGTATGTTCTGCCATGCATAATGCATCGCTTCAATATTCCTTCTTTCCATCTCGTGCATCCCGTTAAGGATCGTCTGCAGTATTTCTGTGGGCGGGGTTGGTTGACCCGCACGTTCGTCTTCATTTCTGGACCTGTTGTTTCCATTTAGGGCTATGTTAGACCTAGTTCTAGGCATGTTTATGGTATTGTAGGGTAGGTCTCTTGTGCCTTTTTTCTCAGGCGCTCAATAAAAGTACCAAAATGTAAAGGATTTTTCTTAAACTTTGAGAAAAACTAGAGAAAATATATTAATATCGATCGAATTTATATTATTGTTCATGAAATGTAAAGAAAGGCTTAATCATTCGTAAAAATCTCCGAGGTTCCTAGTCTTTTTTCTATTGAGTCGATTGGATTTTTTATAGACCTCTAAATACATGGGTTTAACTAAAAATAACCAAAACATCAGATGAGGTCAGGCCAAGGATCACGCCCATTCGTGAGATCTCATTTCTTGTTTATCTTTCATCTGTCGCGCTCAGCCATCTTATCAACTGCTACTACATGACAGTTCCCTGTGGTTCCGAGCCAATTAGTCAAAGATACTTGGTGACCTTATCAACCTGTCTTGTCCGAGTGATGCAGCTTACCCAGTTAATCACGATCAATTGACTGTCAATCTGAATCCTCCTTTTCGCTCTGATGTCCTATCCTGTCCAGGATGCAATGATCTCCCGTCCTAGAGATGTCTGCTCCCATTCAGGACTCGATGGCCTCCCATTTTAGAGACATCGGTTTCCCGTTCTAGAGGCAATAGTCCCCCGTTCTCGAGATGTCTGCTCCCATTCTGGACTCGATGGCCTCCCATTCTAGAGACGTCAGTTTCCCGTTCTCAAGATGTCGGCTTTTGTTTATGCTTTCTAAACTCTTCTCATGAGTCTTAAGTGGGTTTCTTTTATTCCACCTAAAAGAATATATTTTGCGACGTGACCCATCGCTTCAAATTGTTTCCACTGAGATCCCCTCATTTTGCTTTTCGTAACGGTATGTCTGACACCATTTGTTATTTTTAACCAATTTTTCAACATAAAATATATTATTACTTCATATAGTTTTTTGTGTGCACATGCTCCAAATTATTGTTTGATAATAACATAAGATTTTTTATTTGAATGAATTGAGTGATGGCGTGAAATTTAACTATTGACATTTTTCATCACACTATTAAATTATGGTTGAAGAAACAACGTAACAATTCTTTCTAACATGAAAATTCAGACGATGAGATTCAGAGACATCGAAAGTCAATTTCTATTCTCAAGTGGTGAGATACCATGCTTAGAAGCGTGACCATGGTTTCAATATGAATTTATCGTCGTACATATAACATTTTTAAAAATCATGTCTTAGTAATTTCTCGAGCTATTAATAGGAATTATCTTCATAAGTATGATTTTAATTACTATATTTTTAAAATACATTTTCATAAAATTATATTTTTTTAAAAAGGAAATTCAAATAAAAGGATTTCAATGGTTCTAGTATCACTCATTGTCATATAATTGTTTAAATTCTGAAGTAAGAATTGACTGAATTGGATGTTATGAGTGTTTCTCCAACCACCAGCAATGTGGTGACACAACATGTGTCGCACCTCAATTGAGGAACTTCAGGGACTTCCAAGAGAATAAAACTGACCTCATCTGGTCAGAAACCATGAAGCTTGGGCTCCAGACCTGAGCTCAGGAAAAAGTAGGAGTAAGGCTAAGGTTCGATAAAAGAGCTTAGGCAGTTCCTGAGCGCAAGGTCATCATTGCCCGCTGAAAGTAGCACCTGAAAAGTCTGATTGCCATGACTAAGTATCAGGATAGCCTCCAAAGGGCCGTATTGACATTTACTGCTTGTCACTTTATATCAAGGTCACAACAGTTTCGTCCAATCAACGATTGATGACGATAGACTTCATGTTTTATGAAGCTTCTCCTACACGCCTCTGAGAGCCTTCTTCGACACACTACCAACAACTCGATGACTTACGTATCCCTATCCAATCGACATAAGAGCTACGCATATTCTCCCCCTAAAAGGAGGGACTCTAGGATATCAACCATCGAGTAACTTATGCATCGGAGGCTCCTTGACGAGGAAACCATTACCCCAGTTCTCCTCATTTTGGAGTTCTTTATTTGTGTTCATTGCAGACTTGAAGGACACAAAGGACCCCATCTGGGGGAGGAATGCATGAAGATCACCGTTACAGTCTTTGATCAAAACCGTCAGTCGGAGAGGAACATCACCTCAAGGGGAGATTGTATGAAAACTACTATGACAATTTTCAGGCTGAAACAGTTGGCGTCATTTATGGAAATGAATGTAAAGCTATCGTCACCTCTCCCGCAAGGGGAAGATAGGTTCGATATTTTGCATTGATAAAGTCTAGGACGGGAGGATCCACCTTTCTATCAATCGATTATGACACTCACCACCATCCCAGTGACAACCCAACAAAGGAAGAAAGATACAGTGGTTGTAACCTCCGATCCGACCTGAAGAGGGATGAAAGATGCACCAGCCACTGTCTAAGTCATGGCGGTCTCTTGCACGAAGATGGTCGCCCACCAGTTAAGACGGGGCCATACCAGATCCTTTCTCTAGAAGGCCAAGTTCCTCCTTTGTAAGAGTCTGGGGGTCATCCCCAGAAAACGAAGAAGGAGAACAGAAGGAAGGAACCCCTGAAGAATACTTGGGGGCAATATATGAGCAGCTGCGACAACGTCAGTGGGCTGTCCCCCATAGGAACCTTTGGTGTCCCTTTGGCCATCAGGAGGAAGCCACACCATGAGGTCAGATGGGCTTTGAACCATTCCCAGTTAAATTGTGGGGGAGCACAACACCTTCCGTCATGGTTAGCATGCACACCTAGGTTTTCCATCCCCCAGCCCTCACGTCCCATCTCGAAATAAACATAAGGGCGATGATCCCCAGGCTGAACTTAACTTGGCCGTCGATAAAGGAAATAGGGATGGTTAAGACTTTTTACACTAGCCTTTAAGAGAACTGGGCTCTTCGGATTGAGGTGTGCTGACATAGCCTCCTCCCCCGGCACTTCTGGGTGAAGTAAACAACATAATAAGGATACATGAGCCTGTAACTGGCGCACTGTCCGAGGGTCAATCCTAGAAGGGAACTCGAAAGGCTTGAATGGTTGGCCATACTTTCGTCGAATTGCCAAAGAGGAAAGATCAGGAGAAGACTCTACTAGCCCACGACAAGGATTCAAAGCTTATATGGGCCTACCATTGATACAAAGGTGTGGCCTGAAAAAGAAGAACATGATAGGCCCTGACAAGGAAAGAGGATGTAACAACAATGGAAAAAGGGTGACAACTCGAGAAGTGAAGAGCCTGGACATAAAGCCAGTTAGAGCTCCCATATACTCCCATCTCAGTAGAGCTGCCAAGATCAGGAAGTTCGTACAACTCCTCACTTCGGAGTAGAGGATGTGCCCTTCTCGGAACGACCGACGCTGAAGCACAAATGGCTATGTGCCCATCGACATTCGCTAGATAATAAATTTCCTCTCCCCCTCATTTAGGAGTAGTTATATGTTTTCCATTTTTAGCAAATCTACTTTTTTTTTGGAAAAATAAAATGCGTGGCGGAATTGTTTGCTCGAAATCTTCTCATTATCCTACAAGTCTCTGAGGATCGACTCTTCTACCACATGCGATGAAGGAATAAATAAAAAGTGATGACTGACGAGCAACCTAGCTCGGTAGTTGGGATGAAAGAAAAGTGATGACTCGTGAGCACCCTAGCTCGATAGTTAGGATAAATAAAACGTGATGACTGGCAGGCACCCTAGCTCGACAGTCGGATAAACAAAAAGTGATGACTGGCAGACATCCTAGCTCGACGGTCGGGATAAACAAAAAGTGATGACTGGCGAGCACCCTAGCTCGACAGTCGGGATAAACATAAAGTGATGACTTGTGAGCACTCTAGCTCGGTAGTCTGGATAGATAAAAAGTGGTGACTGGCGAACACCCTAGCTCGGTTGTCGGGATAAACAAAAAGTGTTGATTGGTGGGCACCCTAGCTTGGCAGTCGTGATAAACAAAATAAGATGACTGGCAAGGTCTCAAAGCCCGCTAGTCAGGATTCAACAAGTGAGAATGATGAGGAACTCTAGCTTGATAGTTGGGATCAAGTAAAGGAGATATCTGACGAGCACCTCAGCTTACAGACGAGATCTTTCCAGAGCAGGCACGCCTGACTAGATATCTACAGAAGATGCTTGCCAAGCACTTATGCTCACCAATGCGATCAAGGATCTAGTTAGATTAGGCATGCCTGGCTAGATATAGACAAGGAAATATCTGACGAGCACTTCAACTCGCAGATGGGATCTAGCCAGAGCAGACAACCTAGCTAGATATCAACAACGAATTATCTGCCATGCACCTATGCTCATTGACAGGATCAAGGATTTAGCTAGAGCGGGCATGATTGGCCATATTTTGACAAGGAGATGTCTACCGAGTACCTCAGCTTGCACATGGGATCTAGGTAGAGTAGGCAGCTTGGCTAGATATCGGCAAAGAGATGTATGGCGATCACCTCAGCTCGTAGACATGATCTAGTCAAAGCAGGCACACTTGACTATATATCGATAAGAGACACCTGCCGAGTACTTATGCTCACAGATAGGATCAAGAATTGAGCAAGAGTAGGCATGCCTAGCTAGATATCGACAAGGAGATATCTGCCAAGCACCTCAACTTGTAGACAAGATCTAGCCAGAGCAGGCAGCCTGGCTAGATATCAACAAGGAAATGTATGCCAAGCACTTATGCTCATTGGCAGGATCAAGGATCTAGCCAGAGCAGGCATGCCTGACTAGATATCGATAAGGAGATGTTTGCCGAGCACCTCAACGTGAAGACAGGATCTAGCTACAGCAGGCGGCTTGGCTAAATATCAACAAGGAGATGTTTGTCGAGCACCTCAGCTCGCATACGAGATCTATACAGAACAGGCAAGCCTATTTAGATATCGATAAGAGATGTCTGTCGAGCACTCATACTCACAGATGAGATCAAATATCTAGCTAGAGCAGTCACGCCTAACTAGATGCCAGTAAGGATATGACTGTTCAACACCCTAGCCTGTAGAAATGATCAAGGATCTAGCCGAAGTAGGAAAACATGGCTACATATCAACAAGGAGATGTCTGCCGAGCACCCCAGTTCATAGATGAGATCAAAGATCCAGCCAGAGTAGGCAAGCTTGGCTAGGTATCAACAAGAGATAATTGTCGAGCGCCTCAACTCACAAGGTTCTAGCCAAAGCAGAAGGGCCAGACTAGACATACAGAGGATGCCTACTATCAAATCAGAAAGAATTATCCAGAGCATGAGCTCTTGGATAAAAGATAAAGGAATGTCCATTGGCCGAAGAACCTGAGGAGCTTAACTTGTTCTCTAAATTACCAAACTAGGAAAAATGTCAATTAGGGAAGAACATGCTCGACTAAATAAACCCATGGAATGAGGAAGGTTTATCCTATCAGACTTCCCGGATGTGAGTGCACTGAAGAAGGCTTCATAAAGGTCATGACCGGTCTTATCGATCCCCAATCTATGAAGAAAGGCAACCCACTAGGACCGAATCAGGTCCACCAAGGAGGGATCGAGGCCATCTACGAATTCCTTCTCGGGATTATAATTACTCTCACAAATCGGGTCAATAATAGTATGTAAGGATACGATACTCAACATAATAAGTCAAAACAACTACACGGCTCATGATTAAGGCCTCATCTAGACTAGATTAAAGATTGACTACCAAAAAAGAACTACTCAAGGAATGCAGACGACAAAAGAAGGGTAAAAATAAAAATGACAAGCCAAAAGTAAAGGAAATTTATTTTCATTAATAAATAGACTACAAGTACAAGAAAAGATACAAAAGTCTTCCCGGTTAGGGGGGATGACCCTCCTGAGCTTACTTAAAGGCCCCTCTTCGGGAAGAAGGAAAACAATCCCCCTTATACAGGGCACGATCTTCACAGCTTCCTTGAACTCATTAAGGGTCTTAAGGGCCCTAGTTACTCTTCTCATCAAGATAGGACTTAAATCGCTGGCAATAACTGATCTCCAAGCTACAGATGAAGAAGGCTTCGATCTATCCCACCTAAAGAGAGAGAAAAAGGTGGTATCCACCCTTGAATTTGAGGTGACCCCGAAGAGAGTGATTGCAAGAGGTGCGCTTCACCCACTCCAAACGCACACTTCAACGAGCAGCCAGTGGTCCAAAAGGGTAATGAGGAAAAAATAGGATGCAACCGAGGGAGCCGCCTCACTATAAGTCTGAGGATGAGACTATTGACTGGACTATGAATCGCCACCGAAGGTAGGTCTTGTAACAGAAGAAATTGTGCGACTTCGAACAAGAAATCTTCAGAGGCAAAAGACTCACTGAATAAGTTCATCGACAGGAGAAGAATCACTGCAGATGGCACGTTAGAGTTCATAAGAGACAATATCCGAAGGATGACATGGGGGAATGAAAACCCACGAAGAGCCAGGGGGATCGAAGAAGGAAGTCCCCCCACACCCCCTGGACTGAAGGGGGCATAATTGCGGGTTTCTCAAAGAAGAGGAAACATGACAAGAAAAGTGTCTCAAATTTGAGGTAAGGATGAATGGGAAAAGAGGGGAAATCACCTATTTATAGGCCTAAAGGAAAATTGCACATTTAATAGGGATACTTAAATCGACCATCGAATAGCCAGTAATCAGCCGTTTCACCAATCAACGAGAAACTCTCAAAAGGACAAACGACGTCTAATCAGCGATAGGAACAAAATGACTCGTCTGGGTGAAGCAACATGTCCCGAAGTTACACCCCCTTTTACAACTGCTCACACACCATTAGTGTCCCTACTCTCAAGGGAATGAAAATCTTGAGGAATGGAGGAAGGGGAACAATGCACACGTAACTAAATAGTTGGGTCACCAATTCCATTCAGTGTAACCTCTATTATAAAGCAGGAGTAGTTCAGACGAAGAGCTCGAGCATTGAAGTCTTCATACCTGGCTGGGTGGAAGCTACCCAGATTCTCGACTGGGGGAAACTGTTATGGCCTTTTTCCCTATCCATCAGCAACGTGGCGACTCGTGTTGTGCCTCAATTGAGTAGGGGTGTAATCAGTTCAGTTGATTATTTAGGCAAAAATCAAACCGAACCAAAACTCACAATTTGGCCATATGATGAACTGAATCAAACTGTGAGTCTCATATGAACCAGACTTAACTACACCGTGACTTACAGTTCAATCATTTCCAAAGAATTCTTACCATATTCTCTTTTAAACCAATTTATATGGTTTTAATTCTGCCATTGTGAATCCTACATGTAGTCAATGCAAACCAATTTATATTTTCTTTCTTCAATTTTTCGTTTGCAGCATGCACCATTTTCTATGGTTTCAATGTTCCATTTCTTAATTTGGTAAACCTAAAAAGAACGTGAAAACACAAGTTTGCTTCATATATTTACATAAGTAGAAACAACAAGATTTAGCAAGAAAAAATAGTAAAACTCACACAGAAAATAGATCAGAAGTCCCTTGTTCTTCATGTATTATTACAATGAAAAATAGAAAATTAACAATCAATAAGAGAGTATAACATATGAAAGAAAATTAGTAAAATATCCATCTTCAATCTCCTCTCAGAAATACAATATACTTCAAATCTCAAAGTCGTTTGCCCTCCCCAAGATCAAACAGGATAAATTGTAGAGAAAAATGAAAATCATCCTATTGTACTCTATTCTGGGTTCCATCAGCCGACTAGATTCTACCGTTTCAAGCAGTACCTAGGATGTCATCATCATCGAAGGGAAGATTTTTGTAGGTTAGCAGATTCAAGATGAAGAAGAAGGACTCATGGACAGAAGGATTTGACGAAGAGATTTCAACTCCAATATTCACAAAGATGACGAAGAGAAGAAGATAGAGTTTGCGCGAGCCACAAAGGAGAATGAGGGAACCTTTAATGGCTGCTGTGTTTTTTAGAGAAGGGAAAAATGATGCCAACCCTAATTTTTCAGGTTATATATGGGGTAAAAGAGTCAAAATGACGTCGTATTAAATAGTCTAGAAGAGCAACTACACTAGGGTATAAATCGACGTCGTTTAGCATATGGGGTTCGGTTCGGTTCGGCTCGAAATCATAAATTTTTTTGAACCGAATCGAAACTACGGTTCAGTAGAAAATTTGAACTGAACCAAATCAAGGTTTCTTAAATAACTGATCGAACCGACCATTTTCGGTTCAATTCAGTTCGGTTCAATAATAATTTCTTCACCCCTACAGTTAAGGAACTCGTCATTGAGGTACTTCCAAGGGAGGAAGGCCAACCTCATCTGGTCAGACACCATGAAGCTCGGGCTCCACAGACCCGAGCTCAGGAAAAAGCAGGAGTAAAGCAAGGTCATCATTACCCGCTGAAAGTAGTGCCCGACAAGCCCAATTGCCATGACTAAGTATCGGGATAGCTTCCAAAGGGTCGTGTCGACATTAAATTCTTGCCACTTAATGCAAGGTCATATCCCTTCCGTCCAATCAACGACCGATGACATGCTTCATATTTTGCAAAACTTCTCCCACACACCACTAACTTCACCTTCAATTTCCCATAAAAATTTAAATCTTTCAATTTCCCATAAAAAAAAGATAGTGATGAAATTGGCAGCTTCACTTTCGTCTCTGATTTTCAGAACTTGTCCTCTTCCTTCTCTTCCCATCTTCCACTCCTCTTTCCCTCCTCTTTCCCTCACATAATGTTTGTGTTCCTTGCAAACACGAAGGACACAAGGGACCCCATCTGGGGGAGGAGTGCATGAAGATCACCGTTACGGTCTTCGATGAAAACCATATGTCAGAGATGAAAATTGCCTCAAGTGGAGATTGCAGGAAAACTACTATGGCAGTTTTCGAGCCGAAACATTGGACATTGAAAAAAAATTTTCCCAAACATTTTTTGGACCTCTTTTAAAAAATAACATAAGAGGGGATGCTGCCTTTACTAAAATCCCAGTTTTTACAACAGTGGTGTTCTTCTATGCAAGAAGAAGACTTCGAAAGAACAAAGAAGTTTGGATCCAAGTATGCTTAGGTAGTTCCTTCGGAGCACAAAAGAATGAAGATGAATTTGTAATTTCAAATCTTTATTCTTATTGAAGAGAAGAACAAGAAAAAAATTAAATCTTCCTACTCGAACAAGAGATGCATCTATCAGTAATGAAAGTATCCATGAGTTCTGTCCTAAGACAACACAATGAAAGGGGTAGGAAAGAATGAGCCAAATACTATCTCAGTAAAAGTTAACTGGTTATGAAACAAATAGGGTATACAATTCTGGAGAAAAGATGATGTGCTCTTACATGTGCCTCTCAATGCCTACACCACTACATGTTGAGCTATACAACCATGTTTATTGCAAGGATGGACTCATTTCTATCTTTGAGACGCTAGCCTTCACAGGTCGTACAACAAGGTGGTAGATGTGACTCTTAGAGTTTGATATTGTGTACGTCACCTAAAAGCCCTAAGTGAGTAAGGCCAGGGTTATACAATATAAGACCACCTATGAATCATCGTATGCCTGACTATGAGCTTTCTTTTATTAGTAAGGTGAGTGAAGCGAATGACGAAACTATTCTATTTACAGTAGGTGAAGAAGAAAATGAAACTCCTCATGATTGGTAAACGTTTTTGACAGTGCAGTAAACCATAATGGAAATAGAGTTGGAGCAGTCTATTTTTACATGTTTTCTTAAAGCTCACCAAAAGGAACTCATAATCCAATACCTGTGAAGTCGAGGTTCTTTTGCACAAACAATATCGTAGAATATTCCGTGTTTATCACAGGCGCCTAAAAATGCACACTCGGCTTGAGAGCCAAGCAGATTGATGTATATGGGGATTCATCACTTATCCTCTTACAAATAATTGGTAATTGAAAAACCAAATATCAGAAGCTCATTCCTGACCGAAAGTATATGGAAAATATATGCCTTAAGATTACCTTCAATTATCTGTCGAGAATAAAGAATCAATTTAGTGACGCATTGGCCACACTAGCTTTAATGATCAGTAGAAGATATTGATATCATACCAATAGAGTTTTTGAATTGAATTGTAATCAACGTGAAGAAGAGTCAGCGAGGACTAATCAAGCACATATAAAACGCTTATTGGCTACCTATCCTAGATCTTCTCTTTTTCTAGAAGATCCCAGGCTCGATCTGGTTTAGTATTAAGGTGATTATTTTCCTCGTTTTTTATATATAAGGGTTTGTGTAGCATTTACACGATATCATTATGATCGACTAATGGGAATTGGTCAGCAAGTGTTCTTGCCTCTATCGTTTGCTAGGGTAGTGATTATTTTTGCTGTTTCAATCACCTTTCAATGGCCTCGATCCCGTAATTATGTGTGAGGAATTGACAAAGTTTTGGTAAGCTTCTTCGAGGCATTTGATAAAGTTTTGGTAAGCGTTTTATAATGGTTGTCATGGATGAGATTACATTCCTCATAAACAAATGACTCTGAAACAACTCAAGGCATTATACCAATCATACTCTAGTTTGATTGGTTACAGCTCTAAAAATTTATTTTTAAATCTCTTTCATCGTCACTCCGTAACAGGCACGTTGTGATAATTAGCAATCTCATCTCCATTAGTGCTACTTCATAGCTTCTATTGAATTTCATTGGGAGCTTCTTTTCCACTTGGAGAGCATAGTTTCACCCTCTCCTTCTTGGTTGACTTGCTACACTACCTCGATGGAACTCACCCATGAGTATGTTCATCCAATATCTCACTTTATGTAGTCATTAAGTATCTGTTGTGATGAGATATGATAGAAAATGAAATATGAAACAAAACACAATCAAGATTTTACGTGGTTCGGCCAAATTTCCTACATCCATGACAAATTCACTATCAAAGAACAATTACAAACTCCAACAATCTCAATTTCACTGTCACCAACCCGAAGCCCCAATACACCAAATATTCTCTCATACTTTTCTGCCTCCCTAAAAGCCTAAGCCTAATATTTTATTTATAGTCACACTCTTAAAACCCTAGGTTTCCTAAACAAAGAATTTACAAAAATAACCATCCTCATGGGTTGGTCCCACAATAATCTTAACCTCCAACCCATGAGCGAGAAACACCCTATCAGGGTGTCTTGGTCACAGCTACACTTGCTTCATAGTTAAGCCTGCACTAACACAAACATTATCTTCAAATCTCACCTTATTCTGGACTGGTTGCACTCGTCGCTCTATTTGTCTTGAAACTTTTAACATATCCTCCACCTTGAATAGTGTTACCATCTAACTTGTACAAGTTCTTGAAAATTTTGTATCTTTTCTTAATGACCAACGCACCTCTGGTAAATTTCATAACTTCACCTTTTTGTTGAATGCCCATAACCCAACGAATCAAGTCTTCTTAAAGAAATCAAATTCATTTTCAGCTGTAGCACATGCATCACATCACCAAATGTCTTCACAATTCCATCATACGTTTTTAATTTCACTATTCCTTTTCCTTCAATCTTACATTCCTTATCACCAGCCAACATGACAGTTCCTTTGTTACCGGTCTCATACGTTTTAAACTAATCTCTCCAACACATGTGAAAGGAGCCTGCATAATAAAAAATCCACGAATCTTTAGTAGAATCCTTAGCTGGAGTTACAAAAAGGACCTCATCGTTACCTTCAAGATCATTGTTTTCAATCCAGTTGTTGTGTCTGTAGGCTTCTCTAGAGAACTCTTATTGAACTTTTGTAGGTCTGCTATCATATTCTTGTAATGGTATTGGAAGTGTCTATTTTCATGACAATAATAACACTTAACATTACTCAAATCTCTTGGCCTTGAAGTAGATCTTACTGTTTCTCTAAAAAGGTCTCGTGACATACTCTTTCCTCGAATCAAATCAGTTCTCACTATAAATGCATTATTTTTAACTTTAACCACTGACTGCTTCAACTTTTCTGTCTCTAACAACATTGTACTCACTTCCTCCACCTTGAGAGTCTCTTTTCTAACCAATAACATCGTCGCTATGTTATCATAGACATAATATAATAATACTCACGGCTTTCATCTCAAGTGCTTCCCAATAATCTTTAGACATACTAGCTGTTTTCTTTGACTTTCCCATTAATGCCTTGTATAATCCTTGTTGAACAAGAATATCTTTAACTGCCATAAACTAAAACTATTCTTCCTATTTTACATTTTTGTCAAGCGTAAACCCTTTGACGAAATTCAAGTACCAGAAATAAGATCACCACAAAATCTTAAGACTCACGCATAAATTCAAAGAATATAGAAATAAATAAACCACTAGTCTTCTCCCGATAAAATTTACACACCAAGACAAATTGAAATCAACCCCAAAACAATTTTGTAATTTTACTATCCACCAAACACATAGACTAATAAAGCCAGGAAAAGAAATTAACAAATTCACCAAGTTTACGCAAAACAGCAGAACTTCAAAACACGTACTCGGCAATTTAAAAAATTTCAACTTTCAATTCAACTAACAGCATAAGCTTTCAACTCAAGGAATTCGGTGGCTTCAGTATGACGTGCTCGGCGAATCTATTTTCATGATCTTTCTTTTACGTTGTTTCCTTCCGCTGTGATATTAATTATTGTGATGAGATATGACAGAAAATGAAATACGAAACAAAACATAATCAATATTTTATGTGGTTCGGTCATTCACGACAGATTCGTTATAAAAAAATAATTACAAACTCTAATAATCACAATCTCACTCTCACAAACTTGAAACCCTAATAATATTCTCTTACATTTTTTTGTCTCCCCAAAATCATAAGCCTAATATTGTATTTATAGCCACACTCTAGGTTTCCCACAACAGTGTATAACTTAAAATATAACTAAATGTTCATGAGCTACTTAACTGAATAACTTAATTATTAGGAAGGCATTTTATATTAAGTTGAAGGGTGCTATGGATGCTTTTTAAGATGGGCTTTTTAGGGAGACGTAATATTTGTAAACTTTATTTTGTTACATAGCTCCTAATAATAATAATTTGAAAAATAACTATTTTAGGAAAAAACAAAAAAATTATAAACTACATTTACTATAATATCTCAGTCAACTACATTTATTTAATTATCATTTATCCTAATTAATATCTAAATTGGATGTTTTTTTGAATTTTGAATTGTAAGATAGATTTATCTATTTTAAGTTACTTAAAAATTAAGGGATTGAATTATTATCTTTAATTAGAAATAATAAATAATTTAATTATTTTCATTTATACCTATTTAATTATAAATAACAAGTTTTTACTATTATTTCTATAGAATAGTAAGATTACATATATTCGAATATTAATGTATATTTTTATCATTCTACTAATACAATCAATATGTATTAACCGATACTATTAAATATTAGTGTAATAATCCATTTATCATTTTTATTATAATTTATGTAAATAACTATTATCAGAGTAATGATGAATTTTTTTGATGAATTTACTAAAATAATTATTATATATTCGTAAGTAGTTACAACAACCTTTTTATGTAAATAATTATTCCAATCTATATAAATATATTTCCTTATGTAAATAAAATTTTAAAAATATTTTACAATATATTTACTCGACATTTATATTTATTTATTTTATTAGTATACACATATGTACCTAAATATCACTACCAATTCCCCTAAAAAATAAGGACTTGCTACATCTTGAAAAAAATATGCATTTAGTTAAAAACTTGTAGATTTTAAAATAAAAAATATGTCTATGTTAAATAATATCTAGTTTTCTGAATTTATATTTATTTATTATTTTAATAAATGTATATTTTTCTAAAAATCACAACTAATTCTCCTTAAAATAAGGGATTACTCCATCTTCAAAAAAATATAGACATTCAATGAAAAATAATTATATAAATAATTATAGGAGAAAATATTTAGAAATAATTATTTTCATTAGTTACATAAGTACTTATAGAAATAAAACGGACCAATAAAATGAAAATA
Organism: Datisca glomerata; assembly: GCA_003255025.1. Classification (NCBI taxonomy): domain Eukaryota; kingdom Viridiplantae; phylum Streptophyta; class Magnoliopsida; order Cucurbitales; family Datiscaceae; genus Datisca; species Datisca glomerata. The sequence continues at coordinate 193,419 of QANY01005132.1, forward strand.
ATTATAAAATTCATATTACTCTTATTTTGTTGTATGATATATCTCATGTAAATAAATACATTCTGTAGATTTTGTGTCATAAATGAAAGTGTTAAATCCATTTTTATATTATTAGTGTTAATTAGATTTTTTTATATATCTCATGTACATATTTTTCTTATCAATTTTCTCACAATTTTGTTTTGTTAGATAAGAAATCTAAAGATTTTTTTAAATTTGATAAAAAGCAATTGGGTTAGATTTTTGAAAATTTAAAGATTACTTATAAATGATACATGACTATTTTAGCAATCTATTTAATATATAATAAATATATTAATATTGTATTATAGAAGGACATAGTTGGAATATAAAGTTATGGTCAAACTAATTTAGCTATTAACTAATTATTTTTAAAAATTACTAAAAAAGCTATAACACCCTACTAGAATGCCTAAATGCTACAATTTCTGTTTTAAGATAGGTTGATACAGACAAGTTGTCTGTGTAGGCTAATGAATTGGGCTTGGAAAGGAAGCCCACGCTAGTCATCTACATCCACGAAATCCGCCTGTAATCAAAAGAAGGGGAACTACATAAATGGGCTTTTTGGGCCATCTATGTAGATATATGATCGGTCATATTTTTCTTAGCAAACATGGCCGATGACCCCACTAAAAAGTAATATTTACCATGTTGTCCTCGGAAAATATCACAGGTACAAGTGTTTTAAAAAAGCACCACACTCACTGTTCACGATGCAAACGCGATCATGAACGTCCACTGCGCCTTTAAAAAAAATTGAAAAAAGCAAAAGTTATTGTGCACAGAAAAAGTCACTACAATGCACTTATATTTGTTATTTTTTTAATAATAAAAAGAGTTTCACAAAGAAGGTAAATAAAATATTTACTTTATACGCACATTGTCAATTTAAAAACCGACGAGTCGAAGCGTATAGCAATCCTTGCAAATTTCAACAAGGTGAATAGAAATAAACTCTATGTTTTATCAATTTTCTCACAATTTCATTTTGTTTAGATAAGAAAATTTAAAGATTTTTTTAAATTTGTTACAGAATAATAATTGGGTTAGATTTTTAAAAATTTAAATATTACTTATAGATGATACACGACTATTTTTAGCCCTCTATGTAAAATATAATAAATATATTAATATTGTCTTGCAGAAGGACAGAGTGAGAATATAAAGTTATGGTCAAACTAATTTAGTTATTAACTAAATTATTTTTAAAAATTACTAAAAATCTATAACACCCAACTAGAATAGTTAAATGCTACAATTTTCATTTTCAGATAGGTTGATACATACATGTTGTTTGTGTAGGCTAATGAATTGGGCTTGGAAAGGAAGCCCACGCTAGTTATCTACATCGACGGAATTTGCCTGTAATGAAAAGAAGGGAGCACTACATAAATGGTCTTTTTGGGCCATTTTTGTAGCTAAATGATCTAACAAATATGATCGGTGGTCTCCACTAAAAAGTCGTCCCCGTAAAAAATCGCGGGTACACGTGTTTTAAAAAGCACCACGCACATAGTTCACGATGCAAATGCAATCGTGAACGTCCACTGCACTTTTAAAAAAAGTTTAAAAACAAAAGTCATTGTTCACGTCATCAGTGCTCAACAAAAGTCACTACATTGCACTTATTTTTATTATTTTCTTAAAATAAAAAAAAAGGGTTTCACACGTAAGGTAAATAAAATTTACTGTATGTAGATAATTTAGAGACGCGTTGGCAATTTAAAAACCGGCGAGTAGAAGCGTAGAGTCCTCGCTAATTTCAACAGGGTGAATCGAAATAAACTATCTGTTTGTCGACTTACAAGCAATTTAGGGGTTGGATGACAAAATCTTTCCATCCGTTCATGTCCATGGCCAAGCAAATCATAATTTGATTACATGTCACAAAAATATTTACATAAGAGCCTACATTGACCTCACGTCTCCCATCGGTTCATCATTTAGCTTTAAGCTCACAAGTAAATGAAGATGATTATATGCTGAGTAAACCGTAGTTGAGGAAAAACGTCGAACATGATTTGATCATTCTGGAAAACCAACCCCCCTTTGTTCTCGAGATGATTTGTAATTTTTCTTCCGTCTATACCTCTTTCAAACAACGGAAAAATAGAGAAATTTTGCGCAGAAAAAAATTAACGCAAATTATTTCATCATTGTTTCACCTTCATTTGCTCCAATAGGTTTAGAGCAGAAACTGATGAGAATTTTGTCAAAATCTCATCAAATTTTGAGTTTCTAACCCTAACCTCAAGTATTTTTTAAATTACCATCTCAAATACAAGGGATCTGATTCGAGCCATACATGGAAAATGAAATCAAAAGCCTATGAAACGCCATAAAGCTTGAGAGAGAGAAACAGAGATAAGGGAGAGAGAGAGAGAGAGAGACAAATGAGAGAGAGAACGAGAAAGAAATGGATGATCGAGAGCACATAGAGGGGATGAGAAGAGACAAGAGCGAGAGAGAATGGAGACAAGAGGGTAGAGCAGAAAATAGAAGATGGAGAAATAGAAAGTGAGAGAAGGAGACATGGAGAAGACGAAGAAATGTTAGCGCGAGGAAGAAGAGACAGCCCAAGGCGCTAAAACAAAGTTGAAATAATAAGGGGCAAAGATGTATTAATAAGAGAATTAAAGACACGTGATTCAGCCGGGCAAAACAAAGGGGCCACTGATGCCAAAAGAACTTAAAGTGGTCAAATGTTTAATAGTTCTTCAAAAATCTGTAATTTCCACCGAAAAGAAACCCATAAAGATCATGAACGGGTCCGAAACGAAATGCAAGAAAATAACTGAATAACATCATTGTTTTGCTTGGGTGTCTGAGTTTTACAAGTATGAGATACATTTGAATTATTCACAATAAGTGTTTGGATGAGTATGGCATAAGTTATAGCTTCAAGCATGTATGCATGGGTGTTGCGCCAAATAATTGGAGGGTGATTTTTTCTCTAGGGTTTGGACTAGTATAAAAAACATTTAAATCTAGTTTCAGCATGAGTTAAACATCCTATCAATTTGACTTAACTTGGCTTAGGTCTGTCTGTTAGGATTATCCCCTAAAAGAGTTGAAATTCTATTATATTTATTAAGATATTTAATTTTAATTAATAATAAATTATTTATTATTATATTATGCGCAATACATTCTAGAATAATGTTCACAAAGATAATAATATTTGATTTATGAGTTCTATGGAGTTTAATTAATGAGAACAATGTATTTAATCAAAAATCTTTTATGACTTGTAAATACTTAATTTCACAGTCTAGTGAAGTTTGACGTTTTACTTAGAAAATATTGTAGTATATTAACTATGATATGTAGAGTCACTTACCATAGTCACTAGGTAGAGTATTTAGGTAATGTACTAGTGTATTTGGAATACATTGAAAGAATTAATGAGTCTGATTTTTAGTAAAATACTATAAAATAAAAATCATGACTTACTGCTATTATTTTTTAGTGCTCTCAATCTTGAAAGAGTTAAGTGAGTACATAAATTCTCAATAGTAGAATCCATAGACACTTTTAATTAAGTGACATAGTACCTCTTAGGTAATACATTTATGTGATCACAGTAAACTAAGCACTTAGTATCTCTGCTGGAGTATGAGAAATTTGAAGATTTCACTTGAGACATCAAGTATGAAAATTATCATAGTTGACCGATAGAATGAAATCAGAACCTAATGTTATCAAGATGTGTACAAATATTAGGTCGATAGTAATTAACATAATTATACATGGTACTATATTATGGAAGGACATTACATAATGAATAATATATCAATAATATAGTTACGTCGAGTAATATAAAATATACTTGGAGTTCAATTACGATTTTTATAGTGGAGTTAATTATAATTAATAATTAATAAATTTGATTATGAGTTTAATCAATGTAGTTTATTAATTATGTAACTAAATGATTTTTGTCCTTATAATTCCTTTATTAGCCTCGAATTCGAGTTACGTTATGACAAGATTAGTTTAATAAACAAGTGGCACAATGTGAATATCTCATAGTCAACCAGATGATCTAAAAACTACCTCAGTCTTAATTCAACGAAGTCAAAGATTAATTAAAATTAATTTAATTAATTTAGTTAGTTAAATAAAAAAACAAACGTACAGTTGGAAATTCTCCTTCCGAACCACTGCTTGTTTCACATGGGTTACAATTGTAACCCATGTGAAGTGATGAAAACTTTACAATGCCGGTAAATTATTCCCGGCATTGAGGTTGGGCCATTGTGGCCCTTAGATTACTTTTGGAGCAATCTGGGCCACACAAAGCCCATCAGGTAACAAGTTTTTTTGGTTCACCAAAATACGTACTAGAGTTCACAACATATGTACTGTGGTTCAACAAATATGTACCAATTAATAATTTTTGGAGGGGTTCACCAAATACGTACCAGGGTTCACCAAATACATACTGAAATTCACCAAGTATGTATTGGGTTTCACCAAATACGTACAAATTAATAATTTTTGGAGGGGTTCATCAAATACGTACTGGGGTTCACCAAATATGTACTGGAGTTCACCAAATATGTTCTGGGGTTCACCAAATACGTACCAATTAATAATTTTTGGAGGGGGTTCATCAAATACGTGCTAGGTTTCACTAAATACGTAAAAATTAATAATTCTTGAAGGGGTTCACCAAATATGTACTGGTGTTCACCAAATACGTACTAGAGTTCACCAAATATGTATATGAGTTCACCAAATATGTACAAAGTCACATTTATACATATTTGGTTTATCCCAGTACGTGTTTGGTGAATCTTTGTACATATTTGGTGAACACCGGTAGATATTTGGTGAACCCTTCAAGAATTATTACTTTATACGTATTTGGTTAACCCTAGTACGTGACCCATCTGAAAATTATTAATTTGTACGTATTTGGTAAACTCCGGTACGTATTTGATGAACCCCTCCAAAAATTATTAATTGGTACGTATTCGGTTAACCCTAGTACATATTGGGTGAACCACAATACGTATTTGTTGAACTGAATCGCCACTCTTCAGCTTCCAAACGCCATTCGTCCGCTTCCAAACGTCATCCTGAATGTGTAAATCGCCATCCTTTGTTGACAAACACCAGTTTAATGGCTCCAATCACCAATCAACATCCTAAAAGCCATTTTTTGTGGTGATCGCTAATGTGTCCCCGAAACACCATTTATTTGGCTCTAATCACCATTTTTGTTGCCCTAATCGGCATCTTCACTAAATATCTAAAATTTATAATTTTTTTAATTTATTATTATTGTACACCAAACTAATCATTGATCATGGTATACTAGATGAATCGCAAACAAGGTTATCAAGATTCTCAAATTTTTATACGAACATTAAGTATATTCACTTATATTTTTAATTAGATTCAAATTTAGTAGTGAATTGTTAAAACAATTGAACACTTATTTATAAACGCTTAAAAATGTATTCTTGATTATGTTGTTGTGATTTTACAATAAGTATCAAGTAAAATAATATTTCCCCATTTAGCGATCATGTTCCTAAATCCCGGTTCATGTATAGAATCGAAATCAATAAGAAAGTAGTAAAATGATCTTTCCCCATCTAGCGAACATTTATCATTTTACACACTATTTAGTCTTACATTTATTAATTCATAATTTTCACTATTTAACGAATATGTATACCCCCAAGGTTGGAGGTGAACACCTTTAGATTTATGGTAAACCTCACTACATTTTAGAAGTACACCTCAAAGAAAATTAATTTTTAAATTTTGGTGAACACGTCAAGCATTTGTTGTATGTGAAATATTTTGGTGAACACTTTCAAGAATTATTAATTTTGTGCTAAAAATATTTCAATGAACCCTTCAAGATTCTCTTTGTATCCCACTATAAATTTAGGGAACACCAAAATACAAAGTTTATGAACTTTTCTAAGAATTATTAATTTTGTACGTGAAATATTTTGGTGAACCCATCAAGATTCCCTTTGTACCCCACTATGAAATTGCTAAACACCAAAATACAAAGTCAAATTTGATGAACCCCTCTAAGAATTATTAATTTTGTACATGAAATATTTTGGTGAAACCCTCAAGATTCTCTTTGTACCCCACCACTATGAAATTAGTTAACACCAAACTACAAAGTCAAATTTGGTGAACTTCTCTAAGAATTATTAATTTTGTACGTGAAATATTTTGGTGAACCCCTAAAGATTCTCTTTATACCCCACTATGAAATTGGTGGACGCCAAAATATAAAGTCAAATTTGGTGAACCCCTCCAAGTATTATTAATTTTGTACGTGAAATATTTTGGTGAACCCCTCAAGATTCTCTTTGTACCCTACTATGAAATTGGTGAACACCAAAATACAAAGTTAATTTTGGTGAACCCCTCCAAGAATTATTAATTTTCTACGTGAAATATTTTTAGTGAACCCCTCAAGATTTCCTTTGTAACCCGCTATGAAATTGGTGAACACCAAAATAAAAAGTCAAATTTGGTGAACCCCTCCAAGAATTATTAATTTTATACGTGAAATATTTTAGTGAACCCCTAAAGATTCTCTTTGTACCCCACTGTGAAATTAGTGAACACCAAAATACAAAATCAAATTTGGTGAACCCCTCCAAGAATTATTAATTTTGTACGTGAAATATTTTGATGAACCACTCAAGATTTCATTTATACCCCCCACTACAAAATTAGTGAACACCAAAATACAAAGTCAATTTTTGTGAACCCCTCCAAGAATTATTAATCTTTCCCCATTTAGCGAACAACCTATTTACGTTTTAATTTATAAGCAAATGAATATATTTTATTTTTATTTATCCATCCATATTTTTTAAGCATAATAGGGAGTATTGAGACCAAACGCTTGTGTGTGTGACATTTGGGGCCCAAACGCCATAGTAACAAGCGTTTGCACCGTGTCTTAGTGGCAGGAGCCAAACGTCTTTATGTCTGGCGTTTGAGGCTCAAACGCGACCAGCAGGTCCCAAAAGCTAGTCTTGAATGGCGACTAGCCATGTAGTGATGGTCTTTAGGTCCCCATTATTGTGTTTGGCCCTAGTGTGGCGTTTAGATTGTAGTATTTATTGCGGCAGTTTTAGTGTCTCTTGGTCGTTTTCTTAGCCTTAGCCATTTTCATACACTTGGTCATTTTTTCACATGCACATAGCATATTTCATTCACTTAGTCATTTTCTCGTACTTTACCATTTTTATTTACGTGTTTTGATACATTTAGTTATTCTCATGCATTTAGCCATATTTTCACACTTGGACATACATATTAATTTCACACAATTATGCCTTTCATGTACTTGTAAATTCTAGATCTCTCTCTCCCTCTCATAAAATTATGCCTTGCATTTACCTTTTTCACACACTTGTTTATTTTCACACACTTAATAATTTTCTTACACTTAGTCATTTTCACACAGTCATTTCCATGACTTGTTTTCACACATTTTCACAAACTTAGTTATACACTTAGTCATATTTGTATTCTCTACTTTTCCATTTTCATGTACTTGATTTGATGGAACTTAACTATTTTCACGTACTTAATTATTTTCATATACTTAGCTAGAGGTACATTAGGCGAACCCCTTTTGTACACACTTAGCCACCCATATGCACTTGGCCATATATTCGTGCACTTAGGCAATTTTCACACTTAGTAAGTTTCACACTTAATTATTTTACACACTTAGTAATTTTCACAAACTTATTTATTTTCAAACACTTAATTATTTTCACACTAAGTTATTTTTCACACCTAGCCGTTTTCACACATTTAATCATTCATATTTGTACACACTTAGCCATTTTCATGTACTTGTACATTTTCACACACTTAGCATATTTGTTTGCACACATTTAGCTATTTTTAATTACACACACTTAGCATTATATAATTGTGTCATACATTTATCATTTTCACACCTGAACATTTTAAATTTACTTAGTCATTTTTATTTCTTCACTTAATATATACTCTTGAGGTCCTTCAATTTGTCAATTCAGATAAGGCCTTGGTGAAGGTCATATGCACAATTGCTCTGTGGAGTAACATAATACTTTTTCGCCCAAAAATCTTGATTTCTCAATACAAACATTAACAAATTTTAGTTATATTTGAAATTGAATTAAGTACCACTACAAATGAATATTTCTTCCGATACAAATCCCTTCTAAACACACTTCAAACCTACTTATGTACATCACTACACAAATGTTACAATAGAAATTATTATAACAAGATGTGAACCCCAATACTTTTTAATGACTACTTCAGTTGCACCATTTTACCCTTGATGTCAAATTGCAATGTGTGTCTAGTCTCTAAGCTACACTATTCATATAGAGATTCTTCCATTTCTTTAAGCACTCTTCAGGGACTTCATCACCAAAATGAAAATATATTATAATGCTTGGTGGTGATATCGAAAGCTAGAAACAAATAAAAACAAGAATTACATGAGATTAATGGTAATCCTAACATTGGAGATGGATCCCATAAATGATACACTAAAAAATTGATTGTGTTAGTGTCACTATTCCAAAGTTCAATTTTTACAGGATAAACTTTTTAAACAAGAGATACACTATTATTTTATAGAAATTTACAAACTATAGTCATTTGGATGCCAAATTTGAATATCAACCAACAAAAATCAAAAAAGATATAAAACATAGTATCATACCAACATGGGACACCAGATACATATTAAATGTTGCATAATGTAATTGAAACTCAAAAAATAGACGCATGGGATACAAGTCAAAAAATATCAAAGTTATCAGGTAGGGATAAACCTTGTACTCTTGAGGCTTTTTGTGAATTGCTTTCTACATAAATAAAAGGACACATATAAATCATATAGGTATCATCGGGATTCCAGGCACACCATGGAGGGATGCTTCGACCTTCGAGAGTAGATTGAGGCCCTTATCCAAATAGAGTACCGTAAGTTGTTCGTGGCTAACCGGAGGAACCACGGGAAAAATAACCCTCCCAAGTAGGAGAGGAGGATCGAGAGACAACCCTAGTAGAAGGTGGCGCGCACAACCCCATATGAGAGATCAAAATGTTCTTCAGAGGCCCAACTCGTCGAACTCCAAGCATAAAGGGAAGGCTTTGGCTAGGGAGGCAGGGCACCCCGTGGTTTTGAACGTCCTCCCCTGACCACCAAGCGTTAAGGAAGAAGAGGTGATCGAGTTCACTGAGGAACAGGCCCACTTGGTCCACCTGTCCCACACCAATGCGCTGGTCGTCTCTCCCCTCATCGCTAATCTCAAGGTTTGGAGGACCTTAGTAGATGACAGAAGCTCAGCCGACATCCTGAGCCACTCCACCTTCCTATAAGTAGGGTCAGATCCAAAATAGCTTCATCCATGCCCTACTCCTTTGGTGGGGTTTTGAGGGTACGAGGTCGTCATAGAAGGCATAATGGAGCTTCTAGTGACCCTGGACAAAGTCTCGCGGCTAGCCACCAAGCTGGTCAAATTTATAGTGGTGAGGTGTACAACGCCATCCTCGGCCGACCGGCCATCCGAAAGTTCAATTTCATACCAAACATCATTCACTCAGATCATTCATATCTTCCTTACAGAGACGCTGGCCAACTTCTGGTAGAGCTCGCCATTACACCCATATCAGAGTAAAATAACCCATCAGTAAGATTCGTTAGTTTGTAAGGTATGTACAAGTGACATTTCTCACAAGTATCATTCTGCACCCTTGAAGGGGTGAAACCAGTTGCAATAATTGCCTTCACACAAAATTATCCAGAACATATTCAAAGACCCTCTCCTGAAGGATGAGGTAACACATAGACCTTTTCCAAAGGACAAGGCAAACAATAGCAGAGTTGGTAGGTACATGACTCTAACAACACACAGTATTTTATGTCACGTGATTGCACAATAGTATTTCTTATCTTATATCTCATTTCTTTTCTAAGATACATAATCATATAAGTACATTATCATCTAGAAAAAAGTACCACAACACAACAAATACATCACAAAATAATAACCAAACAAGGGAAAGAACTCAACATTTATTCTATGTTTTTCAGACATAACAAAATAAACATGCAGTTACGTATATCAGATTTCACTTACCTAATCTCCAGCTAAAGAAATTATGAAAGTGAAACTCCTGAAACAAATAGCACTATTCTACTTAGTACAATACGATATACAAAATGAAAACTAACACTAAGCAGTGACTCGATAAAAACTGACACAACTTAAACTAGGGTTTCCTAAAAATTATAAATTTCTTAGTGGATGACATCAAATATACCTGAGGTTCACATAATTAATATAGTAATATTATGAGGTGGATAGGATTGTCAAAAAGTGAAAACTAGTTCATCCCAGAACACTGTTTTTTTCATGTACAACAGTATCGTTCAAAAATATGTTTTAGTAAGAAAACCTTGTCAAACAATTCTGAAAATTTACAGAGTTACTAAAAATACTAAAAATAATAATTTAAAAGTTTTAGGTCAAACCGAGTTGATCTGAATACATAAACAACCCTAAAATTGGATATCGAAAAGCTGTCTTCCCCTGTATAAACCAGAAACTTTCAAAACTTATATAAAATTGCAGGGATCGAATTTTAACCTAATTTTTGTACAGTACGTGTTTTAATATGTTAAGAATATACCCTACAGTTTTAAAATCCTTTGTTTGTGTTCTAAAACATTAAGACATTCCACTGTGTACAGAAAATCTGAAAATTCCAGTTTTTATGAAAAATCCCATTTTTATCATAAATGTTTCTTTCTTTTTCGAAAACGATTCATGGAACATAAATGATCATAATTTGTGTGTTAAAACTAAATATTATTCAGGAATATACAATAACATGTGTGGAACAAAACTATATTATTTATGTTGAAAGAAAACAAGGATAACATAAGTTTACCGAAAGTTCGATCCGAAACCACGTCTACGTCTTTATCTCAACCGTCGCTGCCTAGGTCTTAGACCTTCTTAGAAAAATAGGGCTCTTAAGGAGGTGTTGCAAGAGAGAGAGAGAGGTGCTGAATACACAAAGGGGGAAAGGGTGATGGTGGTTTGATGAGGGGGAAAGGGTTGCCGCACAAACACAAGGGAGAGGGGGAGAGAGTTTCCGCCCAAAAAGAGAGGGGAAGGGAGTGAAATGAGAGACGAGTTTAATAAGCTTATATATTAGGTTAGCATTTAGGAAACCTACTAAAACTTTAACCCTAAGTTTTAGGAAAGTTACTAAAACACTACCCTAAGTGTTTAGGAAAGGAAATCTTATTTCCTAAAGGGGGAGAGGGTTTGGCCAATGCTGAGGGGAAGGGGAAAAATAAAACCCTGGTATACAAAGTCTCCAAGGCTTCAACAACAAACCCTAAAATCAATATATACTATAACCCTAATAACATAAAATCACACTAATAACATGCACATCACATAAAAATTGGTACATGCATCATATATATTGAAATTAGACGTGTAAGGAAAAATGACCAAAACACCCTTATGTTGTCGAGAGCATATTTATTTATAAAACAACAAAGGAACCCCTCAAATATCAAAATATAATATATTACGTAATCGAAATATATCATCACATCAATAGAATATAAGAGCTAAAGTTATAACCCAAGATTAAAAAAACTACTCTCATCCCGATCGACCATAAAGTAGGGGTGTTATATCCTCCCCTCCTTATATGAATTTTCGTCCTAAAATTTTTATTGTGGATAGGTCTTAGATGAGATCCGGGTATAGCGCTTGAATCTTGTCCTCTCATTCCCAAGTGGCCTCTTCAACTTGATGATTCTCCCAAAGCACCTTGACCAAGTGGATCTCCTTAGTGTGTAACACTTGCATCTTCCGATCTAGAATCTGAATCTGAATTTCTTCGTTAATTAGATCTTCCCGTAATTGGAGCGGCTCATAACTTAGGATGTGCAATGGGTTAGGAATGTACTTCCATAAATAGACACATGAAACACATCATTGGTAGACCTACTATAATGTCCATCGATATATGCTCCCATTTCCATTCTAGAATTTATAAAGGTTGTAGGAGACAGGAAGGGCATTGGCGTTCGGCCTTCACTTGTTGACAAGTCAGACATTGCTTTTCAAATTTTGCAACGTCTCTCTTCATGTTGTTCCACCAAAAGTGCTTATGTAGGTCTTGATACATCTTTATACTGCCCAGGTGAACTGAGTAGGGAGGAGTGGGCTTCTATAAAAATCTCCCTTTTTAGCTCCTCATCTGAGGTATGACAAGTCTGTTGTTGAATTTGAGTACTCCATCTCAAGACAACGAGAGGCCTTTCCTTTTCGCACTTCCAATCTCTGATGTAATCTACACGAAGGATGAGTCCTCATTTTGTGCATCACATATCCAATCCCAAAGTGTAGGTCACATCGTCAATTGAGTAAGCATTGCCGAATTTTGGACGACCAAGATTTTCAACTCCAAACTTTCTAAGTGGAAATGTGGGCTGCTAGAGAGCCTGATTTCCTACTTAGTGCATCTACTACCACGTTTGCTTTCCCAAGGTGGTAGTTAATCACACAATCATAGTCCTTAACCAACTCCATCCATATACGCTGCCTAATATTAAGATCCTTCTACGTGAAAAGGTACTTCAAACTCTATTGATCCGTGTAGATCGTGACCTTTATTCCGTAGAGATAATGGCGCCCAATCTTCAAAGCAAAAACTAATGTTGAGAGTTCCAAATCATGGGTTGGGTAGTTATGTTCATAACTCTTCAATTGTCAGGACGCATAGGCTATACCCTTCCCATGCTGCATCAAAACACAACCCAAGCTCACTCGTGAGCCATCACTATAGATGACAAATCCATCACTCCCAGAGGGCATAATAAGGACTGGGCCGATACCAATCTTTGCTCATGTATGTACGTGTTATACGAAAGCCTCAAGAGTACAAAGTTTATTCCTACTTGACAGAAAGCAATTCACAAGATGTTGACACATTCTAATTAATAGTGAGTGAGGTGCGGTGAAAGGAAATATGTCCAAGACTAGACTAAAGGATACTAAACCTTTTTATTGCAATTTGAATTTGAAAGAATGCATGCAGAAAGCCACATCATCTTTGTAAAACTGTAGCAAGCACATCGCAGAACCCACATCTGTTACACAGAGAAGGAACAACTTTTATCAACATTATAATATAACTCATAAACTAGAGAGAATGAGATCTTCATAGTCAAAAGTTTTATTTATATATATACACATGTATACCACATTGCAAAGGCAAAGATCCATGCCCTGTTGTGGACACACGTGGCATCTTCATGCACATTATCATTACTTTATTCTCTTACGCTTGTATGTAAATATCAAAGTTTATTTGGCCCACTTATGCTAATAAAGTATCAATAAGAACAAAATATAGCATCCAACGATACTCAGTATGATATTGGTCAATAAGAACAAAACAGTTCTACCAAGGTATTAAAGTTTTAGAGGGCACTCGGTGTCAAAATGTGGTTCAACTACTCCTATACAAGGAGTACGACCATATTATCTAGCCCAATCAATGAAGCCAATGAGAAAAAAATTCCTGGAGGTTTGGCTACTAGTATTCTCAACACTCATCAGCTGATCATATATGGGCTCCTGGAGCAGTCATGATTAATTGAACATCAACTAACCAATAAGAAAAAACTTCTAAGCAAAACATAGTGCACTTCATTCAAATTCATTTCTTTACAATAACATAAACACGAACCAGTAGCCACATAAACTTGAATGAAATTAACCACATGCCTTTCTTCTAATTAAATAGGAAGCCTCTAAACTTAGAAGTTCAGTATGCTTACTAGGATAAGTTTGATAAATGTGTAAAACTGTTAGAATAATAAACGCTCAAACGAAAAGGATAGAGAACATGAAAAGACCACAGATTTTCTCTTACTACCTGTATTGATGGGGGCTTCAATTGTACTTTGAAATCCTGGACAAAAGTCTAGATATTTATAAAGAATTTGGTTTTAGAAAAACATATATAAGAAACTTGTAAGTAGTCAATGGAATTTATTACACTTTTTTAGCAAAAGAAAAAATAGATCATAATAAAATGCTAAAGTAACGATACCTGAGAATGTAAAGTTCCAAGCATCTTGAGAAACATCAACTTCCTTCCTCACACCATCACGTTAAATACAATTCAAAATTCCCTTCATACTATCCACATAGTTCCATCCTCATCTTATGTAATTTTGTCTATACAGAACAAACATTCTAAGGAAGCAAATATTCCAAATTCCACTTAATTAATCCCATCGGACAAAAAATATAGACGAAAAGTAAAACCTGATCTGACTCTATTCTTATTGTGGTAGATGTAAATTTCCCACCTTCAACTCCGCAATCTCCTGCTCACGTTTTGCAAATGTAACCACGAATGCAACTTCCTTTTTGTTTGGCTGATAATATCAACAAAACATGGATTAAGACCAGCCATACACATGCTGACTTTATTTTATTCAACAATAAAAGGACCATTATTAAGCACTAGACCTGATCTCTCAATGACTCTTTAGAGGATTTCAGATTCTGAAGATAATTGATCATAAATTTAGGTTCTATAGAGAAAGACTGAAATAAATTAACAAATGTAAGATATCTGAAAGTAGGTAGACAAATCATCAAGGAGAAGACTAATCGGGAGAAACCCCAACAGGTACGAAAGATTCATTTTGAAATAAAGAATGCCAGTTTTGAATCTCAGATTTTGCAACTTCAAGTTCCGTCTGAAACCAAAAAATAATTTTATGATGAAAACAGTAAGTATTATTGTTTGGAGAAACATCAACGTAACTTGTGTGAACTTCTCACGAACCCACCAAAGATTAAGAACAAAGTCATAGCATCATAAAACTAAGCCCATCAAAAGATCACTATCATGTTGACAGTTACATGCACGCTTATTTTAAATTTATCCAAGCTCTATCAGTGAGGAAAAGCTTGAACAATTTATAGGAAACTCCATGCTATTATTTCTAGAAAAGAGAATTAGTACTCCAACAGTAAAAAGACTAGAACATATAAATGGGAACCTGAAACCGACACCAGGGGTCAAGAGCCATGAGGTTGTGGACCATTTGGAGGATTAACAACAGATTTGAGATAAAGGAGAGACGAGAGAGGTTGTTCTGAGATGAGGGAGACGAAGAGAGGTAGATCTAAGACAAGAGATGTGAAGGAGACGAAGAAAGGTGAGGGAGCGAAGAGACGCATAAATGAGATGAGAGAGGCGAGGGAGATGAGAGAGGTAGATCTGAGACAAGAGGCGGGGGAGATGAGGGTGCTGACTTGTTGAGTTTGGTAGGTGCGAGTGAGGAGAAGAGGCTTTGCTCGACAAGGGAAAAGAGAAAGGGTTGAGCTTCATCTGAGTTTTAGGGTTTTTTTGGTTATGGGAAATGGGAAATTAAAGGACTAGAAGAGAGGAGGAAATGAGTAAGGAAAAGTGAAAGATGGTCTACCTGTTCCTCTGGTTGCAAAGGAATTTGACTGTGGAACTCATCTAATGGTTGGGATCATCCTGGCTAGATCTAATGGCCAGGATTAGTCCCAACATCAATACCGGGAAAAAAATTTCCCGGCATTGGAGATTGATCCATGAAGTGATGGTCTTTTAAGCCAATTTTAAACCTTTTTATATATACGGTTTTGACTTCATGAATTAAAGAGAACCCATGCCCGAATTCTTTGTTTTTTTTAGAGAAATGATGAGTTAGTTTTTTTGTTTGCTTTTATTTGAGCGTCCATCTGCTCGTGATTTTGGTTGACGGTCTCAGGAATAGCAAGGAAGATGATGAGGTTTTGATTTTTATACTTGTGCTTCAAAATGTATGTTTTCGAGTCTATAATTATGTAGGTTGTTTCTCAAATTTTTTAAGATCCAGTATTGTCCACTACGTTGATTCCTTCAATTGATATCAAAGCAAAGGTTTTGAATTATTTGATAAATTCATTATGAAATATTAATGATGGTTTTGACTATTTTTGACATTTCATTGCATAACCATTTAGATTTCACATGTAAATTTATGTTGCTTATATAATTAGAGGGACGATCTATGAAGAGATTGTTTTTCACTTTAGGGTTCGTAGTTTTTCATAGATTTTGTAAAATTTCTTCAAGAAAGTTAAGATTTTAATCATATCGAGTGGAGATCGAGATAATGCAAAAAGAGAATCAAAAAATGGATGAAACCTCGTGTCCACGTAGAAGGTGGACGCATGAACAGGTTCGGTATTTGTATCATAACATTCAGAACCCAAATTGGATTGAGTCAATTCAAAATCCTTTTGGGAAAGATAACTCAGATAGCCACAATTTAGTGTGTCACGAAGAAGACCAAATTCGGATGTTTTCCATATCAAATTGGATGCTGAATTCGACGTGTTGGAGAGTGACTGGAATTTTTTCAGTTTTTCTGGTTTGGTTCGTTGGAACAAAATGAATCTCGTGAGAAAGTGGATCACAGTCGATGGTGGCCAGCGGTGGCCATAGGTGAGATCAAGGGTGGAAACCAGTGACAGATGGTTTCAGTGCCAGGGATCAGATCTCAGCCTATCTTGAAGATAGTTTTGAGATTTTAAATTAGGATAGAGTAGTGTTGTGCGAGGATATGGTATATTTTAGATATTTATCTTTTATACCATGTTGTTTTGTTTACTATATTTTTATACCCAACATGCTTAGATAATTTTATTTTATGTACATCACATTTACATACCATGTGGCGTTAGGTTTCGAAAAGGATAAGCGTTTGTAATTACATAATGAAGATAAAATTAAGCATATAATTGATTAGGATATAAATTTGCTAACCCTATAAGCATGTTATTATTTTTATTTAAATGTTTTTAATTTTAATAATCTCACTAGATATTTAATTTGACGTTAATTAAATTATGATATTTTTTGAATTTAGATAAAATTATATTAGCTTAAATATAATACTAATTGAGCATACTTGTTTAATCAGACTAGGTTGCTAAATATTAGGTTGGTTAATTACCTAATGTCACTTAGTAACCCACATTAATAAAAACTCACTTCATTGAGCAATATTCTTAATTGAAACTCAAAGTCTTCATTATTGGATCATAGTTAGGTGCTAGGATACCTCGTCTTCAATCTTGGAAGCTCCTTAAAGAAGGGTAGTGCCACATATTAGATATTACAAGTATAGTCTTTCTAATGATCACCTTGATAAATGAATAACTACAAAAATGAGTCAAGTGTATAATACTATTTAACCCTCACACTTGTGACAAGTGGACAACTCCTGCTTGGACCAAAGCTGAACGTTAGTTAATTCTTAGATATTAATACTAGATTAGTAGGATTACTATGTATTAATATCATATTGGTAATTAATCAGATTGGACTATCGTACCTAACTTTTTTAATGTGCATTATGCCTAAGTTTGCGTATGTTTATGAGAGTTGAGATATCATTGCCTACATTACATGTTAATTTTTGAGTTTTTTTTTCATGTTATTATGTATGCTTTAATTAGAATGTGTATGTAACGATTGAAAGTTTTATTATTTTTAAGCAATTAATATATCATCCATGAGCCCATTAACATATATATTGAAAATATTATCGGCATTAATGTTGGTTGTCGAGGCGCGAGTGGCATGAGGTCATTTAAAAATTAAACTTTTAATAAAGATCGAATCTTTTAATAAAATAAAATTTATACAACGCCACGATAACCATATAAAACTTTTTATTGAAAACTATTTTTCAATCAGTCAGGATCTGTTATATATTTATACATTAAATCTACAACATAGAAGGTTAGGAATCATATACCTCTTATAGTCTATATCAAGCGCCCTTGCAAAACCGATCGAGCCTCCGTCTCACGAAACCATTCCAACGATCAATAGACTCTGAGATCTACACCAATATTTTTCAAATCAATCCTCAATGCACTAGGACGTGTATGAGCACATAGAATATTACAAGACACTTTTTTTTGTCTCTAGATGTACTCAACACATGAGATTTAGAGATTTACTAAGAAGAACTTTAGTCAGACGATTCTCTAAAAGAATGTGATGATTATTCTTTCAGAGTTTTGATTAACTATTAATCACAGAGAAAAATAACTCTTACACCAACTGTGTTCTTCATTTGATTTTTTTATGAACTGATTCATCAACAGAGGCCATCAAAATAATATATGTATATTTTCTAGATAACGGCATATCAGATTTTTAGGGATCAACTGAAATAATCTTTAGTTATAAAATTATCAATTGCAGTAAGACCCGCTGTAAAAGTACAAAACTGTAGTGCCATACGGCACCATTGTAGTGGCGTGTGGCACTATAGTGTTGCACCCCCACTACTGTAGTGCCACGTGATATTACAATAGTTCATGTCAATCTCTAATACCACTTATTGGTGAACGCGGTACTCGCGCGACGGAAGCGTGTTAATTTTTTTTAATAAATTTGAATATTTTCTTATAAAAAGAAAAACTTGCGCAACGCCACGATAACCAAATAAAATTTTTTTTATTGAAAACTCTTTTAGAATCAATTGTGATCCATTACATCTACAACATACAAAGTTATAAATCATATACCTCTTGTAGTCTAAATCAAGCATCCTTGCAGAACCAATCGATCATCCATCTCACGAAACCGTTCCAACGATCAGTAGACTCCGAGATCCACATCAAGATCTTCCAAGCCAATCCTTAACGCATCAGAATGTGTGTGGGCACGTACAATATTACAAGATACTTTTTCTGTCTCTAGATATTCTCAACACATGAGATCTAGAGATTTACTGAGAGAGATTTTTATGATACGATTCTCTAAAAGAACACGATGAATATTCTTTTTGAGATTTGATTAACTATTAATCGTAGAGAAAAATCACTTTGAGCAATTGTGTTCTCAACCCAATTCTCTGATTGGAGAACTGACGAACTGGTTCAACTGAATTTCTCTGATTGATGTCATCAGAATAATATCTGTATATCTTTCTTAATAATGACGTATCATATATTTATGGATAATTAAAACTAAAAATTAATATTTAATTTTAAATTTTCTAATAAGTGGGACCCATTGTATAATGGTGTACGACTGCAATGCCACATGGCACCGCAGTGTGCCGTGAGGCAGCACAATGACTCACAACACTATGCCTCATGACATCGCTGTAGTGCCATGTGGCACTACAATGTTGCA
The DNA here is from genome assembly GCA_003255025.1 of Datisca glomerata. Taxonomy (NCBI): domain Eukaryota; kingdom Viridiplantae; phylum Streptophyta; class Magnoliopsida; order Cucurbitales; family Datiscaceae; genus Datisca; species Datisca glomerata. Next base: position 212,736 of record QANY01005132.1, read on the forward strand.
CCCCTACTACTGTAGTGCCACGTGGCACTACAGTAGTCCATGTCAATCTCTGATATCCAATCAGTGATTGACACGCGATAATTACTGTGAATTAAATATTTATTTTAGTCAGATAAATATATAGATATTAGTTAATTCAAAATTAACATATCTGATTATTCATATAAACTAAATTATCTATTATTTCACAAATAATAGATTTAGTTCATCCAAATTATTATCTAATTTTATAAATTAGAAATTTTGTCTCACTTATCAACAGTTAGAAATATAATAGATAATTATTTATAAATACTACTTCCAAAAATTACATTTATATATATAAATATTTTAATTAATAAATTATTAATGAATTAATCGTACATAATTATCGCATAATTTTATATTTTCCCCACAATAAAAATTCTTTTACAAGTTAGTCATTTTCTCATGTCCTGAAATATTTACACTATAGACTGCGTAGTATAGAAGGGACTTGGGGACCATGGACCTATAATCATAAGCTCCAATAAATCATATTATAAATTAAACTTTTTAAGTAAATAATCTTTTTATTAATTTCATTATTACTCCACTATAAATATGGAATTGCACTCTGAAAGATTATAGATTATATTTACAGAGTATTCTCATGTAGTCCACCGACATAATCATTTCATGTATTTATTATGTCCTTCAATTATTGATTCATAAATTAGAACTAGTGAAAATTACTATTTTACCTTTCTAATTAACTTTTGATCCTTAAGTACCATTGGTTCACTAGTGAATGACTAATTTATAATCTTATTATAAATTTGAGCTCAATAACCATTCAGTTCCAGAATTAACATTTAAGGAAACCAATATACGATCAGTTAGGAAAGCTAGGATTCCAAATCTATCATGTTCTTAGCTATCCATATCACTGAATCTCCAAAACAAAAGATACTAGTCTGTTTTACAAACAAAGCTTAATGAGTAAATCAAAAGATACTGTAGACATGTATAGAAGTTCATGATTACTCAGGATTCAGATTGATCTACACATGATCATCAAATTGATGTGTATTAAATCTTTATGATAAAAGGCACGTCGATAAATATATTAATTCACATCGGTTCAGTCATATATAATCTCATTATATAAAATACCTTCACTAAGATGTCTATCCACATCAATGATCTGGATCTAGATTACACGCATTCATAATACTTAGTGAACAATCATTAAAGATTTCATACTTCAATATGTTGCTGATAGTTTTATCCATTATCTATGATCATAATTCTCTCATACTAATACAAGATCATAGTCTCATTAATGAATATGAAATTTTCATATATTCAAATAAATTATTCGACAATAATTTAAAAGAACAATTATAAGAAAAATGTAATACTCATTAAATTTCATATCAAAATGTCAATACACATGCTTTGAGGGCATAACTCCGAACACTACATATGATCATCAAATTGATGTGTATTAAATTTTTATGACAAATGACACGTAGATAAATATATTAATTCATATCGGTCCAGTCATATATAAACTACATTCACTAAGATGTTTATAAAAATCAATGATCTGGATCTAAATCACACGCATTCATAATGCTTAGTTTACCGTACTAGCAACCATTCATTAAAAATTTCATACTTGAATATGTTACTTACAAGTTTATTCGTTATCTATAATATTAATCCTCTCATACCAATACAAGATCATAGTCTCATTAATGAAAATGAAACTTTCAGATATTTATATAAATTATTCAACGATAATTTAAAAGAACAATTATAAGAAAAATGTAGTCATCATAAAATTTCATATCAAAATGTCAATACACATGCTTTGAGGGCACAACCCCCAACAATATCCCACTTTCCCTAAAGAAAATATGGCATTTATCTCAATCTCATGTTACGCATGTGACCCTCAAATGACTTCACATGAAGTGTCTTTGTAAAAGGATCATCCAGGTTCTGTTCTGACGCTATCTTCATAACAATGACATCCCCTCGATGAACGGTCTCTCTTACAAGATGATATTTCCTCTTTATGTGCTTGCCCCTCTTGTGACTCCCGGTTCCTTGGAATTCGCTACCGCTCAACTGTTCTCATAGTACATGATCAGTGGCTTGACCATATCTGGAACTACTTTCAGATCAGTATAGAATTTTCTGAGCCATGCCAATTCTTTCACAGCTTCACAAGCCGCTATATATTCAGCTTCCATAGTGGAATCTACAATGATGGACTGCTTAATACTTTTCCATACTACATCCCATCCACCTAGGGTGAATAATGATCTAGATGTCAACTTTCGACTGTCTTTGTCTGATTGAAAGTCAGAATCAGTATATCAAGTAGGGTTCATGTCTCCACCTGAATAAATAAGCATATAGTTTCTCATGCTCTTAAGATACTTTAGAATATGCTTTACTGCAATCCAGTGTTCCAAACCTGAATTCGATTGATAACGACTGACAATTTCCACTGCATAATAGATGTCCGGTCTCGTTCACAACATGGCATGCATGAGACTTTCAACTGCTGATGCATAGGGAACTTTTCTCATATCCTCTTCCTCCTGAGGCATCTTAGGACATTGTTCTTTTGAGAGGATAATTTCATGTGTGGATGGTAGTTGACCTTTCTTGGAATTCTCCATAGAGAATCTCTCTCGCACCTTATCAATATAAGATGCCTGAGAAAGGGCAAAGTTTACTCTTTTTATCCCTTAGAATTTGGATGCCTAGAACATAGCTCACTTCTCCCAAATCTTTCATTTGAAATTTCTCAACTAACCACTTCTTTACCTTTGACAGATTTTCTACATCATTCACATTGAGTATAATATCATTAACATAAAGAACTAAGAATACCACTATCTTATCTTTGATGTATTTATAAATACAGGCTTCGTCAGCATTTTGCTTTAATTTATAATCTCATCAAACGTAAGATTCCAAGATCTAGATGCTTGCTTTAATCTATAAATGGATTTAAGCAACTTGCGTACTTTCTAATCTTTCCCCTTTTGTACGAACCCTTCTGGTTGCATCATATAAATGTTTTCTTCAAGAGAGCCATTCAGAAAAGTTGTATTGACGTTCTTTTACCATATCTCATTGTCAAAACTAGCGGCTATGGAAAAAAGGATGGGAATGGATTTAAGCATGGCCACAGTGGAGAATATCTCTCCATAATCAACTCCTTCCCTTTGAGTATAGCCCTAGGCTACTAACCATGCCTTAAAAATCTTTACTTTCCCATATGCTCTTCTTTTCTTCTTGAAGATCCATTTACATCCAATGGGCTTGATATCTTCAGGTGGATCTACAAGTTCTCAAATGGAATTGGAATACGTAGATTCCATTTTTTGGTTCACGGCATCTTGCCATTTCTCCTTTTCAGGATCATCCATTACTTCTTCATAATATAATGGATCATCCTTTTCATACTACAAGAAAAAAGTTAGCGACCAACATTTTTGTCGCTAAAGCCCAAAAAATTCATCGCGAACCTTATTGACCAACATTAGGTATACCTTCATAAGATAATACTTCGTTAGCGAAAGTCTTTCGTGATGAAATATTAAACTCATCGTGTTAGCCTTTAGCGATAAAAAAACTGGTCGCTAAAGGCTTTTACGATGAAAATAAAAGTTGATCGCCAAAGGTTTTTCGGACCAAAATAAAACTTGTCGCAAAAGGCTTTCGCGACGAAAGTAAAAGTTGGTCACCAAAGGGTTTTTGCGACCAAAAAAATTTCATTGCAAAAACCTTTTTGCGACAATATTTATTTTCGTCGCAAAAACCTTTGGCCACCAAATTTTTTGTCCCGAAATGTTTTTGGTGACGAAATTTTAAATTACATAATATGTGATAGCAATTAATATCACATGTGATAGCAATTAATATCATCAGAAAATTTATCAAACCTGATATTTTTCTATGAAATACATATATTAATCATTAATATAGTAGTTCGCTACAAAATCTCTAAATCTTAATTTATTATAGAATTTAGTTCCCAAATGTATCTAAAGAAAAATAAAAAAGAGAGTATTTAAAGCTTGATGTTACAACTACAAAACTTAAAAAATATTCTAAAGCTCATGTTTCTGTTGTTGAGTCATGGTCAGGCAGTGGACAACCATTTTGACAAGCCCAAGCGAGTAAGCTTTGTAGTTGGCTCTCCATCGACTTGATTTGTTTCTTTTATTCGATATTTTTAACTCCAACTCGACTTTTTCTCTTTAAAGATGTCGGTGGGGCTCCATGTCCAAGACCTTTATTTTTCCCGAGGACTTCTTCAACTACCTTTTCTTCGGAGCGAGGTGTGGCATCCACAGCGATAGGCTCATCTTATAAAGCACACATGTGTTCCTGTGTAACATCACAATGAGCCAAGCTTTAAATTAAATCTAACATTATTATCTTTAGACAAGGAGTATCAATTCAGAAAATATTCAAAGATCATAAACACGTTCAGATACAAAGTAATAAGCCCCCACCCACACATTGAAACTAACACTATTACTGTTACACAAGGAGCGTCAATTCAGAAAGTATTCAAAAATTATCTAACACGCTCATATACAAAGAAATCAGTCCCCCCCTCCTACACACACACATTGAAACTAACGCTATTATCTTTAGACAAGGAGCATGAATTCATAAAGTATTCAAAAATCATCTAACAAGCTCAGATACAAAGTGATAACCCCCCCACACACACACACGCACAACACACTCACACACCCACACACACATTGAAACTAGCATTATTATCAAGACAATGAGCATCAATCATAAAATATTCAAAAGTCATCTAACACGCTCAAATACAAAGTGATAACACCCCCCACATTGAAACTAACACTATTACCTTTAGGCCAAGAGCATCAATTCAGAAAATATTCAAAAATAACCTAGCACGTTCAGATACAAAATGATAACCCCCACCCACATCCACATTGAAACTAACACTATTATCTTTAGACAATGAGTATCAATTCAGAAAGTATACAAAGTGATAAGCCCCCCAACACCGACACACACATTGAAACTAACACTATTATCAAGACAATGAGCATCAATAAGAAAATATTTTAGAGGGGTTACTCACATATCTTTTGTGAGCCGTATCTTTCTACCAACCTTTTATAGTATTGAAATGTATGTTGTAAAATATTTCAATTCGAGTAGGTGCTACCCCAGTTGAAGCTTCCCATCCAAAATGCAATAAAAGTTGAGTCGTTAATCATTATATACTAAACATTATTAAGAGTACTAAAATAATATTTTGATTCACGTGACGAAATTGATGATCAAGAAAAGATACATTCAGTTCATTATGATTGTATGGAAGGTTTTGACGATTTTGAGAATTGGTTTTTTAACGTGCCTATGATAAATGAGTTTTATGATTGAAATAATTAGTCAAATAATCATAAAATGTAATAAATTAAGCTTTGATAATAGGAATTACCCCAAATTTCTCCTTCTCCCAAACAGTGCAAAGCCAACCCCAATCATCCTGTGATACACCCTTACAAGGATGTCGTCGTGCTACTATTGGATCTTTATATTTTTATAATGTCTATTCCATGTGTACTTGTATCCCTTGTATGTGTTTGCTGCTTCAAATTTAATCCAATCGATCATAGCATTACTAGTCGATTCAAAACTAAAATAGACCTGCGATAATCTTTTATTATCAGTCACACAATAAAGAAAATATAACAATAAATAGATGTATCATTATTACTTGCAGCCTATCAGTTATAACTGCCAGGAGTTCTTCAGGCACATTGGACTAACTCTCATATTGAAGTGGTATGAATTGTCGTACGAGGGCACCGATCTCAAGGCTGAATTGGGTGGTCCACTTTCCAACAGGTCTAACAACAACGGGAGGAGGAGTATCGATTGGTAATTTACTGAACTGACTCACTAACCTCTCCAACTTAATCCCTCTTGTTGGCCTGCGAACCCTTCTCACACTCCTCAAAGAAGATGAAGCCCCGAAACAAAACAAAGAATAAGAAACCATTATAATAAGAGCTATTACGAAGTGTATATACCTAATTGGGAACCATCTTCATCAGTAGAAGATCCTATAGCAAGATCTAGATTTGGAATATGAGTATTTTTTCTAGGAGACATTAACCTGCATAAAGATAAGTGGCATGAAAGAAGATCATAAACAAGTTATTGCTTACAAAATAAATTAAATCAAATTTAAGAAGAAATGAACGAATATTTTACGCTAATAGGCTCACCGTTACTTTAAAATTCAATCTATATCATCATCACTTGGTATAATATCATCCGAACATCATCATAATTAACCAAAGTGTCATCTTCATTGTCATCATCATCAATCAAATCAATATCTTCAATATTATTATCTCTTACTCCAATACCATTTGCATCTATTTCAGAATGTTCCACATCATGCCTACGAAATTGCATTGTTTCTGACTCATCTAGATTGATAGATGACAAAGTTATTTCAGTAGGCCTTATGACTTCATCTTGTTCTATCTATATAACATCCCATAAATGTCTATGTTGAACCTTTTGTACCACTTTCCATTGACTCCAAATTTGTAATCATCAACATAAAAGACTTGCTGGTCTTGAGATGTGAGAATAAAAGGCTCATTTTCATACTAAGCTTGGCTCACATTTACACAAGTGAAACCAAGATCTCTCTTCACTCTATTTTATTTTTGAATTTGTGTCAAGAAATTCACATCTAAATAATATAACTTTTCTTTCTCGTACATACTGCATCTCAATCATTTCTTTTAACCTACCCAAAAATTCAATCTATTCTCCATCATGTTCTCCTAGAACTACTAAGCCACTATTTTCGGTTGTCCGGTGATGATCATGATCTATATTATGGTATCCAATGCCATTGACAATATAGCCAGAATATGACCTAAACCGATTATCTGGACCAAATGCTAAAGCATATAAATCAGTTGTGGCTTCTAACGACCCTTAACGGCGTAACTCAATGATCTAATAAAAATAACAAAAGTATTAGTTACTTCCGTACTAATTTTAATGATATGTATATTTAGTCAAATATAAACACATACCTGATTTCTAAGCCACTCAGGAAATTGATTTTGATGTTTTGAACTTACGTCAACCTGACTAACTCTATTTAATTCTGTCATGTGCTCTCTGCACATATTAATCATTTTATTTTAATGATTTGTGACATAAAAAACAACCATTGAAAACTAGACTTGATAATGTTATTGATATACTTACACTAAGTAAGGTTGTAGTTCATCGGAATTATTTAGCACATACCACTGGGCAATATCTAATTCTTGTTTAGAAAGCTAAACTATTTTCTTACCACAAATTGGATGAGCTCGTTGAGTGAAGACAACTGTTGACCCCTCATTTAGTTTGTCAAAGTACTCATCATCATTCCTCTAATTCTGCGTGAATTTGGTTTCAACGCCATGAAGATACAATGAGCAAAAAGTTAACAACTCATTAACAATGTAGGCTTTTGCAATTGAACCCTCTGGACGAGCTTTGTTTCTAACATATTGTTTAAGTGTATGCAAACTCCTATCATATGACAGAAATTACATTGTGCATGAAATATTTGATGTGTAAGTAAAGGAAAAGTTGATAGATATACCTTTTAATTGGGTACATCCAACTATAATCAATAGGACCACACAATTTCACTTCTTGTGGTAAATTAATTGCCAAATGTACCATAACATCAAAGAAAGCTGGGGGAAATATCCTTTCTAATTTACACAGGATCAAACTTATTCCATCTCTAAGAATATCCAAGTCCTTAGTGTTCAGTTTTTTCGAGCACAATTCTTTGAAATAGTTAAGCAACTCAACCAAAGCAGTGTACACACCCTTACCCAATAAACCACGAATCCCAACTGGTAAAAGTCTTTGCAATAAAACATGACAATCATGCCTTTTCAATCCCAAAACCTTACTCTCATCTTGGTTGATACATCGTGATATGTTTGCTGTGAAGTCATCTGGGAACTTGACTGACTTTAAGAAACCACAAAACTTTCTTCTCTCCTCTATTGTCCATGTGTAACACGCAGGTCGTTTAAAATATTTGTTCCCTTTCAGTTCAAGGTGTAGTTCTTTTCTTATATTCATGTTGTCTAGGTCCCATCGAGCTTTGTAAGTGTCTTTTGTTTGCCTTCTATATTCAATAATGTACCTAATATATTATCACAAATATTTTTCTCAATATGCATGACAACCAATTTGTGTCTGATTTTCAACTTAGACCAATACAGAAGTTGGAAAAACACATTTTTCTTAGTCTAATTAAGACCATCTAAAGGACATTTTCTTTTTATCTAACTTATTTGGGTTTTTTCCAAACTTGACAAATTGAATATGATCTAACTACCTCAATGTATCTTCTCCAGTCAACTTTCTTGGTGCATCACGAAACTCTTGTTTACCGTCATGCATATTCGTTGCAAATATGACATGCCATGTACCCTTTTGTACTCCAACCAGACAAATCTCCATCGCTGGGAAGTCATCAATTGTCCACTACATAGCAGCAAGTATAGTAAAAGATTGCCCAGAAATAACATCAAATGCTTGCACCACATCCCACAATTATTTTAACTCGTCAATCAATGGCTGCAAATACATATCAATATCTTTATCGGGTGATCTAGGACCGCCATCATAAATTATGGTTCTTTCATACACTTCCATGGAGGAAGGTTATAAGGTACTAATATGATTGGTCATATGCTATATGAGTTGCTCATATTTCTGAATGGATTAAATCCATTCGTTGCAAGTCCTAATCTTACATTTCGAGCATCTTCTGCAAACCAACTATATTGCTTATCAAAATCCTCCCAACCTTCTAAATCAGCAGGATGTCTCAATACACCTTCAACGTTGACACATTTCTCCTTGTGTCATCTCATATCGAATGATGTGTATTTTGACTTGAACAATCTTTGAAGTCTGGGCATAACAGGAAAGTGACGCAAAAATTTTAGGGAAACTTTCTTACCCTTCCCATTATCTATTTTATATCTTGGTTCACTACATTCAGGACATTTATCTTTTCCTTCATTCTCTTTCCAGAATAAAGCATAATCATATTTACAAGAATGAATGGTGTCATATCATAACCCTATATCTCTTAATTTGTTTTGACCTCATAGTAAGAGGCTAGAATTTTTTAACCTACTAGATGAGAACCATTTAAAAATTCAAGTAATTGGTCAAGTGACTTATTTCTCCAATGATTAAGCACTTTGTTATGCATCAACTTCATCATAAAAGATAGTGAAATATATTTTTGACAATCAGGATAAAATTCTTCTTCGGTTTCACTAAACAAATCACTAAATTTGTCTAACATATCTGCATTTAGATTTATTCTATCAATATTATCCTCTGCAACTTTTTCACCATTCATCTTCATTCCAACAAAACCTCACATGTTATCTGACATTTCTCTCATCTCATCACCATCAACATCATCATCACAACCAAGGTGAGATGTAGTATTATTCATCTCCATATTTGGTGAATGGTTATATCTTTGTATCGCTTTACCATGAAACACCCAACGATCATAGCTCAATGTCATTCCATATTGGCACAAATGCATTTTAACTTCTATTAAAGATAATTGTCTTGAATTAAGACATTTTTTACATGGACAATGAGTTTTCCCTCTACATTGAGATTATTATTGGCCACGCTCACAAACTATAAAATACCATCAATATATTTCTTGGACAATCTATTAGGATTTTTTATCCAACTATTGTCCATTTTTTCATTCTGTAAATTACATAGCTATTTAGAGGAACTCTCAACAAAAGATCTCTAAGCAAATAAAACCTTCAACATACTAATTCATAAGGAATTAATACATTTTCAATTTAAAGTCATATGAATATATGCTAATTTAACTAACTAATATTTGGAAGAGGAATCAAAATATCTAGTCCAATATCAGAACTCTAGATGGCTAAGAAAAGGAAACTAATACAACAAAAGCACAAAAAATAAGGGTTGAATTTGTATTTAGTTGTTGAGATTTTTATTTCGATATATATATGTCACCTCCTCATGTAACCGATAGAGTTACCACATGTTGGTATGCCACATGAATGCACACGTTTTTGTTTCAAAATGGAAGATTCAAATCCCATAAGAAACAAAAAACAAACAATTTTCATACCATAATATAAGAGCAGGATATATATTTGTAAGCACGATACAAATAAAATGTCGACTAGCTTTATTTATTTTTCTTTTTTTACAATCTTGATTACTACTTTAGGTATTGACTTATAATGTTACTTAACATAAATATCATATCACTGATGATGACTAAATCAAATGTATATGTTTTCTTCATTAACTAAAGAAATTGATAATTATTAATTGATGAACAATCTGAGTTGTTTGCTTTCCATATCTAAAATCTTTAAAATATTCTTTCTAACTATACATATATATGTAATACACGCACATACATGTACATATCTATGAATAATTGAATTATATATATATAAGAAAATTTTAAACAAGCTAAACTAGGCTAAATTATTATTCAACATGATTTGCTTGGAATTATGAAAAAGATTTTCTTTTCCCTGATGAAATATTCATGGATTACCATAACCATTGGGTGAACTTTTAACATATATGATAAAGCTAAGCTTTATCATATATGTTCTTCCTCTATCTATTTTTCGCGTAAGTTGATCATGACCTTGATTGGAGAAACCCTTTCTTTCACATATATTTACTAGTCACGCTAGATATTCTTGAGATAAATTAAGATGAAAAATCAAGATGAGTTTGTCTAGTCATGGCTTGACCTTAGGGTGTGCAATGGTAAAATATCTTTAGATTTAGTCTGATGTTACTTTTTCTTGGCAGCTTTTATTTAAGGAAAAAAGTATAGTCATGCTGTTGATTATAAGATGCCGGTGATACAAAACAAAACAATTTAAACAATTAGGCCGACAGACAGAAGAGTAGGGTTTCTCATTTAAACAAAACAATTTAAGCAATTAGCTCAAAACATTTTTGTACTTATTCCTAAAACTTGTGACAAGGAAGAAGCTTAAGAAAATTACTGTTGGCTATCTCTCTATATGGAGGAAAAAGAACTCACAAATTTCAATATTATTTTAGTGAAATTCCAACAATTGTAGCACTATCAAGGAAGAGAATTTCAACATTTTACAGCCAAACAAGATGATTATTACAATAAGAATTCCTACAGGCCGACAAGAGGACTCAACAATTTAAATCACTGTTGAATTCAATCAGCATCATATTAAAGACGTAAAAGCTTACAAACACAACAACAAAATTAACATTTAACATACATCACAAAGCACAATTAGTATGAGTCAAATAAGGACTTACGTAGAGAAAGGAAAATCCTTCACGACAGCTAGGATTTAAGGGTTCAGATTGGTCTGATTCCAAGAAAAATACCAAAATCCTGAAACTTCTTGAGGACTGAAGATTCTTAGATGGATTAAAATGGTTGCCGAAAAAAGAAACACGATGTGAGGGGATGAGTCAAACAGGGATTGCGCTTGCGGGGTGAAAGGATTGATCGCGGGGAAATCATATATTAAAGGAGAAAGGACTGCTCGCAGGAGTGATGATCACTGGATGCGTGCAAGGACTGCTCATGGGGTGAGGGGAAACGATTGTGCTTGAGGGTGAGGGGAAATGACTGCTCGTAGGTTGAGGGGAGCTTAGGGAAACAACTGCGCTCATGGGGTGATAGGAAAGAACTGCTCACGAGGTATGGGAAACGACTGCAGTAGTGAGACATTTATTGTTCTCTTCAAACGGGGGCATTTTTTAGACACTCTACAGCGACGAAACATTTATTTCATCAGAAAAAGTACTACTTTGGTCGACCAATATCTTTTTTGGTCGGTAAAACAGTACATTTTAACGACAAAATTCTAATGTGCGTCAGCAAAACCCTAAGAAAAAATTGACACGCCTCTCTTTGGCTTTCCTAGGTGAAATATCAGACCTTTGTGACAAAAAAAATGTGTGTCGCCAAAGGAGGCGCTTAGCCACAAATTTTACTTCGTGGCTAAAATTTTGGTCACTAAAAGAGGCTTTTCTTGTAGTGTCAGTGTCTGACACTAGGACATGTGCCTCTAGTTCATAGCGAACTGGTTGTCTCACAACCCTCCCACTACGATGTTGCACCGAGGTTTCCTTTGTAGAAATTGTGGTTTCTCTGGTTTATCGTTTATCAGTAAAAATTGAAGATGGTATGATCTCATCAGTCGCTAATTCCTTGAGAACTACTTTGCTTCGAGGTTTGTAGTTTTTCATATAGTTGTGTTCAAGAAAGGTGGCATTTGTCGATACAAACATATTTTGATTCCTTATGACTATAAAAGTACCCACCTCTAGTCTCTAGAGCATAGCCAATGAATATGCATACTTAATACCTTAAGTCTAACTTTCTAGTCCTGGATCAAAGAACATGAGCTGGACACCCCCATATACGAAAATGACGCAAATTGAGTTTAAAGCCATTCCATAACTCTAAAGGTGTCTTGTTTACAGACTTAGAAGGCACTACATTCAAAATGTATGTATTTGTGTGTAATGCATATCCCCAAAATGTAAGTGGTAGTGATGAGTAGCTTAACATTGACCTAACAATATCCAATAAGGTACGGTTTCTCCATTCTGAAATACCATTTTACTGTGGCATTTCAGAAGCTGTGAGTTGGGAGGATTTCATACTCCAACAAGAAATCCTTGAATTTTGAATCCAAGTATTTACCACGTCGATCTGATCAAGGGTTTTCAATTATTTATCTAATTACTTTTTATCTTCAGCTTTGAAGTCTTTACATTCTTCAAAAGTTTCAGACTTTCTTTGCATTAGGTAAGTATAACCATATCTTGAGTAATTGTCAATAAAAGTGACGAAATACTCATACCTTGTACATTGATCGACCCACAAACATCACTATGCACTAGTTCAAGTGATTTCTTGACTCTCTGGCCTTTTCTAGAGAAAGGAATCTTGGTTTTTTTTACTCTCTAGACAGGATTCACAAACAGAAAAAGTTCTAACTTTTAGTTCTCTCAAAGCACCATGCTTTATTAACTTGTCTAGATTAATATGTCCCAACCTAAGATGTCAAAGATATGTGTTATCATCATCATGAGAAACTCTTTGTCGTTTGTTACATTTAAGTTTTGCTACTTTAAATAATTCAGAATTATTTAACATGCATTCAGTCAGTTTAAGCATATACAGTCCGTTTATAACTTTAGCATGACAAATATTGAATCCATTCTTAAAAATAATACTTTTTATTAAGAAAGGAAACTTTGAATAACTCTTGCAGAAATGAAAGAGAAATCAAATTTGTCAAAAACCTAAAATGTAATAAACATCTTCAAAACATCATAATTATATCCAAAAAGTAAACAGACTGTCCCTAATACTTTAGCTGACACGAGCACACCACTGCCAACTCTCAAAATGACCTCGTCATCAGCCAGCTCCCTTGACGAATCAAGCATTTGCAGAGAAGAACATACATGGTTAGTGGCTCTTGAATCAAGTATCCAGGATGACAAATCATATTCCACTAAGCAAATTTCAAGTACAAGTAAATCATATTTACCCTTATTTTTTAGCGCGGATAGATACTTGTTACAGTTTCTCTTCCAATGTCCAACTCCACAGTGGAAACATTTTCCCCTGTGCTTGTTGTCGTTCTTGTTCTTCTTGACTTTCGACACGATACTTGTTGTTGTTCTCTTACAAGATCATAGTCTCATTTATGAATGGAATTTTAATATATTTATATAAATTATTCAACAATAATTTTAAAAAAACAATTATAAGAAAAATATAATCCTCATTAAATTTCATATCAAAATGTTAATACACATGATTTGAGGGCATAAACCCCAACAATTAATGGATATTAAGTAGGTCTTTAATATGACTGTAAAAAGAAGCAAGTACACTCTTAAATGTCGCTACATTAGATCTTTCTTAGAATTCCACTTAAGAGAATAAAATTAATATTGGCAATGTAATTAATATCTCCCGTATGAAGTTTGAAGGGTTATTTTTTAACATTAAGATGGCAAAGGAAATTCTTGATCATGACCATATCCTTATGGTTGGTGTTTTTTCAGCGAGATAGAGATTCCTATAGCTAAAATCGACGGTAAAACCCAAATCGATATACTCTTAAATACCTGAGCGGATTCCTTACCTCAATTCATGATTAAACTATAGCTCATGCAAAAATGTTTAATCGGGATGAACTGAACAAGGAACTTTAGATAGCTAAGAAAATCTTAAAGATAGTTTTTGTTAAACGTGACCCAATTCTCTTCTTCTTTTGGGCTTAATCTTAGTCCATATAAGATGAAGAAGATAAAGATCTCTAAATAGAGTTGACTCAGAGTAAGAAAGAGGAGCAAGCTCCAATGGGAAGTGCTTCTATTGTGGAAAGATTGGATATAAGAAAACCATCTAAAAGGTTTTATTAACTATAAAGAACTGAAACATACATCTCATTAAGAAGTGTTCAATGACTGATTCTACTAAGTTCGAGTGTGTAGACTCTGAAATCACTAATCACATTCATAATTCTTTATGAAGATTCTAGGAAACTAGAAAGCTAAATGAGAAGGATTGTGTGTTATTCTTTAGATAGAGGCATGTGCACTATTTGAGATAGTACACTTATTTCTAAATTTTTGTTACATGATATGGAGTAAAATAAATGTGAACATAGTACATCATAAAAGAGAAAAGTTTCTTAAGCCAATTATACGCCTATAACACATGTCTAGGTCATATAATCTAAATATGTTTCGAAGACTAGTAAGAGACAAGCTTCATGGCCTTTAGATTTTCTAACTCTTACCAGTAAGTGAATCCATTATTGATAAGAATATGACCAAGAGTCTTTTTGAGATAGAATGACATAGATGCACATGACGTTAGTGTTGTAGTATGTTACTTGAGTGGATAAGTGAAAGTCTAGGTGACGGGTGGATAAAGGTGTAATGTCAATTTTATTGACGAGTCTCTAATAATACGATTATGTTTGTTTTATGCTTCTCGATTGTGGAAATTTTGAGAAATCAAGGGTTTAGAACATAAGTTGAGAAGGTATTGGAGAGACAAACTAAGTCTCTTCAATTTGATCGAAGAGGTTTAATGACATTCAAAGACTAAATGGTTAATATCGAGATTATGACCCATTTAGTTACATCTGGGTCACCTAGAGAATGGTGTAACAATAAGGCGAAATGTTTTCTTTTAACATGATGAGATCTATGTTTAGTTATTTAACATGCATATTTTCTTTTTGAGGATTATCTTTATAGATGACATATTTTGAATCTAACCTCATTTATGGTAATACTTAAAACACCATAAGAATTATGGAATGTATGTAAACCTAATTTATGTAAACTTCATATATGCGGATGTCCAGCACACGTGCTAAAAGAGAATGTTGCCAACTAGATGGTAGATCAAAATGATATCTAATTGTAGGCAATGCAAAAAAGGAATGTGGGTTATTTGTTTTTATAGTACCAAGAATGAAAAAGTGTTTGTAAGTGTGAACATTATATTATTGGGAGAAGACTGTATTTCAAAAGGAATATCTAGACGCATCACACAAACTTAGAAGAATTTTCTGATAATACGCGTGCCATGCAATCCAATTGGTAATAGATAAGTACAAAAGTTAGTTAGAATCTACTTAGTCAAGAGAATAAGAATGAAGTACTCCCTAGTCCTACAGAACCTTATTGTAGTGAGAGCGTTTCTCATTCATATGATAAATAAATGTTCTTAAGAGAGTCTGATATGGTAATCTTGGTGGAATATAAACTAGAAATCAATCTCTATGTTGTAGTGGGAGGGGATCACGACCGACTGAGAGATTCATGTTCAAGTGAGAGACTTTCGAGTCCATCTCAGTAGAACCTGACTCAGATATTAGAAAGTGCATAGAGGTTGTAAATGATACAAAGTAAATCATTGGCTTCCAATAATGAAATCTGAAAATGATTCCATTAACTGATACAAAGTAAATCATTGCCTTCCAATAATGAAATCTGAAAATGATTCCATTAACTCTAATGGAGTATGGAAGCTTCTATAATCAGAAGCAAGACATAAACACAATGTCGAGATCTTCAAGGCTAAACTTAGTGAGAAATGACATACTTAGAGAGAGAATAAGTATAGCAGATCATTTTCATTAATAGTCATGTTCATGTCTATAAAGATATTGTATCCAATGCAACTTAACTCGTTTTTGAGTTTTTTAGCAGATAGATGTCAAGAACGCTATCTTGTATGACGATCATGAAATGAATATCTTTATGTCCCAATTTTTAGATTTATCATTGAAGGCTAGGAATTATGATATACATGATGCATTAATCCAGTCATGGACTTAAGAATGTATTAATGACTTAAAACATTACGTTGATCATGCAATCAAAGTTTTGATTTTGATCAATGTCAAAATGAGTCATGTCAGTACAAGAGAAAGGAAGAAAACATAATGATTTTCTTATTATTTTATGTAGATGACATTTTATCACCAAGAACGATGTAGAATTAAATGTAAACTATAAAGCCATTTTTATCCGAATTTACAATATGAAAAACTTTGGAAAAGTGCCATTCATTCTAAGAATTAAGGTTTTTTCAAAACATAAATATAGAATGATGTTCTTATCTTGAACTGCATATATAGGTGTGCATCCCAAGATTCCAAGAAAGGGCTTGTTACCCTTTTAGGTTTGGAACCTATATATTTTGTTAGTGTCTTATAACTTAGGATGACATAAATAACATTATACAGTTCCCTTGCTTTTGGTAGTGGGAAGTCTTAAATATGTTATATTGTACACCCGATGTATATTTCGTAGTAGGTCTAGTCAATAGATGTCAGTTAAATCTTGGAGGATTTCACTGGATAGTTGTGAAGCATATACTCAAGTAGGAGAACGAGAGATTATGTGTTTGTCTATCATGGTGAGAATCTCAAACCAGTTCAGTATATGGATTCAAATTTTCAATAGATTACTTCAACAGGAAAACCTAGCAGACCTGTTTACAAAGATTTTATCCACAAATGTCTTTGGGTCAACATGTACAAAACATCAGGGTTAAGCTGGTTATAGACGTGCTTTAGAGAAATTGGAAGATTTCTAGTATCATGCCCTAAAAGCACTGGAATTCTATTATATTTATTGAGACATTTAATTTTGATTAATAATATATAGTTTATTCTTATATTATGCGCAATACATTCTTGTGAAAGCTCCACAAGCATAATTGTACTTGGTTTACAGGTCCTATGGAGTTTAGCTCATGAGAACATGATATTTAACCAAGAGTCATTCATGACTTGTAAATACTTAATTTGACATTCTAGTGAAGTTGGACACGAGGTTGGAATAAAAATCATGTTACATTAGTCACTAGGTTGACTACCTAGGTAATGTACTAGTGCATTTGGAATGCATTGAAATGGCTAATGAGTCTGATTTTCAGTAAAGTATTATCAAATAAAAATCATGAATCATTGCTATTTTTTTTAGTGCTCCCAATTTTGAGAGAGTTATGAGCTTATATTTAATAATTTAGTTGTTTTAATCTATTAAGAATGAGACTCTATGAGTCAACATATTCCATAGGTTGGATGACTGAGTTATTAGATAGTGAGTCCTTAGATTCTTAATAGTAGAATTCATAGACACTTTTAATTAAGTGACACAATACTTCTTAGGTAATTCATTTATGTGCCCACAGTAAACTAAGTGCTTAGCATCTCTGGTGGAATACTAGTGATTTCATAATTTTACTTGAGACGTCAAGTATGAAAATTATCATTGTTGACGGATAGAATGAATTTGGAATCTAAGGATACTAAGCAGTGTACAAATATTAGTCTATAGTAATTAACATCATTATACATGGTATTATATTATGGAGGGGTATTACATAATAAATAATAGGTTAATGATAGTTACGTCGAGTAATATAAAATATATTTGGAGTTCAATTATGATTTTATAGTGGAGTTAATCGTAATTAATAATTAATAAATTTGATTACGGGTTTAAGAAATAAAGTTTATTAATTATGTAACCAAATATATTTTTATACTTATGGTCCTCTTACTAGCCTCAGATTTTGGTTATATTGTGACTGTACTTGTTTAATAAATAAGTGGCACAACATGGATACTCCATAGTCAATCAAATGATCTAAAAACTAGCTTAGTCTTAATTCACAGAAGTGAAAGATTAATTAAAAATAATCAGGTCTTACATGCCAAATGATTATACGTGAGGTTTTCAACTTCAAAATTAGGGGTACAAACTCCACGATGTGTCCCCCGTTTGACCAAAAAAATATTAATTAAAATTAACTTAATTAAATAAATATAAAAAATGTACGGTTGGGAATTTTCCTTCCCAACTGTTGCTTGTTTCACAATGTGAAGTGATGGCTTTTTAAGCTAGTTTTAACTTTTTTATATGCATTTTTTTACTTTATATTACAAGACTTGTTTAATAAATAAATGACACAATGTGAATATCTTATAGTCATCCAAGTGATCTAAAAATTAGTTCAGTCTTAATTCGAAGAAGTCAAAGATTAATTAAAATTAACCAGGCATTTCAGGCCAAATGATTATGCGTGAAGCTTTCACTTCAAGATTAGACATTCAAATCTCATATTGTGTCCCCCTACCCCTTGACAAAAAAAAGATTAATTAAAATTAATTAATTTAATTTAATTCATTAAAATAAAAAAAGGTACGGTTGGGAATTTTCCTTCACAACCGTTGCTTGTTTCACATGGATTACAATTGTAACCCATGTGAAATGATGGCTTTTTAATTTAATTTAAATTTTTTATAGACATTTTTTACTTTATATTACGAGACTTGTTTAATAAATAAGTGACATAACGTGAACAACCCATAGTCAATCAAGTGATCTAAAAACTAGCTCAGTCTTAATTTGAAGAAGTAAAAATCAATTAAAATTAATTAATTTAATTTAATTGATTAAGTAAAAAACAAATATACCGTTGCTTGTTTCACATGGGTTACAATTGTAGCCATGTCCGAATTCTTTGTTTTTTAGAGAAAAGATGATTTAGTTTTATGGTTTGAATTTATTCGAGTTTTTACCTGCTCGTGATTTTAGTTGACGGTCCGAGAAATGATAAGGAAGATTATGAGGTTTCAATGTTTTATCTTTATACTTCAAAATGTATGTTTTCTAATTCATAATTGTGTAGGTTATTTCTCAAAATTTTAAGATCCAGTATTTTTTGCTGCGTTAATTCCTTCATATATTCGGCATAAGCATAAGGCAATAACACCAGCACTAGACGGTGTGTTAGTATAATACAACAAGGACTTGTATAAGCAAGTGCTACAGTGAAAGCCTCGATAATCTATTTTTAATAGGGCACCGTTCGGCATAAGCATAACGTTACGGAGAAAACCTCAATAGGGTATCAGGTATTATGTGATATGACATCGGTTTAAGAGTATATAGCATGAGAAGAGTGCCACGACAACGGTATTAAGTAGAAAGTGGATATGTATGATACGGCTGCAGAGTTTGGTGACAGAGGGTTTTTTGAGTCATTTGATCACCATGAGATACGTGATGGAGGGGTTTGAGAGCAAGAGATTTACGACACGAGAGGAAGATAGAAATAAGCTTGTGAGTTCTTACAAAAAAGGGTCTTAGAATGATGCGTTGATATAGGTTATGAGAAATTATAGAGAATTGAGCTAATTCATGGTAATATTGAAAAGTTTGCTTGAAGGCATCAACATGAAATATGTAATGGTATATGACTTAAAAATGAAGAAATGGCTTGGAGGTGACTGAGAAACTTGAATATGGAAGATCTGTTTACGGGTTTCTTAGCTGATGTGTATAAGGTAAGTGGCATATGACTATTGCCTCATGACCGGAATTGTGTCTCCGCTTGGCTTTTTCTCCTCACCCCTTTTGCCTCTCCTAATTCATCTGCTATTATGGAAGTGATAATGAGTTTCTTTTGCTCCAAGGAAGACAGGTCTTTGGTCCTAAAATCTTCCTCCCTGTGCCTTGGTGATATGTTGTCGTGTGTCGCTTTCATGTGCCTTCCAGATTTAGGCAAAAATTATGTAAGCTATGTAGATATGATGAACCTGTCTGGTTCTGATCTTTGGGAAGTGATGAGCTTCAGAGATGATGAACCCTTTTTGGTTCTGATCTGTTATTGAAGATAAAATTATGTTTGTTTACAATGAGGGATGATGTATATATACAAGTGATTCTAACGGTTGCCTATGATCTCCTATGAATCCAACGGATGCCTACTTGTAGCCTGAAATCGTTTTTTACCAGAAATGGTTAGACATCTACTGTGTTTGGGAAAGTCTCTGTTCTGCTTCCCTCTTTTGCCTATGATGAAGATTTTCTTCTGAGGCTGCAGCTTTTCCTTCTTCAACACTCTGTGTGCATCAATTTCTCCATTTGATTGGTCGTCTCCACTAGCCAATATTCTTTTGTTTTCCCTTCAATTTTTTCTCTCCTTTCAAAAGAGGTACGGTGGTCCCGATTTGCTTCACAGAGATAGTGGGCATGAGTCTCCTTAGTAGAGTCTTGTGCCTATTTGAGATGGACTTCTCTTCATAGTTCTATTGGACTTAAAAGGCCGAAGCTTAAGCACGTAAATGACTTTGGGTTAAAAAAATCTAGACAAACAAAAATGAATAAGACACAAATTATTTGCTCAGATGTGTAGTTTTTATAAACTACTTACTCAGATTAATAGTTTTTATAAATTTTTTGCTATGAGCAAGTAGTTTTGTGATTCTGGACTAACAAAAATTCATTAAGGTAAAAGCTACTTTGTCTGTTCTCCAGAAGTCTTCTCAGATGATTCACTCTAGAATTCATATGGTTAATCATCATGTTTTCCTCTTGTCTGTTATAATCACAGAGATAAAGACACTTTGTGGTAAGATCTAGTCAATTTATACCTTAATTCTCATGATTCTCCTTGGATGATTCTAGGAGACTTGAATGAAATAATACATCCTGAGGAGCAATATGGTGGATCAGATTCCTGAGATTAGGGTATAAGGAACTTGGGCTCTTGTCTCTAAAGCCTTAAAGTCCATGATATGTCTTATTCAGGGGCTTACTATACTTGGTGGAACCACCAGTTA
This sequence comes from Datisca glomerata, assembly GCA_003255025.1. Lineage (NCBI taxonomy): Eukaryota > Viridiplantae > Streptophyta > Magnoliopsida > Cucurbitales > Datiscaceae > Datisca > Datisca glomerata. Next base: position 234,056 of record QANY01005132.1, read on the forward strand.
GGTGAGGGCAACATCATGAACAAGAATGATAGGGCCTTAGTGAATAATAAATGGCATGACTCTTTCAACATATCTGTTGATTTCTTTGATGATCCTAAGTTCTCTGATCATAGCCCATCCATTGTTTGACTTCTTCCTGATTTGATTAGGAGGACGCCTCCTTTCAAATACTTCAACTTCTTATGTGCAAGGTTTTTCTATGGCTGTAGCTAATCCCTGGAACATTGATATAAGTGGTACTACTATGTATAGGCTGGCTAAGAAGCTCTCTGCTATTAAGGTAGCGTTAGATAGTTCAACCTTGCTTGTTGCAGTGATGTCTCTAGAAGAGTTAATAATGCTGAAAGGGCTCTGCAAGCTGCAAACGAGGAGGTTAATGACTCTCCTGGCAATATTACTCTTCAAGAGCCTGTTAAACTTGCCTCTCAGGAATTTATGAAATGGAAACTAGCTGAGGAGAACATCTTGATGCAGAAGTCTAGAGTCATTTGGCTTAACCTGGAAGATGGGAACTCATCTTTCCTTTTCAATGTTGTCAAGACTCAAAAGAGAAGGACACAGATTCTTCAACTTACAGATGACATGGGCAACACTTTAACTGACTTCTAGGCTATTTAAGACCATATTATCCAATTTTATACCATATTTTTGGGCTCTCAGGTTCTTGTTCCCAATATTAATTAGAACTTCATGGACGCATTGATCAAGAACATGATTAAGACTTCTTCTGTTACTGGTTTAACTCAAGACTTTACTATTGAGGAGGTCAATAACACTTTATTCTTTAATGATAGAAAGCCCCAGGCCCAGATGGTTTTTCTGTCTAGTTTTTCACCTGAGATATTATTGGGGGAGATGTTATTGATGTCATTTTGGAGTTCTTTGAGAAGGGTGAAATTATTAAACAGTTTAATTCCACAGTAATAACCTATTAGAATTATGTCCACAAAGTGAGGTGTAGTATCTATTTATGAGTAAACAGTTATTTCTTTTACATTTATGTATTACTAAATTTTATGAATAAATTAAAAGTTTCCTTTAATTAAAGTATGTTTGTAGTTTATTTAAGTCCTGGAACTATTATCAACATAAGAAGAGTAAATACCGAGTGGTCTTCCAGATAAAATTTTCTAAGATAGTTCAGATTGTTATTTACAGTCTTAGAATCGACTGAGTAATCGAATCCAATTATGACTATTAGGTTGAACCAAACGATGTTGGTCTCGGGGCATGGGAGTGAAGGCTCTAACGGTTGACCTAAACATGTTATTGAACATGTTGAATAGATTAGTATCTAATTAGTTTAGAGTAAAGTCGTTTATCTAGATATAAATCTAATTATTGCACATTATGAGTATTTTCATAATTACCTTAATTCTGAGTTGAATACGAAACTTGACTTAGTTACTTGCGATCTTTGATTCACCAAAAGAAAGTTTGAATTGCTGGATAATAACTTGATTGTAGGGACCATGATTAAACTATGTTGGAGTTGCGTGATTCATAGATATTGAATTCGTGGCAAGATTGCAAAAGAAAAAATATCACCTGATGCTTTCTTTGTGGGTGTGTGAATAAATAAACCGGGCTCGGTACTCGATGAAATGAATCATTGAATAAGACATGGCAAATTGTACGAGACACTTCACAGTTATGTCTTTCTTATTCACAGTCAATAAAAGAGTTAAGAAAATAATAACTAGAGGGATAAAATGATAATTTTATATTTCACTCTTGTTACTTATATTAACGAAAGGTAATATCGTTAAATATTTTGTGGAATGTGAAATATAAATGTTTATTTGCACTAACAGAAAATGTACCGCGCATGAATTAAGAATTTATTCGGCATCAGACCTATAATGGAGTCGTACAATGTCAGAATTAAATAGATAGAAAATCTATGTAGATAAATTAGCCGGATATTTGAATCCCATAGCTTTATTCATGTGCGTCAATTTGGTTTCAGGAGTAGCTCATAAGGAAAGGAATGGGAAACAATAACAGTTAGACCAAAAATGTGTTTTGGACCAATGTACACTTCCCGAACCATATTAGATGAGTGTCATCACTTTATTAGTGAAGAGCAAATTTAATGTTCAAATTAATTATTTTGTTGTTTTTAATTATTAGATGATTAGTAAATAAAAAAATTAATTAATTAATTGATCGGGATCAATTTAATTCATCTATTTGGACTGATGAATTTGGATATAATTTTGATTTTAGGGGAGATGTAGAAATCACACATCACAACGTAGAGATATGTAATTTTGGTTTTAATATAAGGTGTATATGGATAAATTTTGTAATTAAATATGTAATGGATTGTATTATGGTTGCAACACTAACTGTTAAACATAACAGAAAAGGGTTTTCTCCCTCCCTGTTACTGTTGTTGCCAAGAACCTACAGGGAAGAGAAAAATTTCATTTTCTCTTCCACAATTATTTTGAGAGCCCACACTTAATTCCTAGTGAAATCCTTGAGAGATTTACTTCTGACTCTAACGAATGGTTGTTGGTGTGAAGATCAATTACTAGTTCTGTGAATCTCAAGAATTAGATCCCACCAAATCATATATTCTTCACTAATTACAAAATTATAAATTGTTTATATCTCTTCTCGATATTTTTTTACCGTTGTGCACGTTCATTGGTTTGGTATTGTATTTAACTCGATTAAATGTTTGTTTTAAAATTTTTTTAAAACCACTAAATTCAGACATATTGCATGTTGTAACTTATTTTATAAGTGCATTACTAAAATGCTTGCTAATAGGTTAAAAATGATTATGCCTGATCTTGTGAGTCTCAACCAGACATCCTTCACTCCTTGAAGGTCTATTTTAGATAATATCTTTCTTTCTCAGATCTTCTCAGAGGTTATCACAGAGACTCTTTCTCCCCAAGATGTGCCTTGAAAGTTGAACTTTAAAAACCTATGACAACATCAGTTGTTTCTTCTGGGGATGAGTTCTTTCTGATTTTGGTTTCACTGACAAAAACATCAATTGGATAATGGAGTGTATGACTACTCCAACATATTATGTCAGTATTAATGGTGGTCTCTAGGAATTCTTTAAGGGTGGGAGAGGCTTGAGGTAAAGTGACCCTCTATCTCCTTACCTATTTGTTCTCTACATGGAGGTTCTTACTGACATTTTTGAATCATGTTCCAGAATCCAAGGCTTCCAATTCCATTGGAGATGCAAAAAGGACAAGATTGTTAACTTGCCCTTTGTAGATGAGTTACTTATTTTTTACAAAGGGGATATCAAGATAACGAAAGCAGGTCTGGATTTATTTAGTTTGGTTTCTGGCCTTATTCCTAACCAAGCTAAGAGTAGTATGTTCTTCTCTAGTGTTAGTGAGGATATGCATGAGATGATTCTGGTTGAAAGAGGTTTCGCTAAGAGATCTTTTCATGCCAGATATTTGGGTATCCCTTCCACCAAGTTAAGCGAGACCAACTATGAAGTACTGGTTGACAGAATCATTACTAGAGATAAGGCTTAACCTTTGCTGGGAGATTACAGCTTCAGAAGAGCTAAAGTCTCTTGGAAACAGGTCTATATTGCTTACATTTTTGGAAACTAGTTACTAAACCTAAATAGTCTTTGTAGGTTGCATGGTGTGATAAAAACCTATTAAAGGGTCATTATATTTTCACATTTTAGATGTCAACTGATCTTTCATGGTCATGGAGAATGCTTATTAAAATATGAGATAAGTTCTCCTACTTCGCATCCTCTAGGTATTATGTATAGTGCAAGTGGAAGAGAATTGGTCGATTGCACTGGTTTGAATCAGAATGCTCCTCTTTCTGTTTTAATTTGAGATGGATTGTGGCACTGCCCTCACCCTGGTATTTATGATGTTCTGGCTTAATGGGGATTTCATCTGGACTTGGCCACGCCTACTAAACAAGTGAGCTCATGGTGCTGGACAACTTCAAATTCAGGGAAGTTTTCAATCAGGGATACTTATGTAGCTCTGGCTTCTTACCAACCTACTATTCCTTGGACAAAGTTAGTTTAGTTCTCTGGCCATATTCTGAAATGTGCTTTTCTCACATGGCTAGCTCTTCTAGACAAGCTAACTACTTTAGATCATGTTCAAAAGTGGTGCCCTTAGGTTAGTTCAGCCTGTGTTTTCTGTGCAACTGGGTTGGAGACTCTCAATCACTTATTTTTTAACTTCCCTACTACTCAACAGATCCTACTGCCTCTATTGTCTAAGTGGGGTAGTAGATTTTCTTTGGTTACTAGTGCTTCTCTTGTTGATGTTTTGATTAATGATTTTAATAGTGATACTTACTCTAGACATAGTTCTAAATTGCTTTTATCTTGTTTCATCTATTGTATTTGGGTGGAGAGAAATAGAAGAATCTTTGCCGGTAAGATCAAGAAATAGAAGAATCTTTGCAGGTAAGATCATTGACTCCAATCTCATATCCAAGAAGATTTCTAGGATAATGAGTGATAGACTCTAGTTTATCAACCAAACTAAATTTCTTATGTTAGATTCTTCTCGTTTAGATAGCTGGTTGTAATCCTAGCTTGGCTTTTGTGCCCCTAGTATTTGTGTAATTTCTTTGATTAATAGTTTTAGCCTTTTAACTAAAAAAATTAAAATAGCAAAAATTGTTAGTTCAGACCAAGTAGTTTTTAATGAGAAAATGCAGAAAAAGAATTTGACAGTAAAAAATGACCTAAGTTTTTATTGAAAAAACTTAACCCATTTATCCGATTTGACTTCTCAAACAGTCATTTTTTTTTTCAAAAACCCATGAAAGTTTTATTTGAAATCATATAAAAAAGAAGATAAAGTACTTCCAACATAAAAAGACCACAGTATCTAAAATTTGCATTATTTTGACCGAAAAAATGGTTGCGATATTTCTTAGATGCTAGTTACCAATGGATTCTGACTTAAGCGATTGAGTTAAGCCTTTTCATCCAAGGGGTGAGAAGAAAGACAAAATCTAAAGATATGAGAGGAAGGAATGTGAAAAGAAAAACTTTTCATTTTCTACTTTCTTATGTCATTGAGATTACGTCTTTGCCCCGCGATCATTTCAAAGTGTATTCATGAAAAACCTCAATAGAGGGAAGTGAAATTTACTCTTTGTTGAACATGAAAATCGTCTTCGATTAATAGAAATGTTATAGTATAAATTTTTTTAGAGCTTATTTAAAAATAGTTTTCAAAATCCGTTAAAATCTGATGAGGCATTTTTGTAAACTATTTTTTTAAAGTTTTTTATTTATTTTAAAAACAGAAAAACTAAATGCAAAGACCTATCAAACAAAAAGTTTAAATCCTGATTTTTATAACGATATATTCATTAAGCTCAACTTATCATCGCTAATTTTAAAAAGGCGGTAAATACTTTATAAATAAACTATATTGAGTTTTTGTATTAGTTTGAGGAATAAAAGGCCTTTTAAATTTTTTGGATTATACAAATTTATATGGTTTAATGGATGAATTTTTATTTTCATTATCACCATACATCAGTCTATTAGATAAATATTTTTACTATATATGAGGAAGTTTCTGGTTCTAGACAACAATTACAAATACTATTTTATATTACATTCCTTATACAGTTTATCTTTATTTATTAATAGTTATTAGCTTTAACTGCTATATTGCATCTTTGCCTTCAATGCGCCACCACTTCTATATTATTGTAACTACTTCGGCCATTGTATAGTTGTTGTGTACTTTGACTCCAAGTGTTTCAGTTCCGTGTTTATTCAGAAAGAAGCGTTAGTTGTTCTTGGTGTGGAAAATTTTATTACTTCTTCTACAAACACGTCTAAGTGTATGTAAATTTATTTATATTCTGAAGAAAATAAACGAGCCTTAGGGTTCTGAAATTTTTATATTTAACCTCAAATTATTTAGAGGGATATCAAATTTTCAATACTACAAAAATATTAGCAATTCTCACGGAGGTGCTTCTAATGAGGTGGATAAATTACATAGTTCTATTTACTTTTGAGTTTATATAAGTTGTGGATCGCATAAGTACCATTAACATTTAAACGATGTTCGGTTCAAATGAATAAAATGAAATGAAACGAAAAAATGAAGTATTAAGGAGCGAGATAAGATGATCTAGAGAGAGAATGAAAGAGTGATAAAATGTGAATTAAGACCAAATAATGATTATATAAAAGAAATAGAGGAATAATTATTTATGTACCCGTATAAAAATTGTTTCATCTTGACAAGGCAATTAATATTCAAAGACCGTATGAATTTTCATGTGAGAGGTTCTTCACATGTGACAGAAACACTTGGTTGAGTGGATAAATTAATCGGAGTAAAAATTTGAGACTGAAATTCTTTCATAGCACGTAATACAGAATGTAATCTCATCCCTGAGTGTCAGAGAGTGGGGGTTGGGGAGTTCACATGTAGAGAGAAGGAGAAATAAAGTTCAATTATCCAAAAAGAAATGGTAGATTACGTACACTTAAATGCTGGAAATTCATAACATCCGGAAGACACCAGACCTTAATTCAATTTGACATTCTTTGTACCCACTTCTACAACTATCTATGGTGTGGCGCAAATTGCTGTGCAGTGCTGAGTGGTCGGGGCCCCTCCTCCATTTTAAATAATAAAAAACATAATTTTTATACAATTATGTCACAGGTTTTACTTAGACCAAGAACTTGCTTAACTAAATACTAAAAAGACAAATCATTTTCGGTTAAGGCAACGACTTTCGGAAAGGCCTCTGTCACTTCTCCTATCTTTCTTTTGTTATATCAGTTTTCAAGCAATTAGCTGTGTCTCTGTATGATATGGTTGGATTGGATTGCTTCTTTTTTCTTCTTGCACTTTGATCCTTTTTTCTTAATATAATTTTTGTTTCTTATAAACTAATGTTCCATATAACATAAAGTTTTAACATACTCGAAATCTCCTTTATAATTTGTAATTTTATAAGAAAAAGTATAAAAAATGAGTATATTTCCCTTCGTGTGTGGAGGGGTGTTAATACTGTTAGATATTATCTATTGCGCGGGAAACTTAAGTTGTATAATTAGATTCTAAAACTTGTACGAATCTAAAGAATTATGAGATCTATACATTGTAGTTTAGATGTATATTTGTCAGCCTTAAATAATAGAAAAATGAAACATGGGGATTGAAATTTCGTGCATAACGAACTTCCAAAATTGTTGAGATTGAACTTTCGTGCATAACCAACATCCAAAATTGTTGAGATTCAACTTTTAAGATCTAAATCTGATTCTTCTCTCCGCCTCTCTTTTAACACAAGACTCTCACAATTCTTTAATTTGAAGGAGAATGTAATTCGTTGTATTCATTTGTTATAGTAAATTAGGTCTTAACACTTTTATAGATGAGACAAGAGTATTTAGATAAACTCCATCAAGTTTGTCTCCTAATTTGAATGAGATTTATGTAAATATTATTTTGATAATTGAATGTCTATCATATTGGTTTATCTATTAGTTTATAAATCCAAACTTAAAATTATGTTTTATCCGATAAGATTGATGAGACACTTGAAAACTAACGTTCTCCCTCTTGACTCATTGTATGGATTAAGATGTAAAATATTTTATTCTTTTCCTAAAAAATTAACTCAAAACTTTTAATTTTTAAAAATATTTCGACTCAATGGGATTCGAAACCCAAAAATATTTACACGTGAACACAATTTTAAAGACATAAAATAAATCAATATATCAGATAGTGTAATGTTGTAATTAAGTCAGATTACCAATATGATTCATGGCAGTTGCATGTCATTCACAGCATATCCCTTTTAATGTACCACAACTATTGTTAGTATTTCCTAATACAGTCCAAAATGACTCTTGTAATTTATCTTCTCAAGACATTCCTTTTATCTTTCATCCAAATATAATATGTGCATACATAATTGGAAACATAAAAACAAAAAACAATGAACGATAAAAACGTAAATATTGTCAAATACAATTACCACCGAAACATGTTTCACCATACATATTACGATTCACTAAAAACACATCCTAATAGCATATTTTTTGTACAACATTGGCTGCAAAGCTTAGTTTATGGATCAACAATCATAAATAAGAGTGGTGCCCTAGTTCTCGTTTGAAATTTGTTGTTTATTGTCTTTGGACTCTTTCTCTAACCTCCAAGTGATTCAACTCAATATGCTTAGAACCACTTGAGTTACTTACCATTATTAGAGAAGAAAATTGTTGCAATGTTATCACAATATATCTTCAGCAGTCGGAGCATAAAATCGATAACGCCATCTCTCTAGATGAAATTTCCCTCAAAGGATGCCATAAATTCAGTTCAATTTTAAATGAAGAAATAGTTGATCTCTTCACGATGTTCCATGAAAATAGCCCCAACCAAAACATAAATCATGAAGTAGACTTTCTACTATCGAGACAATCAGTAAAGTCTGATTCTGATTATCATATCACTTCTAACTGGTCAGATCTTCTATAGGTGAGCATATATTTTCTTGTTTGTTGTAGATATTTCATGACTTCCTTTGCAACTTTCCAATGTTCTAGTCCTAGATTACTCTGATATCGACTGAGGATCTCAACTGCAAAACTGATATCTCGTCTGGCAACAAGTCTGAGCATACATCAAGCTCCTTATTGTAGATGCATATGGAATATTTTCCATTTATTTCCTTTCCAAGTTATTTCTCAAACATTGATTCATATTAAATTTGTCATCTTTTAAATACATCACTTGCCAAACAAATCTGCATATTGGATCTCTCTAATACTCTATCAATATATCTTTTTTGGGACAACCCTAATAATTTTTAGATCTATCATTGAATTTTATGCGGATTACATACACTTGCATCCCCACTCGCTAACATAATATTATCCACATAAAAATAAAAAAAATATAAACTTGCTCCACGTATATACATTGGTCAACAACGTTTTCATTGAATCTAAAGGTGGTAATGATATCATTGAATTTTATGTACCATTACCTAGAAGCTTGTTCAAATCATAAATAAATTTCTTAAGTCTGCATGCTAGATGATCATTTCTTTCCTTAGGTTGCAAAACAATTTATGGAACAACAACTTGTTAAAGAGGAAAAGGTGATGAACTATCAACTCTTATTTCTTTAAAATCAAACTTTCATGATTTCTCAGTCACATTGGTCTTGTCATTTGTTAGGATCTCGCATTACCAAACTCAACTATCATCATATGATGGTTAAGACAAGAAAATATATATCATTTAGACTTTTTGGATAAATTATGAAATATTTAAATATCGTTCTAAGGTTTAATTTCTTTTCTTGTGGATTAAATATTGTTATCTGTGCTGGTGACCATTGCTGGAAAGGCTCGGCTTCAAAACCATACGTGGAGCTTCCGCCTCATACGGCTCCTATAGGAATGGAGGTAGGCCCAGCCTAGGCTTGTGCGGTTTAGGTTGTTGTACATGACCTCATAAGAAAAGAATGAAAAAAATGATGTTTCCAGCTTCCGGTCTTTGACATAAAGAAATAAATAATGACGAAAGGGACATCTGAGAATTTTCTCTCCTAGCTAGGGGAATAAGAAAGGAATAGGAGTCTTTGGGCATTGCTTGGGCCGAGTTAAGTAAAGACTGGCTACCTAGTGATTTACAACCACCCTCACTGCACACTTTCTATATATATCTGTCTCCATCCAATCAAAGACGTCCATAGCAGCTCNCTTTCTTTTTTGAAGCGGCTTTCTCGATACGAAAGAAAAGTCCTAGCCTACATACATATATATACAAATAGCATGACATTAGTCATTGCTTGCTGTATCTTACTGATGCAGCAAGGAAGGGTCAGCATGTACCGCTTTTCAGATGCAATAAATAGGTGCCCCCTTCTTTCGCTGCTCCTCTTATTCCATTACTGATTGATACTAGTGACGGATAATAGGAAAACCTCTCTCGTGGCCCTTGCCCGTCCTAAAAAAGCCTGGTCTAAGGCTTCTTTCCTACGAAGCCTTGGCAAGTAGTCTCCTACCAAAAAACTCTCAATCAAGCCCTCACACCCCTACTAGGTTAAAACCCCATTTTTGGTAGGAGGATAGGGTTGGTGTGGCCAGACCACTGTGAAAATATAACGCTCGCATCTGCATGGAGATAGATCTCTTAAAGCCTAGGCCAAATCGGATATGGTTAGGAACATGAGGAAAATGGCAGAAAATCATCTACGAGAGAGTTCCTAAGTGTTGTTCTCACTTTATGCTTCGAGGCCACGACAATTAAAGTTGCAGACATCTTCTTCAACCTATGAAAAAAAGAAAAAAAAAACCTAAAAGGGTTCCGAAAGCTTTTCACAAAGACCCTAACACAATAGGGCAAGCCCTAAATGAGTAAAGCTAAACTCAAGGCCTCAGATTCTCACGAAAGCCATTGATAATCATCAGAACCAAAAATATGTAAATATTTCAAACAAATTTCCTACCAATCTACAACTTAGAAAAGTTGATGGAACCGACTTACTGGGAACGTTGTTTAAGATGTACATTACAATCTTTAATGCTTCATTCCACAATGATTCAAGTATAAATGAGAAACTCATCATAAGTATAAGATTACATCTTTCAGCAATTACATTATGTTGTGGCACACCAGATAGTGTGTATTGAGCATAAATACTTCACTTTTCTAAACATTTGACAAATGGGACGGGGTTCTCACCCAATCTATCATATTTACCATAGAACTCACCTCCTCTCGACCTCATAATTTTGAGTTTTGTATCTAATTATTTCCCGATCTCATTAATGTACACCTCGAGGGTGTCAATAGCCTAAGGATTTTCATGATTTATATAAATCATCGAAAAACTTTGATGAATTATTTATCTCCACTAAAACATGGAATGTGGAGTGACCCACATATATTTGTATCAATGATCTCGAGAAGTTCTTTACTTCTTGTAGCATCTTTATTAATGTGTTTGATTTGCTTTCTCTAAATGCAATCGACACAAACATGAAATCATTGAAGCCTAGGCTTTCTAAAGTTTCATTCTTCACTAATCTTTCAATTTTGTTCCTAGAGATGTTTCATAGATGTTTATGCCACAAGATTGAGGAATTTTCATCAATTACCCATGTTTTACACCAACATTTGGTTGTAGGGTTACCATGGTTTGTTCAAAGTCATGATTCATTATTCTATATAAACCATCCATAGAATTCCACAACCAAATTTTATTGAATTAACTAGAACCAAATAAAATAGATAGCTTGAATCATCTATTCTTTGTAAAGAAACTAAACTTCTAGCAATTGAAGTTCTTATTTCTACCACTTTCACTTTGTGACGATTCCCATTATAATGAATCTTTTGCTTCTTTTAGGTTTCTTGCTTGAAAGGAATCTCAGCAATGAATTCATGGAGTGAGTAGTCGCCTTGGAAAATTTATTAGAAGGGATTTCAGTAAGATTTGACTCTTGACATACAAAGGTAAATTTATTACCTTTCTTTTTGAACTACCTGTATTTGATGCAGTCCTTCTTTAGGTGTCATTTTTTTTATCACAAAAGTAGCATTTTACCATGAAGTTTTTCTTTTCAGGAGTCTGATTATCCTTTCCAGACTCATTCTCCTTAATTGGTGAATGTTTCTTGGGCTTATCAAACTTTCTTCTTTCCTTTCTAACTCATTGGGTAACAGCCAACACAGAATGAAGTATTTCTCGTTTTAACCTTAATTCTTTCTAGACACATATACTAATCAACTCATTTAAGTTTAATTTATCCTTATTAGAATTGTAATGGACCTTAAAGGGTCAAACTGAGAAGGAAGTGATTTTATAGAATATACTGCACAAGGAAAGACTCGTCTATATTCATTTTTTTTATTAGCACCGGATCTCCGGAGTGCAGTTCTCCGACTAATCCCGAGAGTGCACATGCCCTTAGCTAGAAGTTTTTCACAAGTGCACAATGATTAAATCAAGGGATAAATCCTTAGGGCGATGACCACGAGATAACATAACCCTAGTTTAAACCCAAGACCTTGAGGGAGCAAATTCTCAAGTTCGCGGTGACCATTTACGCTACGTTTTGTGGTTTCTATACTCTATATTCATTTTTTAATGCCTTAAGTTTTGCAGCTTTGTCAGTCATATTGAGGATGTGATCCTGAATTCCTCGAGTACCATCATGTCCTGTTGTGGTCAATTCTTTCATCAGTGTACCATCCAATAGTTGTCAGCAGACTTAAATCGTTGTTTAATCGACTTTATATTTCAATGCATTGCTTGTCTCAGGGAGTGAAGTCTTGATGTTGCTGCAATGGTCATTTTCTCATTAACATTAGACTGCGTCTATTAGATGTGTCCTAGACATGAACTTCATTTTATTGTTCTATAATATATTGCTCAGTAATGTAAGCAGAGCCTTTCAACAAGAAGTGCTAAGTCAAGATCTAAAACACCCAGTGTGAATTGCACGTACTCATACAATTCTCAAAAATTTGATCCATTAAGGTCGGGAGACTAAATGCACGAGAGTGCAATGAAAAAGTAACAAGCGCTGAAAAATGATTGGATAAAACTTACATTAGTGCTTTGAGTTCTTCTTTCATTTTATCGATGAGCTATTGATATCATCTTATTTTCTTCTTTGGCAATCAATAGAATATTATCTTCCACGTAGGTCTAACACCACCTTTGTAGCATAGAATTATTACCTTTGGATATGACAAATCCTAATATACAAGGATCCTTAAATTGTGTTATCCTACATATTACATAACTAAATTGAAAAGAGTAACATTTGTGTTTGTTTTAGTCAACTAAGTAGTATGTCATTGGAAATGTCGTTACTTAAATATAATTAATATTTTTTGTTTATTAACGATTATTCTTTAATGTAACTCTACATTAATAAGCTCTACTAATATAAGATACTTTCGCAACTACTAAAATTAATAGAACTTAAAACTATAAACTACATACAGTCAATTGTCTATTATTTGGATTATTCTTCAACCATTAGTTGTTCAATATTTATCTTCAATGTAAGTATGCAATTAACTAATTTTTAATACTTATTGAACATTGTCTTTTATTAATTAGCAGGATCTATAATCTTAAAAAATCACTATGATAAAATACATATGATAGAGTTTTATAATCATTCACGTCATAGACTGTGAATTTCAACTACTCATCCCTGCCACAATGCGAGACATATATGCATGATTTAATACTTTATAATGAAATGTCATGCTTAAAAAACATCAAACAATTTAGATATACATTTTCCATTATATTTAAGAAAAAATCATGTAAATAGCTAGCATAATCCTTATTGATTCTATTATCAGCAACGTGGCTTCACAAGATCAACTGAAACAATTTGTAGAGCAAACGAAATTGAGAAAGTAATGTCAAGCTGATCCTTTAGCCATGCAATCCTCAAATCGATTATAATATATTTATGTGTACCCTTGTCAGTAATGCATAATAGAAGAACGAAAACCTAGAGATTGAACTTCCGTTTATAACCAAGGTCCGAAAACGTTGAGATTCAACTACCAAGATCTAAAACTTGTTCTTATATGTTTCTTTTTTAACATATGACTCTCAGAATTCTTTACTTTAATGAAAAACATAATTCGTTATATTCGTTCTTTATAAAAAAAATTAGGTAATGTCACTCTTATAGTTGAGAGAAGAACGTCCAGATAAACTCTCTTATTAGATATTATGTCCATTGAAGTTATCTCTAATTTTAGTAAGACTTTTTTTAAATATTATGTTGATAATTGAATATCTATCATATTGTTTGATCTATTATTTTTAGAGTTTAAATTTAAAATCATATCTTATACGATAAGGCCAATGAACCATATATAAAAGCTAACTGATATTTGTAAGGAATTACGAGTTCTCATTTCTACCGCAAATGTCTATTTCTTCGTACAAATAATTCACCGCACGTTACTAAGATATTCATAAATCAAGATAACATACATTTTATGTCCTCCAAATATTCCTAAAAGCTCTTATTTTTCTAATAATAAAAACTAGATTTATAATTGCTTGTCGAGGAGAAATGATTAAGGGTTTTGAAAATGGCGATGATGATGATCTAGCGTTGAGTTGTCAGCCTTGATAGCATATGTCCTATAGCTTATGAAGAGCAAGGGAAAACGTGGAGTCAAAGTTGGCGTGGGGAACAATACAAGATCTTGTGTGGACAACACAAAGCTTGGGGACTCGGCCATGGTGGATCCTCTGAAACGTCTGGGCACCCTAAAGAGACAATCGTTGATCCTGCTGTGAATTTTCCTGATTTGGAGAAGGAGTTGAGGGTCTAAATGCAGCGAACGAAGCTTCCCCTTCGAGTAACCCTAACTCTGAGGGGAATATCGATGTAGACAGCGAATTCCCACCTTTTCCCTCCTATGTCAAGAGTCCTTCTTCTCCAGGAAAAGGACTTCAAGTTAACTCTCCTCCTTTATTCAATGCGTCTGATTTAAAGACAATGACTTGCACAAAAATGGTGAAACTGGTACTAGTCTGTATGAGACTGAATCTGGGAAAAATGGTATTAATGTTGAAGATAATATTGTGTATTATGCCCTTATGGAGAAAAATCAAGACACTGTCGTGAAGGAGCATACCCAAAATATCCCTACTGTGGGGGAGAGAACCTGTGAAAATTGACAAACCAAAATGGGTGACAGGATCAGACAACCTAATATTCATTTCCATGCATTGAATGGAAAACCTGTGAAAGATTTGGAAAGTGAGAAATATAGGATTGACGAATCCATTGTGATGGAGGGGTTCACAAAATGGGAGAATACTCTTGTGGTTATTTCTTAGGGAGGAAACTGGCGTTTAACCTAGTAAGAATGCTTCTCATTACTTATGGGGAAAACGTGGTATGATGGATATTTCTGAAAATGAAGAAGGATTCTTCTTTTTCAAGTTTAAGATTTTGGAAGATGGGAACCTTATTTTGAAGGGTGGTCCTTGGTACATGTTGGGTAGGCTTTTTATTCTTAAGGAGTGGTCCCCTAAAATGAAATTGACAAAGGAAGAGATGAGCTCCATCCCTATTTAGGTGAAGTTGTGGAGCCTGCCTGCAGTGTTATGGACTCAAATGGTATTAATAGTATTGACAGCATACTTGGTAAACCTATATGTGCAGATGCTGTCACAGTAAATGCCTTGAAGTTGGCCTATGCCAAGATCTGCATTGAGATAGACAAGGACTCTGATCTGCCAGACTTTGTGAAAAATGACTTATATGCTTATGGTATTGAGGAGACAAAGTTTGACAATGAGTATCTGGGTCTTCCCAAGAGATGAAAGAAGTGTAAAACTTTTGGTCATGACTGTGCAACACAAAAACAATCTACAGCTCCAATCCAACCACAAGTGAAAGAAAGGAAGCAAGAATGGGTGGTGGTGACTAGGAACAAGTCCACAAATGTTCCTTCTTCTTCTTATCATGTCCTTCTTCCTGTCTCATTAAAGGAAGAGGATAATACCTTGGTGGAACTTGATACCATCCATCAAGATGAGAATCAGAATATTACAGCTAACCAAGAGATCGTGGTTTAATCTAGACATGCCAATTTTCCTACTACTGATGTTCCATCTCAGAGTAAGGCCAATGTCAATTGCTCCGCTTCCAGTGACAAGTTTTCTTCAAGAGAGAAGTAGTGGAAAAGGCAAGAACAGGCTAAGGTCAGTATTGAAAAACCAGTGAGTTCACCAATCTCTCACGATTATTAATGTCTCTCAACTTTAGTGTTTGGAATGTTAGAGGTTTCAATACTCCTAATAAACATTCAGAATTTCATAGGACTGTTAGAGAGTTTGGTTTGTGTTTTGTGGCATTTTGGAGTCTAGAGTAAAGTGGAAACACTGTCAAATGATCTCTAGTTTTACTTTTCAAAATTAGCTAGTGTTAGACAATTATGACCAAGATTCTTCAGGCAAAATTTGGCTCAATTTTGATCCCCTTAATGTAAATATGATTGTTATCCTTAAGTCCTTTCAACTTATTCATTGCAGGGGCTAGTTATATAATCATGATTTTATTCTTTCTGTTGTTTATGTTGCAAACAACCAGAAAGATAGAGAGATTCTTTGGCTCGATTTGTTTGGTTACAGTTTGCTTCTAACAACTTGTTGTGGTTCATTATTGTTGATTTCAACGTTATACTTCATCCTAATAAGCAATCTGGGGGAGCTATATGTGGAAGGAGGAGATGAGAAGTTTTAGAGCTTGTCTTGCAAATATTAGTGTCCATGACTTGCAATTTACTGGTTATTTCTACACTTGGTGGAATAACCAAACTGGACCTGGTGGTATCATGAATAAGATTGACAGAGTACTTGTTAATGATAAATGGCATAATTATTTCTCTAGACCAGTGGCTTTCTTTGAGGATCCCTGATTTTGAGACAATTTAATGACTCTCATTGCAGTGATGTATCTAAGATAGTGAATGATGCTAGAAGGGCTTTGGAGACTGCCTATGCCAATCTTAATAATTCCCTTTCTGATGTTTCTCTTCAGGTTGCTATGAAAATAGCAAATCAGGAGTTCTCCAAATGGAAACTGGCAGAGGAGAGCCTTTTGAAGCAGAAATCCAGAATTCAATTATTAAACCTTGGTGACAGTAACTCTTCCTTCTTCTTCAATGATGTAAAATCCAACAAGAGAATAGCTAAGATGCTCCAACTTACTGATGATTATGATACTTTATTGACTGATACTCAAGATATTCAGACCCATATTATCCACTTTTATAGGGAGTTATTAGGTACCGAAAGGCTAATTCCTGATGTTAACTGGGATTTTCTTCACTCTGTGCTCAAACACAAAGTGTTGGCTTCTCAGATTGAAAATTTGGTTAAGGAATTTACTGCTGATGAAGTTAAACAAACTTTCTTCTCTTTCAATGACTTTAAAGCGCCTCGTCCAAATGGGTTCTCTGCCTTGTTCTTCAAAAAATCTTGGGACATTATTTGGGAGGATGTGGTGGCTGCGGTCCTAGAATTCTTTGAGTATGATGAGATGTTGAAACAACTTAACAACACGGTTATATCTCTTGTCCCCAAGGTCAGCAATCCTCTAAAATTATTGAGTTTAGGCAGGTTGCTTGCTGCAACCTCTTCTATAAATGTATTACTAAAATGCTTGCCAACAAGTTAAAGGTTGTTCTTCCTGGTTTGGTTAGCTTGAACCAAATAGCTATCATTCCAGGTAGATCAATCTTTGATAATATCCTTCTCTCTCAGGAGCTTCTTAGAAGTTATCACATGAATTATCATAGGAATTATGTTTCTACCAGATGTGCAATGAAGATTGATCTTCTTAAGGCCTATGGCATTATTAGTTGGTTTTTCTTAGGAAAAGTCCTCACTTATTTTGGCTTTCCCCCTAAATTTATCAACTGGATTATGGAGTGTGACAACCCTCTCTTTCTCTATTAATATTAATGGTAGCATGCATACTTACTTTTAGGGTGGTAGAGGTTTGAGACAGGGAGATCCTATTTCCCTTTATTTGTTTGTTCTGTGCATAGAGGTACTAACTAGGATTCTTCATGTTTGTTTTTCCACTTCCATCGGAGATACAAGAAATATATGATTGTTAACCTATGTTTTGCTGATGACTTACTTGTGTTCTGCAAAGGTGAGCTTTCTTCTGTTAAGATTGTTAAATCTGGTATGCACTTATTTAGTTTAATTTATGGTCTCTCTCCTAACAATGCAAAGGAGCTCCACCTTATTTTTCAATGTTGGTGTGAGATCCAAGACTCTATTATGCAGGAAACTGGTTTTGTTCAAGGTACATTGCCTGTGGGGTACTTGGGTATCCCTTTGATTGCTACTAAATTGACTAAGATCCACTGTGATGTTTTAGTTGACAAAACCATTAACAGAGCAAAGAACTAGGAGAATAGGCACTTGACCTTTACAGGCAGATTTCAGCTCATCAAGTCTATTCTCTATGCCATCCAAGGGTTTTGGGCTAGCTTTCATTCTCCCTAAGACAGTTATCAAGAAGATCAATGATGCTCTTAGAAACCTCCTATGGACTGGTAGGACTGATAACTTTAGGCAAGCTAAAATGCCTTGGAATCAAGTTTATACTCCTAATGTTGAAGGTGGTTTGAACATTAGAGACTTGATTACATGGAATTATGTTGCAGTCTCTAAACATTTTTGGAAGTTGGTTTCTAGACCTAAAGATTCCTTGTGGGTAGCTTGGTGTTACCATTACCTTGTAAAAAATCTTTCCATTTTCACTATTAAACTTGCTTCGGACCCTTCTTGGTCTTGGAGGAAGTTAATTAAAGTGAAGGGCAAGGTTGTGGGTTTTTACCAGGTTGTTGTGGGTAATGGTGCTGATATTAAACTGTTTACAGACCCTTGGCATCCAAATGACATTCCTCTCAATGCTAGTGGGGTTTGATCTGGGTACTTAGGCTCCTTCTGGTGGGAAAAAATCTTGGAGGTGGACAGCTTCTCCTTCTGACAGGTTTACTATCAGAAGTACTTATAGAGCTATCTATCCTCATCAAAATATTGTTTTGTGGTCTAAGGTTGTCTGGTTTTCAGGAGCTATTTCCAAATGTGTTTTCATCACGTGGTTAGCTATTCAAGACAAGCTCTCAACTAAGGATCACGTGAAGAAATGAAAGTCCCAGTTAACTTAGATTGTATTTTTTGTGTGTCTAGTTCAGAATCAACTCAGCACTTGTCCTTCAATTGCCCCATGTCTTAAGCTATTTTATTTCCTCTCTTGGTGAAATGTGGCAGCAGATATGAGTATATTCTTTGTCGCCAGTTGCTTGATTTTTTTAATCAATGATTGTATGGTTGATATTTCTAGATTGAGTGCAAAATTGCTCATTTCTTGTTTTATCCATAGTATTTGGTGTGAGAGAAACAAGAGAATCTTCGTTGATAAAGTTCTTGATTATTCCCTTACTCTAAGGATATTTCGAAGATAATAAGTGATAGACTTATTTTCTTAAACCGAACACGATCTATTATGCTTGACTTTAGTTTCTTAGATAATTGGTTATAGGCCGTGTGACTTTGTGTTTTGGTTTGATCTTGAGGTATACTCCTTGTATCTGTATATTTTTTTTGTTAATATATTTCCTTTTTAACCAAAAAAAAATATTCGTAAAAGCTTATACAACATCACAATAATCACACTTTTCAGATTTGAAATAATATTTAAATATTTCAACGAAAAAAAATAAGAAAAAAATAACTTTCAACAATATTATATTCTGAAGAAGAAAACAATAGTACATTATGATGAAAAAAAGATCGAAAATCATAAGAAAACAAAGAAGAAGAAGAGAATTAGAATGATGCTGACTGATAAAGAAGAATGATTTGCAAACGCAAATATTAAAAGCCAAGAAAACGCGTCATTATCATTCCAATTAAACAGAGATATTGTCTTTTGGCCTTAAATTACGTATCTAAGGACAACCATCAAATCATGCAATGATTAATTAATATTAAAATATCTAACCCCAAACTAATTGATTCTTCCTTTGTCAAAAACAAATTGATTCGTGTAGAGAGAGAAAGGACCACATCATCAACATGTGCAACTCCACCTAAATAAAGTCAGTCTCCAGCAAACGCTCCAACTTTTTTAGCACCCTAACATGCGCCTTTCATTTAGCTTCATCCTTACCCATATCACTATTATAATGAAAAATAATGTGAACAAATGTTCCACATCCGGTGGGGGTTGGTATTGTTTGATAGAGATTTCTATTTGAAATTAAAAACTATATATTATCAAAATTCAAGTGTATCATATTTGTGATAAGTTATGTTGGTGCAATTGATTAAGTTTAAACATTCATATTTTAAATATCGTGGGTTCGAATCATATATTCTCCTATTTTTCTTAAAATTTATAGTGTAAATTTGACAAAAAATTATATCCGGTGTGTATATCCACACTTTGAAATTTTTTAAATAATTTTTTCTGAAAATTAAATTTTAAATTTATTTGTGTCATATAATTTAATTTTTTAAAGAATTTCTTTTTGTTTTTAGATAATTCTTTCAAAAAATTCAAGATGAAAACCTTCTTGAATACTTCAAGCAAACCCGTTTTAATTTTAAATATTTATTTTTTAAGTAAAATACATTGTCTCCGTTATTTTTAATTTTTTTGTTATGAAATATTACTTTATTTACAACCAACCAAATGAGTGCGTTTAAAAATAAAATAAATAAGAGTAATTTCAAGATCAATAAAGATCTAGACTTTTGTTTAAGTTACGTGTCAACAATTCATAGATTAATATTTTTATCAATTATTAAAATGATTTATCATTTATTGGTTAATTAACTCACTTGATTACTAGAACTCTTAGAACTCTTTAAATCTTGACCAATGTATAATTACCCAATAAAAAATCCATAAATTATGTGGATATTTTTTTATACATTATGCCAACAATTCATCACAATGCTGAATTATGTGGTACTGCATAATATTTTGCTAGTGAAAAGTTCTATAAAATAGAATTATGACTGATAAAATGTATTGAATATATCAAGAATGACCCAGCCTTTGGACCAACCCTTGTGAGTAGCACGTAGGGTGATCTAAGGGTAAAATTACCTCAATGCCAAGAAAATAATTTCACCTCTAAGTCTCAAATAATAAACAAAAAATAAATAAAAAATTAATTTGGAACTATAATTTCTTGTCAAACACGTTATCAAGTCACAACGATGTTGAGCCGTGCTACATCATAACATTGGTCAAGTCCAAAAGAATCTCAGTTTTTTTCTTTTCGGGACAAAGAACAACCGTTAAATCTAGCTGGCAAAATAAGGATCCAAAGTCTTTTCATGTGGGCATTCCACAGCCTGGATAACCAATTCAATGAGAGCAACCTAACAAATTGAACTGTGGAAAAGAAAAAGACAGGAAAAGGGAAAAAGAAAGGAAGTGTACACACAGCTCACCCACCGAGCCATAGCATCTTTCAAAGCCATAAAATATTACTTCAAGAAATGGTAAAAGAATATCATACAAAATATATGTCATCTGTCTTCTTTCTCTGAATTCAACTCTCCCCTCCCCCCGGCCTAACTAAAACTAATTCACCTGTTTAGCTTTAAAAGAATCAATCAACAACCTTTTAGCCCAAACCTTCTAATGTATAGCACTTAAATTGCTTATGTTTTTATAAGGGTGACACCCAGTTGAATAAAACAGCATGAAAACCCTGTCTTTTTGTTTAGTATCCTCTTTTTTCTCATCGGCAGTCCATAGAATCGAATGAATCTGGGAACCCAGAAGGTTTCGAAGGGATGCTCGATTGGGTTTGTGAGAAGGACATATTGAACATTGTGGATGTACCTTCATTGGCTTGCCATCTTTGAAGTGCCTGAGGAAGACTCAAGTGCAAATCTATGCCATAGCTTTCTTCTTCTTCTTGACAAGCGGGTTTCCACTTCTCGACGAGTGGACCCAAGATGTTTACAGCATGACCCATATCCGGTCTTTGGTGTGGCTCGCGAGCTGTGCAATGTCCTGCTAGCTCAGCTACCTTGTGTATGCTCTCCATTGTCTCCTCATCAGGGTTTAGAGTTTGGTCAATTGCCTTTG
This sequence comes from Datisca glomerata, assembly GCA_003255025.1. Taxonomy (NCBI): domain Eukaryota; kingdom Viridiplantae; phylum Streptophyta; class Magnoliopsida; order Cucurbitales; family Datiscaceae; genus Datisca; species Datisca glomerata. Next base: position 255,728 of record QANY01005132.1, read on the forward strand.
GAATGTTCTCCTTGTTTATAAGGCCCCTTCGAAACCATGTCACCAAATGAGACCTCTCATCTGGCACTGTATCGTCTAATGCCTTTCGGCCGGTGATAAGCTCCATTAAAACTACTCCAAATGCATAAACATCCACTTTTGTTGTCACTCTTCCGGTAGCTGTTACGAAATGAATAGAGATCTCCATATTAGAATTTCAAGCACTCAACTAAAATTTTCAAGTGAAATTCAATCTACTTGTACATTTCAATGAACCAAGATCCTTTAACAACTTTAAAGTTGCAGAAAATATGTAAAGGATCAAAGAAGAAATTTATTATGCCAATATATATGATGAAAATATGGAAGATTAGTCTATTATCGAATCCTATTTTAATATTAGAAACGGGAGCTTGATGTGTTAGAGATAAGTAAAGTCAATAAAAATAAAAAATCAAGACACCTAAGAGAAAAACTTGAGATATATTTTTTACCTGCATATTCAGGAGCAAGATATCCAAATGTTCCAGCCAACCGTGTCTCCACCGAATACTTTCCATCAGGCGCGTTTTTAACTAAACCGAAATCAGCAACCTTGGCTCTCATATCATCTCCCAGAAGAATGTTTGAAGGTTTTAAATCCCTGTGAATGAAACTTTGCTGAGCTAAACTGTGAAGGTACTCTACTCCTCTGGCCACATCCAATGCAATTGTAACTCTCTGCTTCCAAGTAAGAGGAGCACAACCGTGCTCACGCCAATCGAATAAATGTTGAGTTAAAGTTCCCTGTGGCATATACTCATAAACCAATAGCCTCTCATTGCCATTGATGCAGTAACCTAAAAGAGCAACTAAATGCCTATGCCTCACTTTTGTAAGCACCGCAATTTCTGCTTGGAACTCATTCAATCCTTTGGTTCCCATTGCTACGGATTCCATTCTTTTAACGGCAATTTTAGTCCCGTCATGCAATTCTCCTTTGTAAACCACCCCGAATCCACCCCTTCCCAATATATTATCTTCACTGAAATTATCAGTCACTTGCCTTAAGACTTGGATAGAAATCGTAACATTTCCACCCTCGAAAACGTAAAAATCACTACGATCGCCACTGCTCTGGCTACGTAATTCACTCGGAACTCCGGCATACCCATTTACACCACTCCCCACTTCACTCTTAACAAGTTCCTTCCCATTTTCAGGATTCCCCACTTTCCCAAATTTCCTATGCCTTTTATTGTTATAACATTTGCACAACACAAACAGTAAAACAACTACAAATATCACAACAGCTATAACCACACCAGCAATCATACCAGGCGAGACTGAAGACCCATTGAGTGATCCAGATGGGCTACCATCGGGTGTGGTTGCGTTCGATCCAGGCGTAGTTCCTCCAGCTCCTCCACCTCCGGGGTTTAAAATTGTCCCAATAAAGGGATTGCCTGTAGTTATTAACCTCACGGTTGATGCAAATTTTGGTACCGGTCCACTAAGATTGTTGTTGGCTACATCAAGAGTAAGAAGCTGAGGCAAGGCAGTCAAGCTATCAGGGATAGAACCAGTCAAATTATTCTCATTCAGATATAAATTCTTCAGCGATGTGAGATTTGCAAATGCGGGAGAGATAGTTCCTTGGAAATGCCGCTTCCCCATATTAATAGTAGTAATTTTTCCTTCTGTGCATAAAATGAAACTCCAATCCTCACAAGCATTATCTCCTGCCCAGTTATTAGCCAACGAAAGTGGATATCCCAAAGCCCCAGCGACCTCAAGCAATGCAGTAACCTGAGGTTCACATGGCCCCGGTGTACTCTTGCAATAACTGTTTGTACCGGCAATTTCGGTCTTCACTTTGGACCCGAAAACAGGCAGAGGCCCCTGAAGTTTGTTGTTCGCCAATGAAACATTTTGCAAAGTAGAAATTTGCATCAATGACGGCGGCACAATACCACTGAGCTGATTGTCGCGGAGCTGAAGATCGAATAGACTTTCACATTTTGACAGGTCGGGAATCTGACCTGTGAACTGGTTCTTCTGAAGCCAGACCTGGTACAACTGGGACATCGAGGAAATAACTTCGATGGTGCCGGAGAACCCGATTAGCTGATTATTCAGCCAAAGGTTCCGAATCTGCGAGCCACGTAAAGACAGAGGCAAAGACCCTGTAAGATTGTTATACGAAAGCCGAAGATCCTGTAAGCTCGCGAAGGAATCGAAGAAATCCGGCAAAGACCCGACAATGTTAGCACTTGCTGCGTAAAACGTAACCAAGCTAGACGATTCAGTAAGGTCAGTGGGGATTGACCATGGCGCTAGATCCAAGTTCTGACTCAAGCTTAAGGTCTGCAAGCTGGTGAGGCCTTGGAAGCAATGGGGAGGAATGGAGGTGAAGTTGTTATTGTCAAGGTACAGAGTTTGGAGGAAGTTAAGGTTAGCAAAAGAGGGTAAGGCGCCAGAGAAGAAGTTCTTTTGCAGAGAGACGGAAGTGAGCTGGGAAAGAGAGTTGAGATCGGAAGGTAGAGTGCCAGAGAGAGACTGAGAGGAGAGATTAATGGAGGTCACGCGTTTCGATGAGTCGCAACCGATTCCACTCCATTGGCAGAAGCCACTGTTACTGGTGGAGGTCCAGTTGCTCGGCTTTGGCGAGATGGTAGCCGCAAGCTTGTCCATCACCGCCGCATCATCTGCTGTTGCGGTAGAGAAGATAGAGAGGAGAGAAAAAATGAGTGTAGAGAAAGAAAGTAAAGTTTTCAGCTGACCCATTGTTAGAGAGAGAGAATGCTAAGGGTTTGATGTCTGCTGTTTATACCAAAGAAGGCAACGTGAGGTAGGGGACGCTGTCCGTTGAGAAAATGTTTCTGCTAAAATAACAGCAACTGTCATTAATTTAACAAGGTAAAATTGTAAAATATACTGTGCTGTGATGAAACCGTAAATTATGTCCTTATAGTTTTACATATTTTTATAGCTTTATACTTTATAAAATATATCTCTCAGTTATGTTTTTGTTAAGTTTAATAAAAAAAATTAACTTCATCCATTAATTCTAATTTTCTCTATTTTCATCTATTCTCCCTCATTTTCATTTTTAATATATTTTCAGATCAGATTTTTTTCTTTTCTTTAATGAATTTTTTTACTTTTTTCTTAAGAAAAATCTTCTTTATTCTAAAAAAATCAACTTCATTCATACTGTAACGAATTTTGCTTCATTCTTGAAAAAACAGTTTCATCCTATAAAAAATCTGCTACTCAAAAAATTGTTTATCATAAATAAATATGCTAGTAAAAAATTTTTCATTATAAAATTTTAATAAACTAGGTTTTATTTTTTTATTTTTTCCAATCATATGAATAATACATTTGTAATAGGATTTGACAAAACTTAACTCTCCAAAAAATTCATGGTAGGTAGTGAAGATTGTTACATGACAAATGTATTTCAAACCTTTTATTCATTCTTTAAAATGAAGAGTCTTTTTATATAATTTGAAAAGAAAAATAAATTTTGAAGAGACGATGAATAAATTATAAAATTATAGTCAAAATGAATTAAAATACAAAAACTCTCGTACAAAATTCTCTAGGATTGCAACGATCCAAAATAGAAGTAACTTATAAGTAGAACTGTCCACCAAAAACCCTCCAAATAATAGGGATTATATTTTTAATCATATGAATGAAGCAGATATTTTAAGAATAAAGCAAAAAAAATCATTACAGTATGAATGAAGCACATTTTTTTAAGAATAAAGAAGATTTCTTTTAAGAATAAAACAAAAAAAACATTAAAAATAGAAAAAAAATCAGATTTAAAAAATACGTTGAAAATGAAAATAAAAAAATTGAAGGAAATAATAAAGAAATTAAGAGAAATAGATAAAAATAGATAAAATTAATTTTTCTGTTAAAGTTAATAAAAAATATCATAGTCGATTGCATTTTAGCTGATCCTGTGGCTTTGTGAAATATGATATTCGTGATTATCAAATGAACGGTTAGAATGTTTAACCAACTAATGAATGGTATGATTCAATAAGTGAATCATTGATAAAAAAAATTTGCGTTCTTTATAAATTTGTTTCCAAAGCACCTACGTCACCCTTAATTTTTTTTACCGACCACCCTTAAGTTATGAAAATGCTGAACCATAATATTTTTTTTAATTATGAATTCAGGATCATTGACAGCTATATTATACAGCCTTGGACTAAAATATAATAAATCAATTTTAGTTGACTCCAAATTTAACCATGACATTGTATTACATTAATAGTAATCAAACGTATTTTGTGTTTAACACAACTGATGGGCATTTGGTTAACTTATATAACTGAAAAGAAAATCTCCATTTAATAAAATATGTTGTATCACTTCATTTTGACTTGAATTATTTTTTAATTATCGTATATATCATTTTATACTTCCTCAATAGCACGTTCCTACACTTTCTTTGAAGTACCTGTCACTCTACCTCCTCACATTGTTTTCCCAACAAACACTCTTATTACCGGTGTTTTGAACTTGTGATGGAAAACAATTAGTTTTCCTTCCCATTTTTTAGCTTCATAATCTTCTTAAAATCATATTTTAAATAAAAATTTTATATGAAGCCTATCTTTCTTAGACGAATTCAAAAGTTAGCAAGTATAGCCTTAAAATTTTTTACTTAAGACTTCAATTGTGAAAAATGCCTTTAAGACTCTAAGTTAGCCATCGTAAGGTGATGAATGCCTTTAAGACTCTAAAGTAGGTGAGATACTCGAGTAGAGAATATTCTCCGTGTTAGACCTCGGGATCCGTGAGAATTGATTCCTTCATAATGGTGCTAGGGACCCCTTTATATAGATGGGGTCGAACGAGGACCACACACATGCAAATCGCGTGTCTAGACAAAAACCAATACCAACAATAGTTGTGTGTCCAAACAGAGACTGACACTAACAAGGGTCGCGTGTCCAGATATAAACTGACACCAACAAAGGTCGCGCGCTTAAAACTTGATCACACATTAAAAACATGACACCGTGCTTAAAATGTGTCACCTCCATAAAATGATGTAACATTTGAGGGCGCGCCCAGGATTCCCCTCGACGGTGTGGGAGGCCGCGCCCGGGGTTCCCCCTGTGACGGCATGGAGAGCCACTCTTGAGGTTCCCCCCGGAGTGGCATGGGGAGCCGCGCCCGAGGCTCTCCAAGACTCGTAAGGCGACTACATCCTTCAAGGAGATCTTCCCATCTCGATGTAGCGAACTTTGCCCTAATCCTACCAGACCACAGCCCCCAGATTGTTCCTAGGCGAGAGAAGACCTTCGAATCTTTGTCAGTAAACTCGAAGACGAAATAAAACATTTAATACTTAATTTCATATAATAAGATCGACACCATTATAAAACAGGTGCGCCTTTTACAGACATTACTTTGTCATTATCACGCACCGATAAATGTTATTTCGTTTTAGTGACACATGGATCTATCTTAGACGCCACACGTTTCTTCTATCACGTTACTATTAACGATGTGGCTCACCATTTACATTAGCCCCATGTTCAAGGTTGATGGCAGAGCAATCAAGCTCGAACATATTTTTTGATTTGAGTGTTGCATGCATCTTTCGCACTTATTCGTGGGACATACGTCTTTTTGTCACTGAATTCCACTAAAACCAGATCATAAAAATTTAGATATACCATAATTCATGAGTAAATTCCTTTTGGGGAAGTCCCCACAACTTCATCATTCCTCGAATGAGGTGGAAGAGTCTCACCCGAGACAAGACACGCCACAACACCTCTGAGGAGGCGTTTGAGAATGCCTCGTTCAGAGGCGCGTCACATCACCTCGAGCGAGGAGGCGGGGGTCGAGAGGGAGGCCCGTCAACCCCCAGTTTTGTCTCGGGTGAGACAGAATTATGGTAGGTAGGCCAAGTAAGAAATGTATGTAAGACGTTTTAGCGAAAGTAGGTAGGCCAAGGAAGAAATGTATAAAATATTCAAATATTAATACAAGTTTCATCTTTCTTCGCTCTATCAAATATCAATGTCTGCTGAGACTTTAACCGATGTTACTATCTCCCTTAAAATGGAACTTAGCCATTGCAAAAAAAATTGAGGGGGGGGGCAGAATAATCACTTAACTGATTGTCGAGACTCACATGATTACAAAGGCGGAATTTGGCCGTCATGCTAATTAATATTTGATAGAGCGAAGAAAGATGAAACTTGTATTATTATTTGAATATTTTATACATTTCTTCCTTGGCCTACTTACTTTCGCTGAAACGTCTTACATGCATTTCCGGAACAAAACTTTGCTAAAATGTCTTACGGTCCTAATTGTGTTTCAGAAATAACCTACATTACAAGCTAGGAATATTAAAGAAAAAATGCAATACTAAGCGTAGTATTTCTTAATGTACTTGAAGTTGACAGTCGTTGGGATGAATTGGTGCGTTTGAGGGTCGGCTAGTCGACAGTACTCGCTATCGACAACGGAGGCGATCTCGTAGGGTCCTTCCCACTTGGGCTAAAATTTCTTGGCGTGTATCCCTTTCATCACATGCCCAGCCGCCTTTAGCATTAAGTCCCCCACAGCAAATACCCGAGGCTTCACAATAGCTTCATACGTCTGACCCATGCGCTCTTGGTAATGCCTGGATGCTTTCTTTTGCCTTGTTTCTTCTTTCCTCTAAGGCCTCCAAGTCTCCAAGACATGTGGCATGTTCCACCCAAGCGAATGACAATAGTTTAGCGGAATGTACCATCACCTTTGCGGGTATCATGGTTTCGCATCTGTATACCAATGAGAAGGGTGTTGCCTGAGTAGGGGTACGCTTTGACGTTTTATATGCCCAAAGTGCCAAGGGTAATAAATCACGCCACTTTTCTTGAGCTTCGTGAACCATCCTACTTAGGATCATTAGCAACGTCTTCTTGATCACTTCTACTTGCCTGTTTCCCTTGGGGTAGTAAGGGGAAGATCTGTCATGACGGATGTTGTAGTTCTCGAACATCTAAGACACCACTTTGCTTGTGATTGCAGTGTCGTTGTCCGATATTATCCTCCTGGGCAGTCCGATAACAAATATTTTCTTAAATAATATCATAATTATTTTTTTATCAATATACATGCTATAACGTTAAAAAAAATATAATTTAATAAATAATATATTGTACTATATTATTATGTCATTTTTGTATTTACATAATGCAAATATTTTATTTATATATTTTTATTATTTAAAATACTATATAATGATATTCCAAATAAAAATTTTTAAAATATAATATAATATAATGTTACTTAATTCTCATAATGCGGTAATGTCACATTATCGTCACTTTAAACCGTAATAAATAATATTATCATAATTTGCAGTAATGTTATTACATTCATAATTTAGTTTTTCATGTAACGAACACGACAATATTTTTAACCTGTCACATCACTAAAATAATGTTTTCACATACCGTCAAACGGGCAGCCCCATTGGGAATTTACCTTACGGACGTTATGTTCTAAGTTGTTGCTGTTAGCCGTGTTATCTTAATATACATGCTAGATTAGTTGGAGCAAAGACTTTTGATATATGCATCATCCAAAAAAAAGATTAGTACGTACAATGTCAACGGAATTTTGTAACAAGTTAGGAAATATGATTTCAACTTTGAATTTTCCGAAAAGCTTTTAACTGATTGCGGAATGTTGAGCCTAATCGATCAATAAAAAATATGCCCCACATGAAACCACTGAAATCCTCACGCTTCTTGGGAAAGAAAACACGTTTTTACTTGATTGAAAACAAAACAATCAACAAAAGAAAATTGCTTCCACAAAATAAAATAGTGAGCTAAATATATTATTTATTTATTTATTTTATGAAAAATTCTTCAATGCTGGGGTTATTTCCCAGCATTGATACCATAACGATTCAAAATATGTGTTCAAAAATTTAACTAATGTATTATAAAATTCAACAATTTTACAATTTTTTTTAAAGTTGAACAAATATTTGAGCATTATTTACAAGTCTTGAAACTCTCAAAAGCTAAGAGAGAAATGGGAATGTGACGTGTCAGTAGGTTTGCGGTTTCAAATGGCATAGGATAACACGTGGCCAATACAAATTCGCTGGATTGGCATTGTCGTGGCCCCACATAAATGACAGTTGGATTAAGGATTGGCTTTGCTTAGATACCAATCTGATCTGACCATCCTGATTGTTACTGGCTGGCTCCAACGGTGACGTGTCTTATTCGTCCTAAAACCTAAACCCTCCACTGCCCATTGGATATTGGAAGTTTTTGTAAGGCTGTACTGTACACGGCATGTATGGACAGTTGATGAGAATTGTTTTTAAAATTCACATGAGAAGAAATCGATTGTTTGATTTTAACGAATGAATTTGTTATTTATTTTTTAAAAAGAACGTATGAATTTGTTATGTTAGATCGCTCCCCTTATTTTACTCAATCAAATCACATTGGTATTTCATATGACTATAATATTCACCTCATTTGAGAAAGTTTTTCTCAAAAAAAAACTTTTAAGAAAGTTGTATTGTAAAGTTTTTTATTTGCATGAGTGAATATCAAAGTAGATTGACAAGCAAGGTTAGCCAAGTTAGTATACCCTAGTCATTATAACTTTTTCTCTTAGAATCAGAAGGTATATTTGATGGAAAAATAAAAAAAATAGAATTATTACAAAGATATAATGTCATGATGATCATATTTTTTTATCTAGAGTTCTGATATTTTTAAGAGAACGATGAACATGAGATTTCATTATAAGAAAAGCCTCTTTTAATGATCAAACCTTTAGCCACTAAGTTAATTTCGTGGCTAAAAATATCATTTTGCGGCAATTTTTTTAAGGTTTTTGTCGACAAATATTAGAATTTCGTCGCTAAAAGGTACTGCTTTAGCGACGAAAATCGATCTTGCTCGGCAAAAGTAATCCTTTTGTCGACGAAATATATTTTTGGTCGCCATAGAGTCATACTTTTACCGACGAAATAAAAGTTTGGTCGCTATAGACTACCTAAAAAATGACGCCGTTTAACGATATCAATAAATCCTTTTAGCTTCCCCACCTAGCGAGCAGTTCAACCCTCACATAGTGAGCCCTCGGGAGTGACCTCGGTTCCCCTCACCCTACGCGCCCCCGCGAACGTCTTCCTTCTTTTCCCCTCACCTCGGCGACGAGCAGTAAGTCCTTTCTCCTTTAATCTTTGATTTTTCCGTGTTGCATCGAACCAGAGATCTTGCTCTTCTCTTTCCGCGAGTTCTTTCTCTTCTCTTTTCGGAAACCCTTTAAGCTCTTCTCTTTTTCATGTCCTGTTTCAATTAAAACTATAGATCACCTCTTGTAATATTCAGATTAGTTTAGTCATTTTACTTCTTCTGTTTGTTTGCCTATTTCTCTCTCTCTCTCTCTGAAATTTTATGGGGGTGGGAGTGTGGATTTAGGAAATTAGTTCACTGGCCAGTTATGATCTTATTCTATTCTTAAGTATTTCATTTATACAGTTTTGGAGATTGGGTTAATTTGCTAGAATTTAGATTTGGCTTTAGTTTTGGAGATTCCTGCTGTTTTTTTGGTTGCTCTGTTGTAAAATGCAGCTACTTAAAATCATTGAGGGTTGGTTTGATCTGTGGCCATTCTGCTTCTATTGTATTATGGAGTAGCCTACAGTGTTTTTTGTTATTCTATTCCAGGAGTTGTTGTTCTATTAGTTGTGTTTCTACTGCTTTGTGGCAATGTTTTGTTGGCTTTCTGTGGTTCTTTTTTGATTGTTTAAAAGATAGTTCTAGTTTCGATTTTAGTTTGATTTGGAGATGAACACTAATATGTGAATTTAAACTGATGAGTTTAGTTTAGGGATATATTATTTCCTTTATAATGGTAGTTATTTATGAAATTTTGAGATGCAATTACATTTTGATCATGTGACTGAAACATTTATAATATATGCAGATGAAAAATCACGAAAACTAATCATGCAAAATATAACAAATATTCATATTCCTTACATTTCTTTTTCATTAAAGCTCCCGCTACATCAAGTTTTATTAACAATTTTGTCATTTATCTTATATACGTTACACATGATTTTTTTAATATAAATTCAATAGCTAGCTTCAAGGAAGAGTATGAGGGACCTGCATGTAACTTGCTGTTAGTGGGGATTCCTCATACTGTTTGAAAAATAGTGTGTGGATGGGATGGATGTATGGAGGTGGACATAGGAAAGGCTGTCACATCCTGTTGACATCCCTACTTAATGCACTGTTTTATCTATGGAAAACATCATGCACACGTTAATAGATTATTTTTCTAAAGTTTCAAAGAAAAAATTATTTTTCTAATTATCCTAAAACACATATATTATCTGTAATTAATATTTTATTCCCTATAAATAACATATTTAAATATCAAATAGAACCATTCAACATAATGGAAACAACGACTCATATATATTACGTGAAAACTGATATAAAATTGATATACATGAGTAGCTACCAGTAATAATCTAAATCATAACGTAATAAAATGTACAAACTTGTTTCAATACACACTATGAGAAAAGCCTTAGCGATCAAAATTTTAGCCACGAAGTTAATTTCGTGGGTAAAAGTGTCCTTTGGCGACCAAACGAACGGTTATAATGGTTAACCTTCTTCGAAGGTGCATATTAGTACTCGTGAAATTTGTTTCACTTGTATATACCTCATACACTAACAAATTACCATGGGGTAATATTGGTGTGTTTGTGTGTGTATGAACTATTTTTGGGCTTTTGCCGACGAAATTTCAAAATCGTCGGCAAAAGTCTTGTTTTTACCGACTAAATAATTAATCGGTCGGGAAAAGTCATCTTTTGCCGACGAGCTATCTAGTTCGTCGCTAAAGATACATAACCCTTCTATTTATAACTAATTGATTTTATTATGCACTTGAATCATCTTTATTTCTGATTTCTGTTTCCCTCTTAATTAAATTTGCATTTTAATATCTTTAATTTATGGATATTTTGTTGAGACTTTCTCTAAATAATTATTTAATTTACAGAGTGACAAAATGGACAAGAGTTGGATAAAAAATTCTAATAGAGTGTCGAAGGAGTATATTGATGGCATTTCACAGTTTATGAGTGTGGCCAATAATTATCTCAATGTAGAGAGTAAAACTCGTCATCCTTGTAAAAAAATATCTTAATTCGAGATAATTGTCTTTAATAGAAATATTCAACTGTGGTAGCGCATACTCGAATTGAAATATTTTACAACACGTATTTCAGTACTACAAAAGGTTGGTGGAATGATAAAGCTGACGAAAGATATGTGTGAAGGGGGGATTATCACTTTGTATCTGAGCATGTTAGATGATTTTTGAATATTTTCTGAATTGATGTTCCTTGTCTTGATAATAGTGTTAGTTTCGTGTATGTGTGAGTGTGTGTGTGTGTTGGGGGGCGGTTATTACTTTGTGTCTGAGCGTGTTAGATGGTTTTTGAATATCTTCTGAATTGATGCTCCATGTCGTGATAATAGTGTTAGTTTCGTGTGTGGGTGTGGGTGTGGGTGGGGGGGGTATCACTCTGTATCTGAGCGTGTTAGATGATTTTTGAATTTCTTTTGAATTGATGCTCACTGTCTTGATAATAGTGTGTGTGGGTGTATAGAGGGGCTTATCACTTTGTATCTGAGCGTGCTTGATGATGATGTTTGAATACTTTCTTGTTGATGCTCCAATACTGTTAGTTTTAGTTTAAAGCTTGGCTCATTGTCATGTTACACAGGAACGCATGTGTGCTTTGCGAGAGATGAGTCTATCGCTGAGGATACCACACCTCGCTCCAAAGAAGAGATAGTTGAAGAAGTCCTCAGGTGAAATAGAGGTCTTGGACATAGAGTCCCACCGACATCTTCCAAGAAAAAGAGTCGAGTTGGAGTTGAAGATATAGACTAAAAATATAAATCAAGTCTATGGAGAGTAAACTACAAAGCTTACTTGCTCGGGCTCGTCAAAATGGTTTTCCATCTCCTGATGATGACTCAACAACAGAAACATGAGCTATAGAATATTTGTTAAGCTTTATAGTTACATCAACTTTAAATACTCTCTTCTTTATTTTTTTGGATACATTTGTGAATCAAATTCTACAATGAATTATGATTCGGGGATTTTGTAATGAACTATTATATGACTGATATATGTATATGTATTTCTTAGAAAAAATTCGGGTTTAATAAATTTTCTGATGATGTTAATTGCTATTATAGGTGATATTAATTATTATTACAACATTTTTGTAATGCAAAGTTTGGTCACCGAAAACATTTCGTGACAAAAAAAATTGGCGGCAAATGGTTTTCTCGAAAAACCTTTGGCGACCAACTTTTTTTGGTCACGAAAGGGTTTTGGCGACGAACTTTATTTTTTGTCGCGAAAGAATTTTCACGACCAATATTTTTTTTGTCGCAAAAAGGCTTTCACGACCAATATTTTTTTTGTCGCAAAAAGGCTTTCACGACCAATTTTTATTTCGTCGCGAAAGGCTAACGCGACGAGATCCAAAAAGTCATCGTAAAAGACTTTCGCTGACGAAGTAAAAGCGAAGAAGTCCGCGACAAACAAAAGTTCGTCACGAAAGGCTTTCGCAATGATTTTTTGGGGCTTTAGCGACCAAAATGTTGGTCGCTAAAGCCCTTGTTTCTTTTAGTGTTTAAGGCTCAATTGATTATGAAACTCTGATGAGAAAAATTGTTGTATGTGAATTTACTTCTAGCAAAGGCCACCAAGGAGCTAAAAGCTTCAAGTAAACATATTTTAGGGTGATATTCAATCCTACAATTTAATTGTGATTGTTTATAAGTATATGCTTGAGCTAAAATAAAGTCAGCACTAGAGAGAATACATATCTGCATTTGAGGCACTCATAATAAAATGTTGAGTTAACTCTAACTAGTGATATCAGAAAACATTATTAATGTTTTGGTTAAGGGGCTAGCTAAAAAAAGCTAATAATTGTATATCGAGTGGACATAGTTAAAGTCTATTATTTGAATTAGTAGTGATGACAACCCAATAATGAAGAACAAGTTACTCATTAATTTGTTTGCAAATACTATCAAAATTTGCTCTTTCCTATGATGTCTCCATGAGGATAGTAATATATATGTGACTGCAGCATTTGTGAGGTTGAATTCAGACTCTTAATCAATACATAGCTCAGATTGGATAATGCATCAATTGTACTATACATGTAATGGAGTTGACCTGCTAGTGTGAAAGTCAGGCCGCTTTCTATGAGAGTTTTGGGCTTACTCTCTAGAGTATTCATGAGATCCAAGTACGCATGCCACCCTGATTTAAAATCAGAAGCTACGATGACTGAATATGTATACCAAGATGGTCAGTTTTAGATAAAGATTTTTGGTTCAAGATTTAGTTTCACCAAATTCCTGTAGATTGTATTTTGGATAGACAATGTGTAAATTCAAGTCTTTTTTATATCTACGCTTACACATTATTTTATCAGAAATATCCAACATAAATTTTTTTAATTTAAAACCCATGTGAAGAATTGTTGAAAATTTAAGTTTGTGTTAGAAATTAAATTGATTTAGACCATAAATTAAATGAGTTATAGAGTCATTGATTAAAATTTATTTCCAAAAACCATTTCTTATTTATTTACATTGATACTATTAATTTTAATTAATATCATGAATTATTATTGAGTTGAGGGTTACGATTTTAAACTTCTATATAAACAAAGAAGTCATCATTTTCACAAGTAAGATATGTGTGTTTTTCTAAAGTGTTAATTTCACTCAAATCTCTACCAGATATGGTGAATAGTTTTTGTGCTTACTCTACTGTATAAGTGCACATGTAAAAAATATCGCTTAAGCTTTGAATACTGGAGGTCAGACACGTACTAAACCTTGCTGCATTGAGATAGTTTCCATAAGGTGCGTGATCGACCTTAATGAAGTAGTTTGTCACGCCTCATCATCTGCCTTCTTTTTTCAGTTTACTATGGTTGATAGACAACCCGTCGGGGTAAAACGACGGCACGATGGGCTTTCTATACCCCGTTGTTGTCTTTTGTAGTACAAATTGTGCACTAAAACTCCGTCGTTTGTACACTTAAGACATACTAAAATGACGGGGCTTTGAAACCCCGTCGTATTAATAGAGTGCATAAGCGATGGGGCTTTGAAACCCCGTCGTTTTGTTCAAAATTAAATAACAAAATGACGGGGCTTTGAGGCCACATTGTTTTAATTGCATTACAAAAATGACGGGGCGTCGTTCTTTGAGACCTTTATATACTCCAAAACCATAGATTTTTATTCAATTTCTCTCAACCCCACACGCGACGAAGTTACCCCACCATTCTTGTCTCCTTGCGCCACGCAATACCTTTGCTTCCACCGTCAGCTCGTCTTCCCTTGAAGGAGCCGTTGTCTTCACCATTCTCAACCTGTCATTTTCATCCTTGCGCTTCTGCCATTGATTCGGTAATTTCATTTTTGCTTTGGTGGGTTATGCATTAATCAGTTTCTTTATTGCTTTGAATCTTAGTGTTGCTTTAATATTGTGTGAAATCTTGGAAATTTTCCTGGGTTTGAAATCTTACGCGTCTGCCATTGATGTTTAATCGGGCTCTTTGTTATAATTATCAAAATTATTTTTTAGCCTTTGTTTAAAAAAAATTAACATATGCATGTAGTGAAAGTTTTGGCAAATCGTTATCTTACTACTATTCCGAAGCCTTTTTGGTTTGGTAACATCTGGACTTCTTTTGAGGGTTTTCAAAAAGTTGTGGAGAATAACTGGATGAAAGAAGTTTTCCCCGACTTCCCCTAGGCCAGTGTTAATTCAAATGCATTACAATTTGTTTTGAATGGGTATTATTCAAATAGAAATTATTTTCTACAGCTCTCTATTGTGGATATAGATATATACTTTCTAAATGAGGAGTTTCAAAACAAGTTCAGGGGAAGATGAGCTGTTCAGGAGGGAAAGAATAATTTTGAGTGAAATTAATTAATTTTTTTTATTTTCTTTTATAATAGTTGATCACAATAAATAGTAGATATAGGTATTAATTTTACTTTTATAATAGTTGTTCAAGAGTGGATATAGATATAATTCATGTATATTATTTTACTCTTTTTATTGATTAATTCAATTTTACCCATATAGTGATGGATTATTTTGATTAATTAATTAATTCATGTGTATTAATTTTACTCCTTTTATTGTCTCATGTGTACTTGAATGGAAAATTGATGTGTTATGTAATTCAGAACTTATAGATATGTATAGAGATGACCCGAATTATGATAATCTGAATATACTTAGTTTGAATATGTATACGACGACTACGATAAAAAGAAGAGGAAAAGGAGTGCCAATTTACTTCACTTCCTTGAAAATCGATAGAAGGAATTTTGAAAAAAAATGTTATCACAACAAATTTTAAGGGACAGTCTGCAGGCGAGAACGTTGCCAAATTTAGAAGCTTCATAGAAAGTTATGCACGTTCAATTATTCCAATAACTTACAGTGATTGGGACCGCCATGTTTCAAAAGAGCTGAAGGAGAAGGTGTATAAAAGTATTGAGGTATTTGTACGTGTTAATAAATTATTTTTTAGTTGTCATTCATGATTCATAATTTTATCTATCATTATTAATTACTTTTGGTGTAGATGCGATATGTGATAGATCCAGCACTCAAGGATAAAATTTTAATGAATGCTGGTGAAAGATGGCGTGAGTTTAAGTGTAGCCTCGGTCGTAAATATATTTTCACTTATTTCAATGAACTTGATAAGCTTAAAATCTACCTATAAGCTTAGACATCTACCTATTAGCTATAACTTCATCGAGCAACTTCATCGGGAGGAGTTTCTGAAATCTCGTCTTACTCTTAAATTTTTGGTAAAATTCTTTACTTTACGTTTTAGTTTCACGTTCATTTTTTTAACTATAAATTTTGGCATAGTTACTAGATATCATTCAACTGCAGGAACTAAGGAAAAAATTACAATAGAACCGAGCGAAGAATAAATATAACTATAAACTATCTCGTAAAGGATAGGCAATTGAAGGAAGAGTTGGTAAGGATTATTAAAATCTTCAGAACTTAATATTCATTTTCCATACTATGTATTTACTATCAACCATTATTGTTGTCTATGACAGCAGAAAGAAAAAGATATTGAAGAGCTAATAGATCGGGCAATGTTGTGGAAGTGTGCCCATGAGAACAAAAAAGGAAGATTCAATGATGAGGTTGTTGAAGAAAAGGCGAAAAAAATTGTAAGTATGTTTAATTCATTTTATTTAATTAGTTTGAATTTAATATAATTTTTTTGGTTTAATTATATAATTTTTAATTGTAGGATGAACTTAAGAAAAAATGAGTGTCTACTTCCGGTACTCAGGACATTCTCACCATAGTTTTGGGTACTTCCGAGTATGGGGGTGGGTAAGGGGTTTTGGGCATTTTATGACCCCAACCACATATTTTAAACTTCGAGACACAACTTAAAGGCTTGAATTGACACAAGTGAGTAAGCAAGTTGTGAATGAGGGAAAACTTAACGTGGAATGCCAAATTTAAGGAGTTGGAGCAAGAGAAACTTTAAGGTGATCCTAAGATAACTCCTCAATTGGACAAGATAAGCTGCTCCAAGCAGCAGGATGAGCTTTCTATGACCCACAAGAAAGCTGTAAAGGTATTTTTGATAACTTATAAACTTCATTTTCTTTCTTAGTGACTAATATTTATACATATGTACACTCATAGTGTTTTAAATTATTTTAGAATATTGCGTGCAATTTGTTAGTGAATATCAACGATGTTAGAATTATGTTCATAAAGTAGGGTGTAATAACTATTTATGAGTATTTAGTTATTTCTCAGACATTTTGTATTACTGAATTTAATGAATGAATGAAAGTTTTTCTATTGATTAAAGTGTGTTTATAATTTACTCAAGTCCTAGAACTATTGTCAACGTAAGAAGAGTAAAAACTGAGAGGTCTTCCAGCCAAACTCTTTTGTAATAGTTCATAATGTTATTCACAGTCTTAGGATCGACTGGGCAATGGAGTCTGATTACGACTATTAAGTTGAACCAAATGATGTCGGTCTTGGGGCATGGGAGTCTAACGGTTGATCTAGACATATTATGAAATATGTTGAATATACCAGTAACAAATTAGTTTAGAGTGAAGCCATTTTTATCTACCTCTAAATCTAATTGTTACACCTTTAAGGTATTTTTATAATTATCTTAATCTTGAGGTGAATACGAAACTTGACCTAGTTAGTAATGATCTTTGATACACCAAAGGAGTAAGTTTGAATTGCCGGACAATACCTCAGCTGTTAGGATCGTGATTCAACTATGTTGGAGTTATGTGATTAACAGATATAGAAATTCACGGTTAGATTGTAAAATGCAAAAATGTCACATTATACTTTATTGATGGGTGTGTGAATAAATTAACCTGACCAGGTACTCGATGGAATGAATAATTGAATAAGACATGGGAAATTGTACGAGACAATTCACTATAATGTCTTTCTTATCGATAGTCATAGGAAATAATAACAAGATGGGTAAAATGATAATTTTATATCCCGCTCTTGCTACTGATATTCACGAAGGATGATATGTTAAAATATTTTGTGGACCGTGAAATAGAAGTGTTTATTTGCACCAACAGAAAATGTAGCACGCATGAATTGAAAGTTGATTCGGCAACAGACCCATAATGATATTCACGAAGAGTAATATGTTAAAATATTATGTAGACCGTGAAAAAAAAGTTTTTATTTACACCAACAGAAAATGTAGCATGCATGAATCGAGAGTTGATTTGGCATCATACATATAGTGGAGTCGTACGACATCATGATTAAATAGGTCAAGAATTTATATAGATAAATTCACTTAGTATTTGAGTCCTATAGTTTTATTCATGTGGGTTCATTCGGTCTCAGTAGTAGCTCATAAGAACATGAATAAAAAACAACACCAGCTGGACCAAAAATATATTTTAGACCAAGGTATAGTTTCCGAACCCATATGTAATGGGTGTTGCACTTAACTAGTATTAAGTAACAACCAAATAATTAATATTCAAATTAATTAATTGGTTATTTTTTAATTATTGAATAATTAGTAACTAAAAGAAATTAATTAATTAAATGATGAAGATCAACTTAATTTATCAAGTTGGATTGATGAATTTGGACACAACATTATCTCTAGAGAGATATGTAATGTTCGGCAATAGTAAATATTATGGGGTGAAATTTTTGGTAATTAAACATATAAGGGTATATGTGTAAATTTCATAATTATTATATAAGGGATGGCAATAGGGTTGCATCCCTAACCCTAATATAGTGTGTGATTACACAGAGCAGAAAAAAGTTTATCTCTCTCCCCTTCTTACCGCCGAAATCTATCGAGGAGAAGGAAAATTTTGATTTTTTTTCTCCCGGCATTTTGAGAGCCTACACTCAATCCAGATCCACATCCAATTGAGATATACTTATGAACCTACGAGTAGTTATTGGTGTGATGACTGATTCGAATTCTACGAAAAATGCGAGACGACTAATAGAATTTCACCAAATCAGAATTTCTCTGATATAAGAAAGGTATAAAACTATTTCTACCTCTTTTGAATATGTTTAACTTAGTATGTATAATCGGATGTATGAGTTTAATATTTAATATGATTAAATTGGTTGATGTAAAAAAAATTATGTTCCATCCATGAACTATTCGTGATTCAGTGACTTTTTGTCAAATTTTAAAATCCGATCCAATAGACGATGAGGTTGCCACGTATGACACGCTTATTGAAGCAACAATAATGATGTTCCAGTAGGAGAGGGGAATGTATGTCTGCCAATTGATTTAGTGACGGTTGATGATGCACCTCTACCTATCCTAGTTCAAGATGAGCTAGAGACTGTGGGTCATGATGTGGGGTGTCATGTGCTTTGGCCTGAACATCTAGTTAGACTAATGAAGATAATATTTTTTTTTGTATTTATTAGTTATTTAGAAGTTGAAAGGATCTTATGTGAAATACTAAATTAGCTTTGTATTTTAGACAAATCTCTAAAGAAGAAATCTCCTATGAATTCTGTTACACAAAACCCAATGACAACAAATGTTCCATGAGGCCTAAAGCATCTCTACACAATGGTCGAGAAGATGGGAGCGGATGAGGCCATCACTGTCGATTATGAGATAGCCAATTTTGGTTAGGATAGTTCTAGAACATTTTGTGATGAAGAAGATATTATGCAATTTTGTGAAATGCGCGAGATATCAGGTAGCATAGTGTCACTTTATATCGAGTAAGATGCTTAGTAATCGATTCAATACTTATATACATTTTTATAAGATGCTTCTCATTGCTTATATTTTGGTGTTTTATTTCGTGTAGGTCCTTTTAGAGCAAATGGTGAGAGCAAAACATTGACAACTTATTTGTCTTTGTCGATCTAGCACGCATAGGTGCAATATGGGGAAATTTAGAGGAGATAGCACGTTACATTTCTTATATTTTGAGAGATCGCGCGACCTGGTCAATATGTTTTTACTCCATTTAGTTTCTCCCATTATTGGATATTGGTCGTCATGAATGTTCACGAGAGCAATGCATATTACTTTGACTCTATTACTAATTTTAATCATAAGGACTTGAAGTAAGTTTTACTTTATAATTAAGAATTGAATGTATTATGAATTACACTAGGAAGATATAATTAAGGGTTAAAATGTCTTACGCTGGGCCTTCAATATCGCTAAAACTATGCTACGAAGTACAATTAGGAAATCCTCAAAGTGGATAAAACCTCAGCTATTGATTTATACATTTATACTTAATGTATATGCTAACGTGTTTGATTTATTAATCTATATAATTAATTTATATAACAGTGTCCTACGCAAGCTGGGAGCATTGAATGTGGCTATTTTGTTATGTGTTTCATGAAAGATATAATCGAGAATTGTAACAAGTCTATAAATGAAATAGTACATACACTCGTTAATGTTTCACTATATTTTATTCTATGATAGCGTAAAATAGTTGACTAACTTAATTTTTAATTTCTTATGGCAGTTTACGAACAAATCAACGCATATAGAAGAAGAGATTGATGAAGTACGTTTTGAATGGTCTGATCACTTGACTAAGTATAGTGCGGCCGGTTAGGATATCTTTAGGTTTCTTTTTTATTTTTATGATTGTAAATAAGTTATTCGGTTTAATAAGTTACATTTTAATTTTAATAGAAGTGACCTACAAACTTATATAGGATTCTAAATAAATTTCTCTGTGGTCGTATTTCTGGGTAGACTTTTGTGTGTTTGTTTGCAGGATTGGGATAATAAGAATGAATTTTATCTTGTAAGCTTTTCTGCATAATAAGACGACGGGTGCTCGACTACAAGACGTCTTTAGTTAAATAGATGGTAAAGACACAATGGGTGCTCCCGAAATCATCGTGTCTTCATCTCCATTTACTATGGGTTTTCAAGCACCACTCGTGTATAAGAAGCCACAAACATGACAAATGCTTGAAGAGCCATCATTTTCTTACCTCCATTCATGATGTGTATTCGAACACCCATCGTGATTTACCACCTTAGCCCATGTGCTCTATTTTTTAGGTCATGCACGTGGGAGTGATTTTCATTCATGATGGTTTGCATAGCCCCCGTCGTCTTCTATCAACTACTTTTAAACCTAAAAATAATCGCACGGCTTCTTTTCTCTTATTGTCTCTGCAGTTTCTAATCTATCAATACTGTCTGGGTCTCGTCCTCGTCTCCGATTCTCTATTTCTTCTTTGAATCAATTGTTTCCTCGTCACCTTTAACTCGCGATTACATTTACAACTTCTGATTTCTTTTTATGTGTTCAACTAATGAATTTGGAAGGTACGTTTATGTTTTTCTCCATCTTTAATGATTTAATTAGGTTAATTCTAGGGTAATAATGAGTTTTGCATATCTTTTTATATTCTCAGGATGGATAAATCACAGATGTTTATGAATATAACATCTATAATTTATGACATGGGGTTGGAAATTTCCTCAAGTATGCGATGGAGCATGGTAATGACCCTTATTTCTTACGTTGTCCATGTGGAATGTAGGAATCTCAAACGTTTAACTTTCACTGAGGTAAGAAATCACTTGTTCATTAATGATATAGATCAAAGATGTCAAACATGTGTGTGACATGAAGAATTAGTTAATTCTACAAAAATGGCGTTCACTATAAATGAAGGAAGAGAGAATTTTCATGTAGATATTGATGATTACGAATGTACTGTAAATATGGTTGAAGCAGTAGAAGATTTTATTTAGATAATCATGAGAAATTCGAAAAGATGCTTAATGACGCTGAGAATCCTTTGTACCCAAATTGTAAAAAGTTCATAAAATTATCTGCGTTAGTGATGTTGTATAACTTAAAGACCAAATATAGATGGAGTGACATACATTTTTCAGATTTATTGAGTGTGTTAGAGGAAATGCTTATAGATGACAATCAAATGCCTGTTTCATTCATGAGGCTAAGAAAACCTTGTGTGCTTTAGGTATGGAGTATGAAAAAATACATGCATGTTCTAATGATTGCATTTTATATAGAAATGAGCATGTAAAAGGAACTATATGTCATGTGTGTGGTGTCTCGAGATAGAAACCATCTAAGAATTTGTCAGGGGAGAAAAATGAGCCTACAAAGGTGTTATGATATTTTACTCTCAACCCACAGTTCAAACAAATGTATAAGAGTAGCCAAATTGCAAAAAACTTTACATGGCATGCTTATAAAAGGGAAATAGATGGTAAATTACGTCACCCATCCGATTCTCCATCTTGGAAGCTTATAGACCACACGTGGCCGGATTTTACAGCTGAGCCAAGATACCTTCGACTATTTATTGCAGTAGATAGGATAAATCCATTTAGTTCCCTTAGTAGTAAATATAGTTGTTGGCATGTTGTTATGCTGATATATAATCTCCCTCTATGGTTGTGTATGAAGAGAAAACACATGATGTTAACATTGTTAATAGCTGGTCTTAGGCAACTAGAAAATGATATTGATTTTTATTTAGCACCTTTGATTGATGATCTTAAAGTTCTCTGGGAAGTGGGAATTGAGGCGTATGATGCATATCAGAAATAGCATTTTACGCTAAGAGCAGTCTAAATTTGGATGATCAATGATTTTCCTGCATATAGAAACTTATGCGGATGTAGTGTTAAATGTTATTATAATTGTCCAATATGTACAGAAAACACATATTCTATTAGGCTAAAACACATCAAATAAAATACATATATAGGATATAGAAGATTTTTACCACTCACACATCCTTACAGATGGCAAAAAAGCATTTGATGGTAATCAAGAGCTTAGAACAGCTCCTACACCTTTAAGTGGAAAATAAGTGTTGGAAAGAGTTGAAAAAGTTAGATTTATACTAGGAATGAAAAATGTGAAGGAATTAGCGAAAGATGGATTGCCTAAATCTTACTGCAATAAGAAATCAATTTTCTTCAATCTAGAATATTGGAAAAGCTTACGTTCGACATTGTCTCGATGTTATGCACATTGAAAAAAATATTTTCATGAATATTATAAGAACACTGCTTGACATTTCTGGGAAAGACAAGAGATAGGTTGTCTAGTCAAATGGAACTTGTGGAAATGTGTATTAGACTAGAATTAGCGCTAAAATCGATGAGAAAAAAATAGTTCTACCCTCAGCTTGTTACAAATTGTCACGAGTAGAAAAGAATAAACTATGCACTACATTAGCTAACATAAAAGTTACTGAAGGGTACTCAAATTTTTAAAATTTGGTTTCTTTGAAAGATCTAAGTCTTAATGGGTTGAAATATCATGATTGTCATATATTAATGCAACACATACTTCATATGGTAATACGTGGGTTATTATCAGATCATGTAAGATATGCAATCACCAAATTTTTTCATTCTTTAATGAAATTTGTAGTAAGTTTATAGATGTTATACAACTAGATGTGCTACAAAAAGAAATTGTTGTGACGTTATGTGTTCTTGAAACAAACTTCCTCCCACATTCTTCACCTTTATGATTCATCTCACTGTGCACCTTATTAGAGAGGTACAATTTTATGGACCAGTTTACTTACGATGGATGTACCCATTTGAACAATATATGAAAGTGTTAAAGGGTTATGTAAGAAATTACAATCGTCTAGAGGGTTGCGTTGGTGAGTGTTATATTATTGAAGAAGCTGCATAGTTTTACACAAAATATCTAGGAGTTAAATCAATTAGAGTTCCATGCTTAGATGATAATTTGAAAGATGGTAAGCATTTATCAAGTGGCCATATAGATCTAATTGATCACGAACAATGGAAGCAATTACATCACTATGTATTAGAAAATACTAATGAAGTTCAACCCTATATCAAGTAAGTAAAATAATCTCAATCTTTTATTTATTATTATGCTCATTGTTTTTTGTAATTGTTCTTTTCTTCATACTCTATCTGAATTTTTGTTTTTTGCTACTATATGGGCAACATATGACTTTCTTGAGGAAGAAACATCCTGACAAATCAAGGAGACATATATGGTTATAAGATGAACATAACCGAATATTTATTTATTGGATGTGTGATTAGATAACTTATGTGTTAATGGTATATATTCAGACTTGAAAATTTTATAAAGTACTTAATCATTGATTGTTATTATAGGTTGCAAATGATATTGATATCTCTATAAATATAACAAATACACTGAGGTGGATAGCACACAGCCCAACTTATAAGGTAATCAAATATTTTAGTTACACCGTAAATGGTTATAGATTTCTTACAAATTGTCATGATGACGATCAATGTTTCCAGAATAGTAGAGTTAGTGTAGTGACACATACAATATAAATTGTAAGTGCTAAGGATAACAATCATATTTATTCATACTTGTCCTTTTATGGAGTGATTTAAGAGATTTGGGAGCTTAATTATCATGTGTTTAGGCTTCCGTTATTTGAATGTCACTGGGTTGAGAACGGTAATGAGATCAAAGTTGATGATCTTGGATTTACATTAGTTGATCTTGCAAGATTAGGTCACAAATATGAGATTTTCATTTTGGCTTCGCAAGCAAAATAAGTTTTTTTTTATGTCGAAGAACCATAAGATCCAAGATGGTCAGTTGTCTTATCTTCCACTAAAAGAGAATATCGTAAAATTATTGTTGATGATGATTTAGGTGATACATTATCAGATTGTTATTTATTTGCAAAAGAGATGCCTTCTGTTGAAACATTTGACGTAGATGGTGAATAAAAGGCTTATGTTCGACCAAATACCGAAGACACAGTGATTATTGAAGGTACTACAAGTAGCTATGTTTATAATAAGCACGGCATTGGTGCGTTTAATTTGTTTAACTTTGTATTATTTTATCTTTTACTCAGGGTTAAACTAACAATCTATAATGCAATAGATGAGTGGATAGAAGAAACAGTAAATATCAAATCATCAAACATGTATATATGATAACATTCAATACTCTTTTACTTTACTTTAAAATTTAGTAAATTGATAGGATAAATGTTGTCTTTATTTTTTGTAGGTTCAACAGCTAAGTAGAAAAATATTGGAGCAACTAGAACAACTAAAAAGAAGTATTCAAAGTTCATTAGTTTCATGGTTTTTGTAATTAATTTTGTTACATATTTTTTTCTAGTCTACAATGTTAGAAATTTTTCTATTTCGTTTATCGTGCATATTTAATAATTTGGCTTAATTATTCAGTAATAAATTTAAAAAATTATACAAAACATGACATTTTGTACAAACTGACATAAAAATTCCAAGGCACATTATTGGCGATGGTTCATCCATTAACCTTCGTCTTTAAACCATGACGGTGGAAATTTACCCATCGTAAAATACTATCTGATATCAACCGTCATCTTTTTAGTTCGAAGATAATGGTTGCTCGAGCAACCGTGTCTTCTATTCACCGTCGTCAATAATGCCCTATTTTTTATGATGCCATTTAAAACGACGGGTTGCGAGACGTTGTCTTTGTTTTTTAACGACGAGTATTCCCCGTCGTTAAAATCAGTTTTGTTGTAGTCAGTGCTCAAGAACATTTATAGTGGCGTTACACTAGAGGAAGAGATGCTCTGTTGTTTCCCTACCCACAACACAAAAAACACAACTCAAACTCATATGGGGCATCTATTTAGTTATATTTGTTTAGGGCTCAATTAGGCAAATATGCCACTATATGAAGAGAAAGGAAAAAATGGCCCAAAAAGTTATAATTTGCACAAATTGACGAATTTTTATAATGGCCCACTTTAAAACCTAAAAAACATTGCAAATAGAGTTTTAAAACCTAAAACGGTAAATGCAGTATATCATAGTATATATGTAGTATATTTTTATATACCATAAGTATATCGTAATATATCTATAGTATATTTTATATATCATTTGGTATTATACCCTTCCCAAATCCAAGCTCGGCCCCTCATTGTTCTTCTTCATCCCTCTTGCTAAAAAACCAGAAATAGAAGGATGAAGAGAATTATTACATTAAAAAATAAAAGTGACCGGCCCGGCAAGGGAACCGCGGTCAGGGAGGCCGTGATTAGATCTGGTCGTTGTGAAAGAAGTTGTGACCAGATCCGATCACGCCGGTCAAGGGAGCCGTGACCTGTTCTGGTCATTACGGACGGTAGAGCCACGGTTGACGATCGCGGTAATGGGAGATGGGCGGCCATGGCCGCCGGTCTCTCTATGGTGAAGATGAAACACTAGGGTATTATCGGAAAGAGCAACAAAAAACTTGAGGCACGACTGAAGAAGAAGGAAAAAATGTGAAGAAGGAAAGATGTGAAGAAGAAGGTGTGAAGAAGAAGGAAAAATAATCTAAAATACAAATAAATTAAAATAAGAGTATAAAGATAAAATAACAAAGTGAATATTAACTACCTGATTTTTCTCTTCTCTATTTTGGCCATATGCGCAAAATAACCAAAAAAATGATATTATACAAAAGTAAAACTTAAACTTGATTAAACCCCTAATTTTTTCCTTTGTCTAGTGTGAGGAGCTTATTGTGGAAAGCCAACCATGTGATGGAACTATTGTTTCTTGTGAAAGTCAGTCAAAGTTTGGTTAAGAAATCAAATGAGGCACAAGTACGAAAGATAACTTATTAACATATATTTGTTATATAATAGAGATGATAAATTGAATATACATCATTTTAAGTAAAAAAACTAGTTGAAGTCAATTATAAATATTATGGTTAGAAAGAATATTATAGTATTGTAATATTTTTAGAACTCTAAAGTTTTATGTTATAGTCTATAACTAGAGGTGTTAATAAGTGCTTGACCGCCCTTTGGTCTGGCGTAAAATTTCACATATCAAGCCCCTTTCACACACATCATTGGGCCTATAACATTCTGAGAATTCTTTTATTGACACAGCACAGCTCGACACGCCAAATTTCATGTGCAGGGCCTGACCTGACACACTAAATGACTTTGTCGGGTCTAGTCTGACCCGCTTAAAAAGTGGGTTGTGCCAGGCCCAGTATAGGAGCAGCCCACTACTATGCAGCTTATGCACAATAGCAAACAGACGAGGCAAATTTGTGCCGCTACTTTTTTAAAATTAATTAATTAATTAATTAAATTATTTTTTGTATAATTTTTTACATGAATCAAGTTCACACTATTCATGTACATTTTTAATTTTTCTTATGAGTGTCATTTTTTATAGTGATTCATTTATGAAAATACACGTAAGACAGAGTCGCGCTCATTACATTCACATGTAATAGTAAATAGTACAAACAATCAGAATAGTCAAACACACTTAGGGACCGACCAAGTTATGGAACGACACAATTCGAGCCCGACACATATAGGGCACGACACACTTAGGGCTGACAAAATTGAGGCCTGACATATTTAGGGCACGCTTGATTAAGTGTGCCGTAAAACTGATTAAGCCTGGTACGCCTAGCAAGTGTATCGTGTCGTGTCAGCCGGCCGACTGCACATGTGCTCAAGGAAGTCGTGTTGTGCTGTACCAGGCCAACCCGTTTGACACTTTTATCTATATCGCCCCCTCTAAAATAAAATCTTGGATCTCCCGCTAGATACATATATACATGCATATAGTTTGCACAAAGGGTATGCTCAAGGTGTCTCAGCTTGGTCCATAGATATGTTAGAAATGTACACATACTTTTCTCGTGCGTTCAACTATTAGAGGTTGTGTCATCAATATCATCACTAGTTTCATAATCACATACAATGAGTTTATTTTCTTTCATGAGTTATAGTTTCTAGAGATATTATGAAAATATAACTTAAGCATACGACTTCTTAAGTATGATGGTGAAACAATTCAACTATTATAACTACAGAAAATGAGTGGAAATGAATCACATCTTATGGAATAAAAATGGGATGACCAAACATTGGCTTTCCAAAACACCTAAAAGGACAACTCATCCACATTTTAAAAGGCCTAAGGAAATTATGAAGAACAATCATGTTGAAGATTAATAAATTCATAAATTCATAAAAAAAATAACACCTACTTGTAATAATACTACCTTCCCTTAACTATCCCGATCTTTCACGCATCTCTCTATTCTTTTCTTGTCAGGATATCCATCTTTCCCAATTAGCAAACCCCCGTGAACATATAGATTTCTTTATTATAAAAATTGAATAACAAAATTGATGAATAAATATAGAATTTTTTATTGATTTATAATGAGTAGAATCTCTATTTGTGATTTTTTCATAAAGAATAATTATTTGATTCTTCTCCTAAAGTAAGTTTTAACATGAGGTTTGATAGTAAATTTTTTAGATTGAAAGTCAAATCTTTTACACTTTGTGATGGCAAAAAACCTTAATGAATTCTTTTTGAATCTCTAGGATTCACGTTTGATTAAAAGTCATTCGAAATTATTGTGTAAATTGAACTTGATAAGAAGCTTTGTAGTGTTATTCAAACTCATCTTCAAACTTTGAATCATCATTTGTGAAAGAAGACTAAGAAGAACTCTCATGAATATCTAGGTTTCAAGCTTGTTTGAAGATCAATCAAACTTATTGTATAACTTAAACTTGAGACGGATCTTGTAGAATTCTTGAAAATTCTTTGCTATGAATTTTAGAACTTCTTTGAGTATTCTAGAGAGCTTTTTGTGGTTGGTAAATTTTGGACCCCACAAGCTATGACATGGTAAATTATGATTGATTCAAATTTTCTCTCCAACCAAATAATTCTCGAGGCTTGACCACAACACTATTAGAGCATGATAAGTGAGATAGTCTTGATCCGGTAAGTATATACCCTTGTGGAGTAGGTTTTCTCCATTCTTTTAGGAAAGCATTCGCAGTAAAAAAATCTATAAATTTTAACCCAAGGCTTGACTCCTTTGACTTCAGCTAGAGTGTAATTAGAGCAGCAGCCGCTCTGTTCAAATCTGGCATCCCATATCTGCTCATAATTTCCAAGTGTAAAGCAAAAATTTATTTTTGCATTCTTTTTGTTATTAAATCATCTAATCTGGGCTGTCAAAATTTCACTGGATGATCCAGATTGGATGCTGCCTCTATCATCGTTCAACAATGACAGACAGACCGAACCTGGTTCATTTTACTTCATGTAGTCGTCGAAGCCATGTTCCTCCCTTTTTATTTTGTTTGCACGGTTTACTAGTGTATATCTTTCTTCTCCTTCATGACTTCCTTTAGGTGTTTGAAGATTGAGAAGGTAAAAGGATTTTTACAGCATTGTGAGTTTATCATGCAGTACAATACCACTTGTCATTGAATTGGCTTAATGCTTAACTTTAGCATAGTAGTCAATTCTATTTTGGTGATCATTTAATTTTTTTAAGAAATGGAACAGTCTGGATTTTTGGTACTTCCAGTATACCGTTTTTGAAAAAAATGATGGTTATAAAATTTAATACAAGTCAAAAAAATTGAATCATACCTTACAACTTGCAAGCAACACACATTAAAGATACACATTTTTAAATATAACACCATGTTTTTAGGGTTATTGAGAATCTGAGACTCTTAAGTGATTTAATTAAAATAAAATAGATGTTGATCCATTGAAATTTATAAAATCTAAAATTAGATTAAAAAGATCCACGATTCAAATGAATGATTTTCACTTTTATATACATAAATGAAGAAAACTATTTATCAACAAAAAATTAATTAGGCAATCCAAAGTAAAAATGAAATAATTCCAATAATTTAGAATTAACCAAAGAAAGTAAAAAATAATATAACAAAATCTTTGATAAAAAAATAGCATACGTATGAAATTCATAATCAAACTTAATTAGGCAATCCAAAGTAAAAATAAAATCATTCCAATAATTTAGAATTAACCAAAGAAAGTAAAATAATAAGATAACAAAATCTTTGACAAAAAAATAACATACGTATGAAATTTATGATCCAATGTACTTATCTCTCAATAAATAGTTTCATTATTCAAATAAATTATTATTTTTACTTTTCAAATTATTTTAAGATAATCACTAAAATAAATATTATATGATATTTTCAAATATAGTAATTTCAACAGCGTGGTAAAACTATGGGCAACATATATGTAGTAACATCATTCATATAATATTCAATAATTTTATATAAATTAAATCAACACATTGATGTATTACATATTACTATATTAATTGATTTAATTTTATAGTTATAAATGACTTAAAATTGGTATGGACATTTCACGTACTAAAAAGTGTCTATACCCAATATATATATCAAGGATCAGATTATACATTAATTAAATAACTAATAGCTATGATTTGTTCTTTCTTACATGGTGAACTGATTGCATATATTGATTTTGTATAAAAAAGACTTCTGATTTTCATCTATCATTATTTAACCTATATTGAATAGGTTTTATTTATTGACATGATTGCTTACGGATTACAATAATTTCTAGCTATAGAACAAGGACAAATAATTATATCAAAAAACACGATTTTAATATGAACCATAAAAGACAGCCCATAACTTGACCCAATACAATAAGAGCTATTTATTTTAGTTCGTTTATTCATAATCATTAATCAATTCATTTTTGAACTGATTCATTGTTTTCCATTACAATAGAAGCCATTTATGTTTGTAGGAAAGACTATGCTATCTAAACTTTATTTTCACATCCAATTTTAAAAATGAATAAAAGGAATTACTAAAATGGAAAATGTCTTTTATAAAATTGGATTTTCTAAAATCATGTATTCTTTAATATCCTATATGTAAAGATTTGAGTATGTGACAGAGTTTTATGTGAGAGTTGAGTAAAAGTCGCTTGACTTGATATGAGAGTTGGGCATGTGATACTTGATAAAGTTTAAAGTGTCCACACCTAACTTTATACATGTATGTATAAGATTTAGAGAGAAAGAGGGGTTGGCCCGGTTGGGCATGGAAGTTAGGAAAATCGTTTATTTGAGAGATGGGAAAATGGAGTATACAAAAAGGCCGTCTTCTTTTTATTTTCACGTTTGATTTATGGGCTTTTACTATGAGTTATGCTGATTAGTAATGTTAATAAATAGTCGACTTTTAAAAAATTATCAAAAATGGCCAAGAGTAAAAAAATCATAAAAAATAGCCCTCTGACATGATTTTTTAAAAAAAAATAAAATTTCACATGGAGGGAAAGTTCATGCGTGCACACACCAATATACCAAATTTTAATAGTTTATATAATGTCTACAGTATATAATATATATACTTGTATAATTTTTACAATATATTATATATATAGTATATATTACATAAACTTTGTAGACGAAAATTTAAAACTTTGCTGAGGCGTGTGGGTGACGATTTTTTACGTGAAATTTTGATTTTTTTTAATTTAAGTGACTTTTTTTTTATTTGTTAAGTTATTTTTTATTTTTTTTCTTAAAAATGATCTTGTTGGTCCTATGTTTGATTTCCTTTTATTTTGGGGCTGAAATTAGAAGAGGCATTGCAGTTTGGAGGGCTTTTCTCAATCTCCATCTATATCCCATTCTTACTTTCTGACTATTTAGCCTATTTCCAGCGAAACACACTAATTTCAAAATTTAAGGTGAAAATTATGTATCCCTATCTTATTTCAGTATCTTGTCGGAACTAGAATATTTCATTCTATTATGTTAAGAATGGACAGAACGCAACAGAATTAATCATTATGCTAATTAAATATTGTTAGTTAACGTGGCTTGTTGATACCACTGTCTCCATATCTCACGCACAAATGAAAAAAGAAAATTTATTTAAGTCTATAAATTGCTTCTATACTTACAGTGTTGGCCTATCTATTGGTTTCCTAAATCTTAGTAAATTGTTAGAAGAAAAAAATTAGACAAATCAAAATTGATATCGTCATTATTAGTGGGTTCAAAACTGATTAATCAAAAACTGTCATGCATCATCTTTAAAGACCAATCAACTTTGGTTAATTATGTAGGCACACCTTTGTTTTTAGCGCAAATACACTTTGCATCTTGTATTTTTAAAAAACTCACTAAGCGTCATAATATTTACAAGGTTGTATCACGTTACACCCTACGTCCAAGTCCGTCTTATTTTTCAATGAAAATCATTACTAACTGTGTTTTACGTGGTAATATTAAGGGTAAAACATAAAAGTAAGTACAAAAAGACACATTTCTTCAACCCTACACATTTTTCGTCTTCTGATGAAAAGTGATCTATCTCTTTATCTCGCTGAAATTTTCTTTTAATCCACAAATCTTGGAGTGATAGAGTTTTTGATTCATAATCAACTCAATTCCCCCCTCCCCACCAATAAATAAGTTATCTTTCTGAATAAGGGTGGCGTCTATTTGAATAGGAGTGTTGACCTATCTATTGGTTTCCTAAATGATAGCAAATTGTTAGACGAAAAAATTTAGACTAATCAAAATTGATAACTTCATTGTTAGTGGGTTCAAAATTGATTAATAAAAAACTGTCATGTGTCATCTTTACAGACCAATTAACTTAGGTTAATTACGCAGGTGCACCTTTGTTTTTAGCGCAAATACACTTTACACCTTGTATTTTTAAAAAACTCACTAAGCATCATAACATTTACAATGTTGTATCACATTACACCCTCGCTCCAAGTCCGTCCTATTTTTCAATGGAAATCATTACCAACTGTGTTTTACATTGTAATATTAAGGGTAAAGCATAAAAGTAAGTACAAAAAGACACATTTCTTCAACCCTACACATTTTTCATCTTCTGATGAAAAGTGATCTATCTCTTTATCTCGCTGAAATTCTCTTTTAATCCACAAATCATGGAGTGATAAAGTTTCTGATTCATAATCAACTCAATTACCCCCTAATAAATAAGTTATGTTTCTAAATTTTTTTTGGTCATGTTGAAAATCTATGATCGATTGAGATGCCAGGCATTGCAAAATGACGAGCTCACAATCCTACAAGAGAGAATGACTAACGAAGGACTATCTTGACGCCGGTGTGGCATGCAACCTAATACACTCCGACAATTAAGTTAGTAAAATATTTTGGAGAGAATGAATTGGACTTAGAGAGAATGAATACCGTTTGAATAAGGGTGACGTCTATTTATAATGATTCTTTAACAAGCAATCATCCATGTATCTTACCCCTTATTCCTATTAGGAAGGTAGATATTTATGAATAATATCCCTCAAATTAGGAGAGCCTTGTTATGATTGTATCTCCTTAAATGACCTTTAAAGTTTTCTTTATTGGCGTGTCCTGCAACTGTTCTTTTCTTATATGACTGATTATCATATTCATGTTGCATTAAAGTATGGGTCTCGGCTATTTTTGGTAACCTCGATTGCGAGCTGCAAAGGGGGGGCCTCGATCATCTAGGTGACCATGGCTGTAAAGGTGGTCAAAAGGGATCTCAGCTCTCACGGTGGTCTTGGTTATAAAGGCGATCTCATCCATCTTAGTGACCTCAATAGTAGATGGGTCCTCGATCATTAGGGTGGATTCAATCGTAGAGGTGTTGGTCCAGGGTAGAGGATCCTTGTTTTGGACTTAATGTTGGCCTTCTCTTTAAGGAGAAGTATTGGGTGTTTCCTCTAAATCTTAGAGGATGTTGGGTCTCAACCCATATATTTTTTATCTCTCACAGTGTACCCCATCTCTCGAGTCTTAGACATAGTGCTA
This sequence comes from Datisca glomerata, assembly GCA_003255025.1. NCBI lineage: Eukaryota > Viridiplantae > Streptophyta > Magnoliopsida > Cucurbitales > Datiscaceae > Datisca > Datisca glomerata. The sequence goes on from QANY01005132.1 coordinate 289,069, forward strand.
GGCTTGCCCATAATGGTCGTGCATTCACTTCATGGTCGTGCATTTTCATCAGGTGAAAGAATCGTGGCCGTGCGTTTCCTTCATGGTCGTGCATTCCCATCATGGTCAAGCCTTTATAAGTTGAAGCCTTCATATCAAGTCCCATCATGTATCAAGTCCCATCATGCCTTCATATCAAGTCCCATCATTTCACTTTTAAATCCCCTTCTCATTCTTCTTCACAACGCCCTTTCATTTTTTCTTAAAAACATTTATTCCTACTTCGCGGCCTCAAATGAAGCGGGGATTTCTTCATTGTAATCGGTTGCTTTGTGCGTTCGACTCGGTCTCAAAATGTTAGCATCAGACTAGTTGGGGTACCCCAAGTAGAACATAGTATTTTTCTTCTTCTCGCTTTACTTTTTCTTAATTACGTACTAAGGCTTGCTGCTTTTTTTGCGACTTCTGATTCTAGGAGTTTAGTATCTCTTATTGAGGCTACATTGAAATCTCTTTAGCTCTTTCGTGCATATATGGACAAGAGGATTGAACAGATCTTGTTTGAGGAGAAGCTGAGGGAAACGGGTTTGTAGGAATACGTGGTTGATCATTCGAGAGGTATTGCTTTTTGTCTATCTAGCTCAAATCACTTCAGTTCACTTAGTCTGTAATTTATTGCTTATACGGGATAAAACACAAGGTGATTGTGACAAATCTGGTAACTGCATTCGATTATAACACAAATATAATGATGTCAGACTATATGACGGCTAAGTTATCCATGGAAGGTATGAAGAGGATGAGCAAGGACAAAAAGAAGACAGGAGAATTGTACCCTCTCAGCTTTCTAACAAACATTTTATCTCTCCATCCGAGTGTACATGAGGGTTGATGACCTCAACGTTGACTACCCGCAAAGCGCAACTCTTACAGCGTATCAAGAGTGCCCACATCAAGGACGTACCATGGAGTGCCGCCGCTAAGGTGCACCCTTTGGGGTGCCACCACCGAGGTGTACCCCATGGGGAGCCACCACTGAGGTACCCATGGGGGTCGTTCCCATGTTAGCACCATGGGGTGTCACCCCTACGGTAGCACCATTGATGTCACCCCATGGTAGAACCATTGATGTCACCATCATGGGTGTACCATGGTGGTGCATTGATCACCCTCCTTCATGTAACTTGTAGACACACCGTTACACTACCACAACAAGTCATCACATCACAAACCACCAAATCAAGTAACAAAAACTTGGGTGACGTATGGTTGTCTGGGAACGTTCAGGAGGCTATGGACTGGCAGGATTAGGGGCGAGACTACGTTGTACTGGATGGGGGACGAACCTCCTCGGTACGACCACTCTAGACATTGAGGGTGTGCTACCCTCCCACCTTGGGGAAGGGCTTGGTTTCATAGAACATTTGTAGAGGAGGCGTTGCGTAAACACCGTCGTCGCGCCTCACTGGCTAGGCGTGTTCTCCCTAGATTATGCTCATTACACAAAGACCCACATGGCGCCACCCGATTGACTCATGTGTAATCTTTCTCTTACTCACTTAAGCATAAGCAATCAGCTTAGGTAGCGCGATCCGATTGGCGGACTTACAAGTAATTAACGAATAAGTTGCAATGGTCCCCCCTCCTTTTATTCACCTATAAAAGGGGCACTCCTCCTTCATTTGAGGATGATTGAAAATTTAGAGAGAGAATCTCTCACTTTAGAAAGTGGAGCTCCCATTTATAGAGTGAGAAACTCTCACTTCTAGAGAGAGAGCACACATTTGTCACTATCCTTGAGTGTCTAGAGTGCTCCCCCTTCACCTCCTAACGTCCTACCCGACGTTCTCAGGCGTTGTTCTGGTCACGAGCTAGGACTAGACTACTCTGCCCCTCACCCACGTGACACCCTTGCATCTACATTGAGAAGCTCTCTTTTCTAGAGTGAGAAACTCCCACTTCTATAGAGAGAGAGATAGCAAGCATTTGTCACTACCCTTGAGTGTCTAGAGTGCTCCCCTTTCACCTTCTCACGTCCTCCCTAACGTTCTCAGGCGTTATTTCGATCACGACCAAGGACTAGATCACTCCTGCACCTCACCCACGTGACACCATAGCATTTACATTTGGCAACTCCACTGGGGAGTGCGCAAGAGCATCCACAGGGGAGTGCAGGGGAGCACCTTCCAGGGAGTGTGTGGGAGCATCCACCAGGGAGTGCGCCAGAGCATCCACAAAGGAGTGTGTGGGAACCTCCGCCAAGGAGTGCATGAAATCTTACAACGAGGAGCCGTATATGCCTTCGACCTGTAGTGAGTGGAAGCCTCCGTCGAGGAGAGTGTGTATGCATCTCATCGAGGAGTGCATGTATACATCTCACCGAGAACGTCATCTAGTATGGATGTTCTCAAGTAGAGGTGTGAAAACCTATGCATATCACCAAGCATGACGTCTATCATGGGTGTTCACAAGTAGAGGCGTGAGAGTCTATGCATCTCACCAAGCATGACGTGTATCATGGGTGTTATCAAGTAGAGGCGTGAAAGCCTATACGTCTCACCAAGCATGAAGTCTATCATAGGTGTTCTCAAGTAGAGACGTCAAAGCTTATGTATATCACCAAGCATGACGTCTATCATGGGTGTACTCAAGTCGAGGCGTGAAAGCCTATGCGACTCACCGAGCATGACATCTATCATGGGTGTTCTCAAGTAAATGCGTGAAAGTCTATGTATCTCCCTAAGCATGACATCTATCATGGGTGTACTCAAGTAGAGGTGTGAAAGCCTATGCGACTCACCAAGCATGATGTTTATCATGGGTGCTCTCAAGTAGAGGCGTGAAAGCTAATGCATCTTACCAAGCATGACGTCTATCATGGGTGTTCTTAAGTAGATGCATGAAAGCCTTTGCATCTCACCAAGCATGACGTTTATCATGAGTTTTCTCAAGTAGAGGCATGAAAGCCTATGCGTCTCACCAAGCATGAAGTCTATCATGGGTGTTCTCAAGTATAGGCGTGAAATTCTATGCAACTCCCCAAGCATGACGTTTATCATAGGTGTTATCAAGTATAGGCGTGAAAGCCTATGCATCTCACCAAGCATGACGTCTATCATGGGCGTTCTCAAGTAGAGGCGTGAAATCCTATGCATCTCACCAAACATGACGTCTATCATAAGTGTTCTCAAGTAGAAACGTGAAAGCCTATGTGTCTCACCAAGCATGAAGTCTATCATGGGTGTTCTCAAGTAGAGATGTGAAAGCTTATGTATATCACCAAGCATGACGTCTATCATGGGTGTACTCAAGTCGAGGCTTGAAAGCCTATGCAACTCACCGAGCATGACATCTATCATGAGTGTTCTCAAGTAAATGCGTGAAAGCTTATGTATCTCACTAAGCATGACGTCTATCATGGGTGTTCTCAAGTAGAGGCGTGAATCATATGCATCTCACCAAGCATGACGTCTATCATGGGTGTTCTCAAGTAGAAGCATGAAAGCCTATGCATCTCACCAAGCATGACGTCTATCATGAGTGTTCTCAAGTAGAGGCGTGAAAGCCTATGCATCTCACCAAGCATGACGTTTATCATGGGTGTTCTCAAGTAAATGCGCGAAAGCCTATACGTCTCACCAAGCATGATGTCTTTCATGGTTAATCTTAAGTATAGGCGTGAAAGCCTATGCAACTCACCAAGCATGACGTTTATCATGGGTATTCTCAAGTAGAGGCGTGAAAGCCTATGCGTCTCACCAAGAATGACGTCTTTCATGGGTATTCTCAAGTAGAGGTGTGAAAGCCTATGCATCTCACCAAGCATGACGTCTATCATGGGCGTTCTCAAGTAGAGGCGCGAAAGCCTATGCATCTCACCAAGTATGACGTCTATCATGGATGTTCTCAAGTAGAGACGTGAAAGCCTATGCATCTAACCAAACATGACGTCTATCATGGGTGTTCTCAAGTGAAGGCGTTGGAGCCTATGCATTCGACCAAGCGTGGCCTTTATCACGAGTGTTGTCAATTAAAGACATCAAAGCTCGCTCCGTCAAGGATGTAGAAAATTCCCTTAAACGTTTGAACTCATTATAACCATATGGTCTTATGTCATCAATGAAACGTATCTTGTATTTCTTGGCACACCCATTTCTGCCGTTGTACTTCAAAACTTAGGGGGAAATTAGTCCGTGGGGTATGGTCTAAAAGCTATGTTGGTAGAGTATGGCGGTTTGAAGTTGACAACAAACTCATTCAGCGATGCTCTTACTTTCTCCTCTTGGAGCACCTTTTGGAGAGCTTTCATGGGGGGTAATGAAATGACCATTTCCAACAAGGAGATGCGGGTTAGGGCCTTCACGCGTGGGATTGAGTGCGGGCGTGAGCCTGCTTGGTGGCGGCATAGTAGATGCGGGATAATGCTTTGGAGTATGTGCAAGCGTGAGCTTACTTGGTGGTGGCATGATCTTGCTTGGTGGCGGCATAAGAGATGTTGGATGGGGCCTTCGCACACGGTAGTGGGCGTTGGAGTGAGAGCGAGCGTGAGCCTGGTTGGTGGCAGTATGGCATATGCGGGATAGGGCCTTCGAGCGCTAGAATGAGTGCGGGCGTGAGCTTACTTGGTGGCGGTATGGTCTTGCTTGGTGGTGGCATGAGAGATGCGGGATAGAGCCTTCGCGAGCGAGAGTGAGCGCGAGAGTGAGAGCGGGAGTGAGCCTGCTTGGCGGCGATATGGTAGATGTGGGATAAGGCCTTCGAGCGCGGGAGTGAGTGCTGGCATGAGCTTAATTTATGGCGGCATGGCCTTGCTTGGTGGCGGTATAAGAGATGCCGGTTAAGGCCTTCATGCGCAGGATTGAGTGCGAGAGTGAGAGCGGGCGTGAGCCTGCTTGGTGGCGGCATAGTAGATGCGGGATAAGGCCTTGGAGTGTGTGTAGGCATGAACTTACTTGGTGGCGGAATTGTCTTGCTTGGTGGCGGCATGAGAGATGCGGGATAGGACCTTCGCTTATGGGAGTGAGCGCGGGAGTGAGAGCGGCGTGAGCCTGCTTGGTGGCGGCTTGGTAGATGCGGGATAGGGCCTTCGAGCATGAGAGTAAGTGCAGGCTTGAGTTTACAGGTGGCGGCATGGTCTTGCTTGGTAGCGGAATGAGAGATGCGAGATAAGGCCTTCGCACGCAGGAGTGAGCATAGGAGTGAGAGCAGGGGTGAGCTTGCTTGGCGGCGGCATGGTAGATGCGAGATAGGGCCTTCACGCTCGGTAGTGAGTGAGGGAGTGAGCCTGCTTGGTGGTGGCATTTGAGCTCCTTGATGGCGCCATTGTGGGTGTGTGGTGCACTTGGGCGTGATAGCCACACTTGGTAATGGTTTGATGCTTGGTTGCGCGACACATATGTGTGAAGGGGGCGTGAGGCTTCTTGGGTCGTGCCGCCGCGCGGGCTGTGGAGTCTCGTTCGCGCCCTTGTGCACTGGTTGGGCGAGTTTAACTTGGTCGAATGGAAGCGTGTCCGCGCAAGTGTGGCAAAGGGATACTCTTAGATGGCAGATTGGGCAAGCTTGACTTGGTCAAATGGGAGCGTGTCTGCCCAAGTGTGATTGAAGGTTTCTCTTAGGTGGCGGGTTGGGCAAGCTTGACTTGGGTGACGACATTGCTTGGGTCCAATGACAGGGAAGATGATGTCCTTTGGCTGTTGTGATACGGTGGCACTGATGTATCAGTTTAATGTATCAATGACCCTCTTCATCTTAACATTAGAACCTTGAAGCTCCCAGATAGCTTCGGCTTGCTCTTGCACCTATGCAATTGTGCTTGGTTGCTCTCGCGTGAAGTGTTCTCCTTTTCTTGTCCACGCTCGTTGTTGAGTATGGGTCGATCTCCATCCGTGTGCGACATAGATGCTTTTCCATTTACGTCTGACCATAGTGGTGCTTCGCTAGAGTGTCAAACCACTCCCTCGTGGAGTCGCCAAATGTAGATGCAAGGGTGTCATATGAGTGAGGTGCAGGAGTGGTCTAGTGCTAGCTCATGACCGGAGCAATGCATGAGAACGACGGGGAGGATTCCGGGAGGTGAAAGAGGAGTACTCTACACACTCAAGGGTGGTGACAAATGCTTACTCTCTCTCTAGAAGTGAGAGTTTTTCACTCTAGAAATGAGAGCTTCTCTCTCTAAAGTAGGAGCTTCTCTCTTTAAATTTTCAATCCTCCTTAAATGAAGGAGAAGTCCCCCTTTTATAGGTGAACAAAAGGAGGGGGACCATTGCAACTAATCCCTTAATTAGATGTAAGTCTGCCAATCGGATTGCACCACCTAAGCTGACTGATCATGCTTAGGTGAGTAAGAGGATGATTACATATGAGCCAATCGGGTCGTGCCACGTACGTCTTTGTGTAATGACCATGATCTAGGGAGAACACGCCTAGCCGGTTAGGCGCGACGACAGTGTTCACCCAACGCCTCCTCTACAAAGGTTCTCTCAAACCAAGCCCCTCCTCAAGATGGGAGGATACCACACCCTCAATGTCTAGAGTGGTCGTACCAAGGAGATATGTCCCCCGTCCATTGCTTTGTAGCCTCGCTCATAATCGTGCCAGTCCATAGCCTCTTGAACGTTCCCAGACAACCATACGTCCACCTAGGTCTTTGTCACTTGACTTGGTGATTTGTGATGTAATGACTCATTGTGGTAGTGTAGCGGTGTGTCTACAAGTTACATTATAGGGGGTGATCAATGCACCTCTGCTAGACATAGCCTCACGAACGTTCCCAGGCAACCATACATCCACCCAAGTCTTTGTCACTTGACTTGGTGGTTTGTGATGTGATGACTTGTTGTGGTAGTATAGCGGTGTGTCTACAAGTTGCATTACGGATGGTGATCAATGCACCTCCATGGTACACCCATGAGGGTGACATCAATGGTGTTATCATGGGCGTGACACCCCATGGTGCTGCCATGGGGACGACCCCCATAGGTACCTCAGCAGCGGCACCTCAAGGGGTGCACCTCAGTGGTGGCACCCCATGGGGTGTACTTTGGTGGTGACACTCCATGGTACGTCCTTGGAGATATGCCGTAAGAGTTGCACTTTGTAAGTAGTCAACGTTGATGTCGTTAACCCTCATGTACATTTTATCCCATGTGCAAGCACGATGCAGAGTAATCGGGCTTGTACACAATTTCTTCAATGTAGCAATTAGTCGTATTATCAAGTCCTCGATCCCTTAATTGTTTGTTACGTGGTGAATGTGGCATGCGTCGATCCGACATGCCCAATGTGCCTCCTTTGCAAGGTGTAGGCATTTCCATATTACATGAGGTCAAATTTATAAGATAAATTTTTGTGGTGCAAATTTTTAAAAAAAATCAATTTTTTTGGAATTTTTTTTGGAGTCTCCACTCCCTTCTTCCTCTTTTGAAAAAAAAAATCGAGTCGAGTGACGACATGAAGTAGTGAGGGTGAGGGTGATCGAGCTCGACTTGGTCCGCAAGATAGGCTGTGGCCAGCATGCTTGGCCAATGCCGCCACTGAGGTTCAATGGCAGACATCAATTTTGAAAAAAAAAATTGGGAGTCCCCACTCCTTTCTCCCTCTATAAAAAGTACTACAAGCTCCACCTACCCTTATCCCTTTCATTTAAGTGTCATTAAGGCAAAATTATCAATGCCGCCACTGTGTTCAGAATTGTACCCTATCAGCTTTCTAACAGACCTTTTATCTCCCCATCCGAGCATCTGAGTTTGAGCTCATCATGGCTTCGTCTCGTCCCAGCCAATTAGATTAGAAGCCTCGAACAGACCTTGTCGAGGAGATTCCAAAGATTGAACTGAGGTCTTTTGCTCTTCCTTGGGATGTATACTTGCACACTAACGATGCCTTGGCGATCGATGTGGCCAAGTGGCTCCTCACCCCTTATGACTGAGCTTTCATGAAAGATAAGTCTATTGAAGAACTTGTCGAGGAATATGTTGCTCATTCATTCCACGTAAGTCTCTTCTTCTTTTCTTAGACTAAGTTTATTTTATAATTATAATGTGCTTACTTTGAATTTTTTTCCTTTCAGTTTGCACAGGTCATGACTATGGCCGCGAGGAAGGGTGCTTTCATGAAACTGAGGTGTGATGACAAGGCCAATGAGTTGGATGCTTCCAGATTGAAGGTTACGTCCTTGAAATCAACGATCGAGGGGCTGAATGATAGGATCGCCATATCTGAGTAAAATATCTTCTCTTAGGAGATGGCTCTAATGCAAGTGACCCAGGAACGTGATGCATTGACGGCTTTGTTTGAGACGCTACAAACTGCCAATCGTGAGCTTTAAAAGGAGTTGAAGGTTTCTTAGGAGGCGCTAAATGAATATAGTGCAAAATTTATTGATTGCAAGCAGAAGATGAAGATGGAAACTAGGGTGGGTGAGGCCTACCAATGGAGCCCCTTATCCTCTTCGGCAATCGAGCACGCTGAGGATGAGCTCATTGAGGTAGTTGATGGTGGCCTCATCTCTGAGGTGGAAGCTGATGTCCAGCTCCACCTCTTGTGGATATCGAGTTTTTTTTTTGCAGCCCTGTGTGGCTTTTTCTGGCCGTGCGTGACCCTTTTACTTGTTATTTTCTTTTAACATTTCAAACTTTTGTTTAATTTTTAAAAGTCTACATCTTTAATTTTTCCCCATTAAAGTCAACGTCTTCAATGTGAATGGATGTTTTCTTTTAATGCATATGTGAGACATCTATATTTAGCATGTATCTAGATATTTTCTGCACCCTTAGTTTAGGGCTTCCTTAGTCTGAGCATATTGTGATCCCAGGAGTCATAAAATACTGTCGTGGTCTTTTTCCCTATACAATGTCTTTCTCTTGATCACTGTGAGTGATTGGGAGGCCTTAGCCAACCATGATCTTGGGTGAGGTCTTTCATTCTAGCATTTTATGGTCATAAGTATCACGATATGTCGCCGTGGTCATTTTCTCCTACGCAGGTCTTTTTCTTGATAATCGTGATTGATTGGGAGGCCTCAGTCGGCTGTGACCTTGGGTGAGGTCTTTTGTTCAGGTATTTCGTGATCTTGGGCGCCACAACATGGTGCTTATGTCCTTTTGTCCTATATAGGGTATTTTTCCTGATCATCGCGAGTGATTATGAGGCCCTAACTGGTCGTGAGGTCTTTCGTCCAAGCATTTCATGATCTTGGGTGGTGTTACACACACTTTATTCTTAGATCTTCAATGTTATTTAGATGCCTTAGCATAGGACTTTGCATTTGTTTAACAAGTAAGTTGGGATAACAAACATTTTGGCTGAATTTTATTATAAATAGAAGAGGACAACTCATTAAAATAAGATATTAATGGTAGTACATTCTAAGACTAGTTTTCATTCCAACCTTTACTAATTGTTCTTCCTTATATATCATGGAGAACGTAAGGGCCCTCCCAACTGGGTCCAAGCTTTCTAACACTGTGTTCCTAGGTATTTTGGTAAACCCTACGGAGGACCTGATCTCCAACTGCAAATCTTCACATGTTAGCACATTCATTGAAGTACCGAGATGCTTTCTAAGCAAAGGCCTCCAGCTTAATCATTGTCAACTCCATCTTACCCTCTAAAGATCTAGTGTCTGGGTCATAGATCCTGTATTATTGTCTTCCTGCATGGTTGTGATCTAATGTTGGGCATTCCTATCTCACAAAGAATCACTACCTCGGCTTAGTAAACTAGTGAATATGGAATCTTTACTTTAGGAGCCCTTTTCATTATCCTCTATAACCATGATAACATTGGGAGTTCTTCGACCCATTAACCTTTGGCTAAGCTTTTTCTTGAGCGTGGTCAGTATGGTCTTCTTGTTGAAGGCCTCAACATGTATGTTCGCTTGAGGGTGCCTAGGTGGTGAAAAGCAAAGATGAATTTCCAAATCCTCACAAAATTCCTCTACAATTATTCTTGAGAATTGTGGTCCGTGGTATGTAATTATGACGTTTGGGATCCCAAATCTGTGTACGAGATCTCTCCAGATGAACCCTTTGACATCTTTATCTTCAACGTTTGCATAAGACTTGGCTTATACCCATTTGGAGAAGTAATCAATGACCACGAACATAAATCTCTTATGTCCAGGTGTGGGTGGCATCAAGTATACTATTTCCGTTCCCCATTACATGAATGGTCATGGGACAACGATACGGTTCAACTCTTCTAAAGTTTATCTAGAAATGAGTGCATGTATTTGACATTTGTACCACTTGGTCGCATATTTTGTAGTGTCTACATCCATTCGTGGCCAGGAATATCCTATCATCCAGGCTTTCAACCGCATTGGTCTACCCCCTTTATGATCTCTGCACTGATCTTCATGTTTTTGGCTATTACATATTGAACCTCAAGTGGGTGGAGGCATTTGAGATACATCATAGAGTATGATCTTCTATATAGATATCCGTTTTGGATAGAGTATTTTGTTGCCTCATCCATACTTTCCTAGCCTCATCATAGTCTTTAGGGAGTATGCCATCTGAAATGTAACTAATGAGAGGGTACATCCAAATAGTTTCGATCGTCTAAGGTATCTCCAGATATAGGTCCACATTGTTGACACTTGCCACTGATCGATCTACAATAGGTTTAGAGAGAAATCTAATAGAGATAGTCCTTTTCATCCCGGTGTTGATGGTCGGGGCTAAGGTCGTCAGAGCGTCTGCATGGCTGTTCTCTGTCCTCGACAACTGCTCGATGGAGCATTCTTTGAATTCCCATTTCGCTTCTAAACCTTGCTCAAGTATGCTCACGTCCTCGTGTTATTGGCCTGGAAGTATCTGTTGACTTGGTTTACTATCAGCTGAGTCACTGAACATATTTAGATGTCATGCCCTTAAATGTTTTTCTAGTCTCATTGCTGCGTGCATAGCCTCATACTTAGATTCATTGTACGATGTTCTGAGCCCGAAGTGTATCGCTATTTTAATATAGACTCAACATGTGTCTTAAGTGTCAATCCTACTCCGCCTCCACATGTGTTGACAAAACTGTCCACATATAGTGTCCACACGACGTCTGAGGTTTTTTTACCACCATGTCATCTTCCCGAGGCATCTTCTGTTAGATCAGCCCCCTCACCCTCCTGGAGAATGAGTGCCATCTCCACCAGAAAGTCAGCGAGTGCTTGGGCCTTGACTGTGGCATGAGGTTTGTATCTATTGTCTAACTCTCCCAACTCCACATCCCACTTCATAAATTTCCCCGACATCTTCAGTTTGTGCAGAACGGATTTGAGTGCGAGGTTCTTACCACTATTATATGACTCTGGAAGTAATGTTTGAGCTTTCCCGCATGGATCGATTGAAGTGTCACCATCGCAGCAATGAATAATTGTATTTATGATAAAAAAAATTGGGAAGTTTGAAGTTCCCACAAATAACGCCAAACTATATATGGATGTTGAAAAATCTACAATCGAGGATTGCCACACGTCACTAGGGGAAACATGGATGAACTTGAGAATAATAACAAGAAAGGGAACCAGAGCGCATCAAATTAATACCAGTATGCTCCCGATTTTCATATTAAACTTTCAGGCCTCACTCTTTCTCAGAGATTGAAAGTTCATGTCTAGATTGTTGGAGCAGAACAGGATTCTAGAGCCATCATACCCACCCTGCATCATCAAATAATTTATCGCCTTCAAAATCACTCTTTTGACCTACATTTCCCCCTTAAGACGCACTTTTTGCTGTCTCTAATAGGGCTGATGATACTTCTATCATCTAGATCCCTCGGCACATCTCTAAAGATGAACTCACGCAACTGATGCCCCTCGAATAGATCAACAATTATGGACGTCAGTTTCATGCTATCCAACGTTATGTCCATACTTTTGTCCTTCCTCAGGTGCACCGTCTCCCAGATGGGACGATAAAAATCATTTTTGCCAGGCCTAGCAAAATGGAGTCATCCTCTTCAAGACCCTTGTTTTCTAGAAGCATCTTAACCATCACTCCTGCTTACACACCCTCACGGAGTTGCCATCCAATAGCTTGGATAGATCAGTCAGCTCAGCCCTGTTATGTTTCACATGTGAATGGTCATTTTATATGGGATCTTGCCTCAGACAACTGCGACCTCGATTGCGACTGTGATGATCCTGTTTTGGACGAAGCAGATTCTGATGATGAGCCATGTTATCAAAGGGTTTCTGCAACCCGCAAGAAGCCCACCAAATCTTCTTGTCCCCAACAGAGTTCCCACTATCACACTGAGATGATGATCACAACTCTTCTTACACTACCACCCACTGGGTCTGACCATAGCCCTCAGTTCCTTCTCAGCAACTTTCGTTATATGAGTTGCTCAAAGAAACTGGTCATACAAACCTTCTTCCAAAACCACATCCAAATTTGGTTCTCCCAGTCCAATTTGTCCTTCGTCCTATTCCTTGCTTTACCCTGATGGAATCCTATGAGCATGATTTTCCACCTTTGACCAGAAGAACTAATCCAGCTACAAAAGTTCCTACCCGACCATTCACATTTCCTACTGAGGTCACTCCCATAAGAGAACCTAGGTCTTTCCCTGCGACTGAAGAAGTGTTTAATTGGCAATCCGAAAATGTTGTCTGCCAAAATCGGACTCTCATGAAGATTGATTCCAAATTAGAGCAGTTAAATCTTCAGTCGGACATCTTATCCACTCAAGTAGGGCAGGTCTATGCTCAAATTCAGCAGCTTCGAGAAGTGTTATCTTCTAAACCTATGCACTTGGATGCTGAATTAAAGCATCTGGTTGAAAAAGGATACATGGGCTCCGAGTTCAGAAAAAGGAGCAAGAACTCTCCTAGATTCAATAAGATCTCTACATGATAGAGATAGATATGACAAAGGAGAAATTTCAAACTCTCTATGATCCATATCCTTCATATCCTATGAGTAGACAAGTTCCTAGATATCCTTCCTCTCCCATGCCTTATCCCAAGTTCTCATATTATAATGTCTTATTCCATTTTAAGACAACTCAGACAATCTCAGCCAAAACCATCATCTCTCCCAGACCAGCCTGCCCCTCCTTCTTCGAAGCCTCCAAATGTTCCTCTCAATCCAACTTCTCTGGCTTCACCCTTCTATACTAAACACTCTGACCTTCCACCACAGTCCAGCTCTCCACCGAAACATACACAAAAAATGCCCCCATTGATTCTGATCCGACAATCCATTCCTTACAATCTTTTCATATTCTCTCCAGTTCAGTTTCTGGAACCGATACCTCCAGCACTACAGATAGCTCTAGTCTTGCTTCTGATGCATGTCAAGCTGACATCTCCACGATTGCTATGATCCAACCACGTGATATGGAAGAAGAACCCTCTGTGGATGATCTTCCTCCTCCACTGCATACCCAAGAACCAAGAGCATATTATAAACTAACTATCGGGCCCTGGTTTACTTTTGATGATCTCCCACCAATCAAATGGTGTGATCGTCTTCATCAATTTGGAGCTTGGATTGATTTACAGCTCTTTAAACCAGACGTGGCTCTCGAAGATGTTCTCTCTGAATTCTTATCTCGTTTAACATGGACTTTGAGAGAATGGTTTCAAAATCTTAGTCCTTCTCAAAGATTGACCGCAACTCGTAATGCTGAAACTCTTTTGGGTATGTTATACAAAGAATTCGTTAGCGACTTCCAACTCATTGACCAACGTAGCTGCAAAGATTTTTTTGAAATGAAATGTTGTTCTTTAGAGCGCCCTGATTTACAAAATCATTTTTAACAGATGTCCGATAAGTATTACATGCTGAATGGAGCTAACAATGTCAACCTCAGACATACGTTCATTGCCTCTCTTCTTGAAGAATTGCAACCTAAATTTCACAGTACCATTAATGCACTTCGTCGTGATATGACTAACATTTCTCTTGGTGAAATCTATCAACTTTCATTGGCCACCCTTGATAAACTATGTGAACAACAAAAGTTTTTCAAAGGAATGCTTAAAGGGGAATCAAAGCTCCAATCTGCGTGTATAAAGCCATATCTCAAGATAAAGTGCAATGCCCAAAAAGATTGTTCATGTTCCAAGGAACGAAAAAAGGAAACTACATCTCGCTTCCACTATTTTCCACCCTGCCGGAAGTTCATCCGTCGTCACTCTAGCAATAAGCCTTTTCTCTGATATTTTAAGAAATGACATCCTTCCTCCCGAAAGTCTGATAAATGCTACATATGTGCCTAGAAAGGGCATTTTGTAAAACGTTGTCACCATAAAATCAAAAGGAGATATCCAGATGCTCCAACATTTACAGACAATCATCCTACTTCGGGATGATGAGGATATCGAATCTTCTGTGGAAGAATAAGCTAGCCGCAATGAGGAAACTCAATATGTGTTACCATACTCCATAGACGAGGCCAGCTTCTCCTCCAATTCTGAAGCCTCCTCTGATTCTGCGTCTGACACATCTTCCAAAGCCACCCCAATCCTTTGTCTGGGTTCTCTTGGGGTTTTAAATACCCCTCTAAAAGAAAAGGCTATTTCCACCAAACCCCATATTGAGATCAAGTTTCTTGCTGACAAATTTTCCAAAGTTGTTCCAGCCATTGGGTTTTTGGATACTGGTTCTTGCAGGATAGTCATGAAACTTTGTCTCCTGCCTTCAAAAGATCGGGTTCCATGTAACCAATATTTCTCCACTGCTAATGAAAGTTTATTCAAAATTGAGTGGATTACCAATAAATGTATTGGTCTTCAATTCTTCCTAAACCGCATTCTCTGGATTAAGGTATTGGGCAATGATCTTCCTGGAAATGATATTTTGATTGGTTTTGATTATTTCTCCTACACAAAGAAACTCCAGATTTTATCCACCGGCATCCAATACAAAAGTTTTTTCGGTGCCTATACCACTGTTGCCAGTCTCTTAGAACTACAACAAGTTCCTCCTGCCTATGCCCATCTTCATGACCAGATCCTTCCTTACTGTGCTGATAGCCATGAACAGTTCCCCCATGCTTTCCCCCTCTGGAAAAATCCAGCATTCTTTATCTGGCTTCCTTTCAAACGAAATGAAGATCTCAATCCCACCAAGGCCGCTCATCCATGCATGAATCCAGTGATCTCAAGTTGGCCCGCAAAGAATGTGTAGCTCTTCTTCGTCAAGGACACATTGAACCGACTAAATCTGATTGGGCATGTCAGGCTTTTTATGTCGAGAAAAGATCTGAACTAAAACACAAAAAAAAGACTTGTGCAGCCTATCAACCTCTTTCTTCAAGATGATAAATTTTTTCTTCTCAAGCCTAGTACTTTGTCCATTCATCTGAAACGGGCCAAGATCTTCTCAAAGTTTGACCTTAAAGCTGGTTTTTGGTAATTAGGCATCCACCCCGAGGACCGTCATAATACTGCTTTTCTGTGTACCCAATGCCCAGTACCAATGGACTGTTATGTCTTTTGGACTTAAAGTTGCTCCCTCACTTTTTCAAAAGGCCATATCCCAAATATTTGAGCCCATTTTGCACAGTGCTCTAGTTTATATCAATGATATTCTTCTCTTCTCAAAAGATCCACATTCTCATCAACGATTGTTATCTCATTTTATTGATCTTCTCAAACATTATGAGATTATGCTCTCAGTCAAGAAAGCTGAAATTGGTGCTACCCGAATTGAATTCATGGGCATGTTGAATATGGCAACTTCCAACCAGGTCCCCATATTGTCATGAAATTACTCAAATTCGTCAATACTGACTTAACGGTCAAACAAATCCAACAGTTCCTCGGCATCATTAATTATCTCAGAGGTTTCATCCCTCACGTAGCCACCTACACTAGCTATCTGTCTAAATTTCTCAAAAAGAATCCTCCACCTTGGGGCCCCGCACAAACTAAGGCGCTTCACGTCCTCAAGGAACTCCACGTCCTCAAGGCGCTCCACGTCCTCAAGGAACTTGCTCAACATCATTATTCCTTAAAGATTCTTTTCACAGGCCTTCGTATCCTACAGACAAGGATAAACATTTTTATTGTGAACATGCTAGTGGACAATTTAAAGACTCTGAGAAAAATTATCATGCTACCTATAAGGAATCATAGCGGTCAAAAGAGAATTGAAAAAATCAGTTTTTATCTCAGCCCATATAAATTTACTGTTGAAATGGATAACATATCATTTACAAAGATGCTTGGTCCAAAAAGAAAAATTCTTCCTGATAGACAACTTCTCAGATAGAAAGACTCGTTCTCTCATTATAATAAATTCACAGTTCATCATCTCAAAGGATATCAGAATATCATTGTTGATTATCTCTCTCGACCTCAGAAAGACATAAAATCTCTTACATCCGTTCCTTCTCCTCACACACTCTTTATTCTTACCATTTCAGATACTCTTGACCTAAGTCCCACAAATGCCCTTAAACCTGATGGTCCTACTGCTCTCAACAATCTTACCATAAAAACTCTATTTTATTGGCTTCACCTTTTACTCGTGAAAACCCAGATTCATCCTTATCCAGACCATTTTGATATGGTCATCCCTTATACCACCGTTCCTTTTATCAAATGTGCTATTCCAGAGGAACTCCTCTGGTATCTCTAGGCTCTTTCCACTCTCCATTACTGTGCTATCGGGTTTCATGCATATCCCATTTACCATTATATATACGATTATGCCAATACCCATACCCACCTTGTTACATTTTTTCAACTATTTGCCCTTCTACCATATTGGAGAAGCCAGTTCAACAAGCTGCTCACAGAGCACAATTTATGGACCGTTCCTTGCAAACAGAAACAAACCTTTTTCTGTTTCCTTACTCTCCATAGAGAGCAAGCTCAGTTTGTTGATGGAACTCTGTATATTCAAAACCATGTTAACATCTGGATCTCCTCTGCTGCTTGGCCCAAATATGAAAGTCGGCTCATGAAAAAATTAGGTCAAACATTAACAAGGCTTAATGAGCAAGGCGCGAATGACGTATATAATAGTTTTCCTCTTGGGCCATTCCCTTCTAGTCCTCAATTCTCATCTGGAGCTTCCTTCTTTACTTTACATGAGTTCCAACGCTCATTCATCCTTAGTGGTTTGTCTCATCCTCACCCTCAAGACCAATATCCATTTGAGTCTCAAGAACCCTACCAGTTGGACACGTAATTCCACATTGACTGTCATTCCACAGACCTTGGCAAGCTTCCTGTACCACCATTGGAGCCAGTCCTCTTGTCCTCGCCTCCTACCGAATCCAACCAAGACCTTGAAGACTACATCTCCATCTATTTCCAGGTCCCACCATAGGATGAAGAGTATGCTGACCTTGGATTCGATCACGAATCCATCAACAAAGGTAACTAGTAATTCTTCATTTTGTCCTTAGAGCATATCACCATCTTCATCCATAGCAATCAGTGCTGCCCCATCTGTCTCTCACTCGTTTTTGTCTTTTGCATGTGTCTTGTTGTAATAATTAAAATAGGCTTTTTAGGACTGTAACTTCTTGTCTTTTTGTCATAATTGTAGGACTGTAACTTCCTGTCTTTTGTAATAATTGTAGTCGCTTTGTAAAAATAGGCTTTTAATTGTAGTCGCTTTGTAAAAATAGGCTTTTTAGGTCTGTAGTTTCCTATTTGTTTACTTTAGCTTGTTTGTCTGTATTTTTCCTCAAACTCTATGTAAGGAGGGTTTCTCTTCCTTTGTAGATCAGAAGTTTTCAGAATTAAAAAAAGATACGAGTATTTTTCTCTTATGGCTTTCTAATTCCCTCTTCTTTCTCCTTGCAATCCTGACCTTGTAGTAGTTTATTTCTGTCTGTCGAGATTCAAGTATGCTCTACACTTGCCCTTATTAGAGGGATCTTGTGTATCAGAAAGAATCAGATAGTGATCTTAAAAATGATAACTCAGTTGTGATTCTCTGAGATTTTTTAATTTTGATCATAGGTCCTAAAATGACTCTCTTAAAGATGATGTTGGTTGAACCTTATCTGGATTTACGTTTATCCATTATCTTCTTATTTTAATCCTTATGTTAAATTCCGTCACAAAACCGTTTGAATTTTTAATGAACTTTGTGGTCAATCATAATTAAAGGTCAATTAAGTAACAAATTGGGTTATAAAAGAGCATGAAAATTCTAAGGCAAATCATATACAATTACTGAGTACAAAGCAAAGAATGTTGTGTATTTCAACCGCCATTGATGATGGACGTAGAGGAAGCTATGAAATTCTTGGATTATTGCTGGTTCAAGTAATAAATCTTCAAGAACCAACCTAGCTATCAAATTTATCAAGTTTTGAAGCAAACCCAGATTATGAAAATTTGATTCAAGCACTAAAACAAGAAATTCGTCGGGTTCCCTGTTCCTACTCTGCCCGATCTATACCCAGATGTTTGTTCGACATCACCAAATCTTCTTGGTTTTGACCAATCGTGCTTGATTGGATTAAATAACCTAACCCCATCTCAGATCAACCAGATCCATCTCACAAACCAGGCTCAGTTGGGCTTGGGGTAAAACCATCATTTCTCACACCACCACCAGCAACATCTGCTTAGTTTCCTTGTGCAAGATACGAAAAAAAACGAACGGTCCCTTAGGGTTTTGAATAGGGAAAATCGTCCATGCCATGAGTTCCAAATACACAATAGTTGAACAGCTTGACAGCGGCAACCGTGACAGACGGCAACAACGATCGCCGGCGAAGCAACGGCGACTGAGACGATGAAGAGCAGCACTAATATCAAAAAGTTAAATGGAGAAAAATGGTCGGGTAAGATGTGGAGTGGTGGGGTATTTGGGTTAAATGGATTAAATAAAAAAACTAATAATTAAAATTATATATAGGATCCACGGGACATTCACGTCAATATGGTAATGATGAGTAAATTGACGTGATTTATGAAATGATTAAATAATAAAAAATTTAAAAATTAATAGATGAATATAATTATATTAAAAATTAATAAATTATATTAATATATTTAAAAAATTTAATGAATTAAAAATATAATTTACCCAAAAAATCATTCCGCCATTTCTTTAGAATTACCTTCTAAAAATGATCAATCCTGTAATTTCCACATATTATCATGGATATAGCCGAAATATAACTATGGTCGTGGTCCTAGCAAAAGAAAAACTTGGAACTATATATAATTACATGTTTCTCTACAACTCTTTTCACAGTAGGAGATTTTCTCTATTTCAGTGTTTCGGGAGTTGCTTAATATTTTAATATCGGTGTTGTCTGTGTAAATAAGATGAGGTTGGATGATATTTTGTAAATTAGTTTAGAATAATTTAAGATTGATAAAATAATTGATCAAGTAATGTGTGATTCATTTACAGGTTGTTGTTCAATAACATTTTAATAAATATGAAAACACTAATCTATAAAGGATTGCCCATCAATTGATTACTCAAACTTAATCAATTATTTGATCGATGTAGGCAGATATGAGGCCAGAGATTTTCTTAAAGTGAGGAAAGTTGTTTTTCCAAAATTCTCGTTATTTGTTATAATAATAAAAAATATTTTATACTTTAAATTATATTTATCACTTCGAATATAATGTTATTTTTAAAACATTAAATCACATAATAATATAATAAAATAATAAATAAGAAAGTAGCAATATCAACCATCTTGAGAGAACAAGAAATTGGTTATTGCTCCTTTACTTTCAATAACTTGTATACACTAAGACCGAAGTATTATCCATTTATAGATGGAGCTTCAACAGCAGCTAAGAGATAAAATAGAATTTGTTTCTTCGTCTTTACAAACAAAAAATAAAAATAAAAAAATAGGAGTGAAATTCACTCTCTCTTTTATTTTAACTTCTCGATTGTTTTATTTAATTTTTAATTTATGGGTTATGGGCGAACGACGGAAATTGAACCCGCGCATGGTGGATTCACAATCCACTGTCTTGATCCACTTGGTTACACAATTTAATGATTTTATAAAATTGAATGAGTCAAATAGTATAATTTGATGATTTTTTAAAATTCAGAAAAGATAAAGAGTATATAATTTGATAAATTTATAAATTTAAAAGGGTAAATAATATCATTTTAAAGTTTACGAATTTGAAAGGGACAAATAATATATTATATGTTAATTTAGCATATATATTACATAAATTAATACCTATAACATCATAAAATTAAAAAAAAGCCCTTTACCTAGCTTCGTCCCTGAGTGTACTCATTAGTTTATAAGAGAATTATATATAATTTTATGCACTCTAAATCCATATTCATTTTTTCGACATAGAGACCATGTAGAGTCGTAGTTAGTTTGTGAAATTTCTAACTTGCTGGACGGGGTAGCCGGGTAGGGGAGTAGTCAGTCTTTGGCAAACTTGACCAAGAAAAAGCTACCCAAGCATATTTTACTAATCCAACACCAAGAAAGGGACAAAAAAAGTACGGCCAAATGTGAGAACGACATGATAAGATTTGTAAATGATTTTTGGGTATGTGAGAGCTTTTACGAAAGAATAATAATTTAAAGAGAGAATAATTGAGTAAAAATATTATGATTTATTTGAAAAGTTTTTAAATGATAGAAAAATCACGAAAATAACTATAATATTTTATTGTATTTTGTGAAAGTTTGTGTCTCTGAAAACAAATATAGAATATAATATTTATTAAGTATAATACGTTAAAAATTTGGTCAGATATTCATAAAATGGAATACATAAAAATCCGTAAACGTATTGTTACTAAAGAAACTATCAAAATAGAGAGTGCAAGAAAATATTTATTATTTAATTATGAATTAATATCTCAAATAAGCTATAAAAATATTTTACAATAGTCTCTAAAGTACGTCCAAAGAAAGTTCTACTTTGCATTGTGATTTTTTCTAACTTAAAATTTTCTGTTTCGAGCAATTATTTTATTAGCTCTAACAAACTAATGATTTGCCAACTTCAAAGTTGATCAACAAAGGATTTAAGGTTCTTATCAGAAGACCCACCTTCCCTGGCAGCTTCTTTAGCCAAACCACTAAGTTTCTTAGCATTTCTTCTAATTTCTTGGCTTCTCTCTCCATCACCCATTACCAAATCCAAACACTTACAAATTTCCTCACCTTCCACAATTCCTTCTTCATTTTCTCTGACTCTTACACCAATTTTCCACTCATCTTCCACCAACTTTGCATTTGTGTTTTGGTCACTCCATTGAGGCAAACCCACCATTGGAATACCTGAACTTAAGCTTTCCAATGTAGAATTCCAACCAAAATGTGTAATAAAACAACCTATTGCAGGATTGTTTAGTACTTCAACTTGACTACACCATCCTACTATTTTCCCTTCTCTTTCTAACTCTTCTTTGCAGCTTAGCTTTTCTTCTTCTCCATTTGCTTTTCTTCTTATTACCCATAAAAATGGTCTGTTTGACTTCAATATCCCTTTTCCTATTTCCTCCATTTGTTTCTCTGAGAGTGATGTAATGCTTCCAAACGACACGTATATCACTGAGGATTTCGGCTTTGAGTTTAACCTATAAAGAAATAATATGATTAGATTAATTAATTGTTCAAGCAATCAGCATAATTAATTGGAAGAATACATAGGAACATGTTCTTTTTTAAGAAACAGTCTTAACTGGAAAGTTTGAGTTACATTATTTAAAAAAATATGTGAAGGAGCTTAAATCACACACCAACCTCATTAGACACACACGAGCATAATGGCCGACGAATATAAGAGAATTAATTTGAATTATTGTCATAACTTCAAATCTAATATTTTTAAAATAATGTTATCTAGACTTTTTAATAAAAAAAACGCCATCCTACGATGGCTACATAGATGGCGTTTAATCTGAAATATTCTTTATAAAGCGGTCAACCACATAGTTTTATAGTTTTTTTTTAAAACATCATCTTTTGTGATACAATAGCCCTCAAATTCACAAGTTTTTATACCTATTACCCTCAATTGATCATTTAATATTTATTCATATTCAAATTAACTATTGTTATAATACACATAAATCTTTGATTCATATCTTCCCAAAAGAAAAATCTTTGATTCCTATTTAGAGGTGTGCACGGGACCGGAAGATTTTTGACTCTTTTTGTCCCAACAATTTTTTTAAGTCATGTCCCGTCCCTTGTTGAAAGTAAATCCCGATTGAGACGGGATCAGGACGGGACAGATATTTTAGGTAAAAAATTTAAAAGTTAAAAATTAAAATTGATTTAAAATTCAAAAGATTAAAATGTTAAAAATTAAAAGTTAAAATTTAAAAATTAAGGGTTAAAATTTAAAAAAATTAAGGGTCAAATTTTTAAAATAATAAAAATGTTAGATTATTTATGAAAAATCAGGACAGGACGGGACAAGTCGAGACAAATTTTTTTGTCTCTTGTCACATCCCACTCAGTTCTGGATGGGTTTTGGAGAAGAAAAGAGATTTTCTGGACGGTTGCACACTCCTAATTCCTACACTCAGGAACTGTGGATCCACCTTACCATATAAACATGATATTATAAAATAAAAGAAATTTTTTTTATAAATGGCCTCTTATGATAGGAAAAAACAATTTTAGGATATTTTTCTATTTTTTAATAAAATTCAATTTTTCTTATTTTTTAGTTAAAATTAGTGACTACTAAACCGACGTGTAGTGGTTTTTTTGCTAGATTCTAATCTACTGAATATAAATTTTAACGATTAAATATTAAATCAAAGTATATCAACAATTATTCACTAAACGAGTATAAATGTCACAAATCTTTAAAAAGGATCACATTTCTTTAAAATAGATGTCATATTTCTTTATAAAAAATCAACGAATCTTGATTTATTTTTTTCACTCTCACGTCTTTTTAAGCGATTTCTCCAAATAAAAATATAATAATGTAACTATCACTATAAACAGGTTAAGGCATTAGGATAAGTGATTACCATTCCAAGTAATCCTTGGAGCCTTCGAAAAGGTCACCTCCGAAGGACGTGTCTGTAGGGTCCTTTCCATCCAAAAAGGCCGATGGAATCAACGGTCCGATTGGGATCAGATTATACTTGTCAAAAGCTTTCAATGCATTGTGCTCTAATTCTTCAAAGGTGTTGATTAGTAATTTTGCGTCACTTTCTTCATCAAGTAATTCAAAATGCCTTTGAAATCTTGGGAGGGCAAAATTGTACGTATGCGACGGAGAGAAAAACGAGGGTAAGTCACGGACTTTCAGCAATGGCAATCCTGGTAATTGTATAGACCATGAGGGGTCATTGTTATTCTTCCTTATCGCATCTCCATACCCATTGAAGTAGAAATAGTAGATGTCCAGAAGTGTAGCAGGCTGGATCCAGAGAAAAGCCGACGGGATGTGAAAAGCACGCGCCACCTCTGCCACCCACTGAATGAGTATTGTATAGAATATGAAAGAGAAGCGGCGACCTTCGCTTGCGCTTGACGAGATTAAATCGGTAAGAGTTTCCGATCCGCGACGGTCAAGCTGGGACATGAAGTCGTCGATATTGTCACCAGGCTTGAACCCGTCGTCGTAGTTGTCAGAGAAGGTGGCGTACGATAAACCATCTAGTGTTAAGGTTTGGCTCATACGACGTCGAGCAGAGATAGTTGTTGCTAAAGTGACGTTTACACCGAGACGAATAAGGCGCTTGGCGAATTCAAGGGCGGGATTGATGTGGCCTTGACTTGGAAAAGATACGAGGAGGATGTGGCGGTGCTCGGCCATTGGAAAGTGTAAAAGAGTGTTGGAGGACAAAAGGAATGGGATTTGATTTTGTAGGATTAGAAATTATGGTTGGAAATAAAAGATGATAATGCATCAAATATCTTAAATATGACATTTTGGTAATAGAAAAGATGACGTTTGAGGTGACGAATTAGGCGAGAAGAGAATACTCGTTATATTTTTGTTTGGTTGAGAAAAATACGTGGACACATCTTGAGTTTTGTTTAAAAGTCATAAACATTCTCTATAATTTTAGAAAAATCACGTATCTATCTTGATATTTTATTTTATCGATAAAAAAAATCTAAAATGTTAATTTTCACTAACATCGTTAATTTTTTTAATATATCAAGAATGCCTTTAAATCAATATTTTTACTGACAGATTTAAGGTTATACCAAACCAGAATTTTCAGATTATATCAAATTCACCCTTTAAATATAACTCGAAGAAGGAGAACAACCTTAGGTCCGAGTGTTTTGGTCTCAAGAACTAGTGCGAGTCTCGGGTAAGGACAAAATCTAAGATTATTTTAATCATTTCATTCTAAAATTAAGCTATTTAGAATAAATTTGATTTATTTATCTTTTCTAAAACTATAAGTGGTGTTCTTATCTTTTAGACAAATTTCAAAGATGTTTATGTACTTTTCCCATTTTCTTTTTATGTTATACCACTAATATTTTCCAACATTATTGTCTTGCACAGAAAGAAAAACTTCTCCTCCAAAAGAAAAAGATAAAGAGGACAGACCTTGTATTGTATATTCATCTTTAATCAGTTAATATGTTAAATGACAACACTTTCTATGTATGATATTACATAAGGCCATAAGAGTGCGTTTCGTATAGAGTCATCTTTAATCAAATACTTGGAATCTCATTCCTTTTTTTGTTTGCCCATGTTTATTATCTAAATTGAAGAAAATGTTAGATGCATAGAATGTAAAGATACCTCAAATGAGGGTGTCTAGAAACCCCTAAATGGAGGGGTATGTGGATGCCCAACAAACATAGTATATACCCACGCCTTATATTATCCAAACTATCCTTTCTCACATCATCTTCTTCCTTCATCTCACTGTCTCACCAGACCATCAAAATTTCACAGTCTAAATTTCAATACAATTTTATTAACAATAAATGTTAGAAAATAAAAAATATATACACCAGAAAATAGATCCCAAATATATAGAGAAGTGGATATTCAAGTAAACTATCCAAATAAAATAAATGTAAATTAACCACATGAAAAACTGATGCCACAATAAATCAAGTAATAAAAAAGAAACCCAGATTTGTTTGCAATGACTTTGATGAAGCTTTGTTGCACTCCATATAGAGAAGATGTAATAAGAGTTAAGATTGAGGCTTGGGTTCTCGGTATAGAAACTTACAACGACGGTAGTATGGAGTACGACAGATCGGTAACAGTAGAAGTGAGGAGGTGGAGCAATGGAGATGTGGTCGGCAGTCACGAGGTGGAGCCGCAGAGGTGGTTGACGGCCGAAGAGCAAATATATAGGAAAAATGGAGAGGCTTTGCGATTAGGGTACAAGAAAATTTAAATATACGACTAGGATTTGGTTGTATGTTACACGGTGTAAATGCGCTCTCTCTATCATTTTGACAACAATTTTTTTGGTATATTGACAACCGATGATTGGTGTATTAAGTTAACTATAAAAACAATCAAACTAAAAAATAATGTGTTTTTAGGTAATCATATTATAAATAAGTAATAAATCGTCTAAAAATATATTTTGGTTCAAGTGTACAATTAAAAATTGACAATTACATAGATAACATTCATTTGCATTCAATCGAAAAAAATAAAGTAATTAACATTCTCATCATTATATCAAAATATTTTTTAAGGTTACTAAATAAAGTAATATTAACTTTCCGGACATATACTTACCCACAATTATATTCCAGCAATCTTATTCTGAAAATCATTTACCCGCAACCTTATATCAATGACCCCTAGCCGGTATCGTGCTTCTCCTTCTAATTTAAAGAAAATTTGACCAGTTACGATCGAATTCTTATTAGAAGTTTAAACCCAAGCTATGAAGTATACAAATGTTAATTCTCCATGTCTTACCTTTTGAAAAGGTGGTAGCTTATTAGTCAAATTCTCATCAAAATATCATGAACCCGAAATCTCCTCCAATTGTGTACATCGTGATCCCGACGAACCCGTTCTGACATGTTCGTCCCGTGATCTCGTTGGGAACAATCGCGTCTCAAACTCAGATATTGAAATCATTGTCCTGCCTCAAACCCATTTTGACATGTTTATCCAGTGATCTTATCCAGTAATCACGCTATTGAGCTCACATTTAGACCGGTCTAAAATTATTAATATTAAAATTTAGTTTCTTAAAATATATTAAAGTTTTAACAAAATAATTAATTTTTTTAAACCAATGTTGCGTTGCGACAATGAAGTGCGCATTACGCAATGCAACAATGTTGCATTACAACACAAACGTCCGGTCTCGAGGACAGTGTTAATAATGTTCTTCACCAATGTGCTCGTGAACTAGAGCCCATTGTCTGAAATCAAGGCCCTTGGATTCCAAATTTTCACAAAAAGTTGTTCTAGATGAAGCACTTCACATCTTCGTCTCGTATTCTCACGAAAGGTTCTGCTTCTTTTGTGAGTAGACGTTGGCAGGATATCTATCTATACCCACATTGCAAATGTTTGAAATCGTTTTGGAACAAAACATTACTGGCTACACGTTTCCATGTGATCCATCCAACATTATCTGAAGTAAGCCCTACTCCTTTCAATAGAAAAAGAAAGTGACTTTGACCTTTGACAAAGAGACGAAAGAGAAAACAAATTTTGCATACTAGGCAATCGGTCATGTTTTGTCAAAACACGAGGCTTGATGTTTTGTCGTCAGAGATTGAGTGGTGAGTACGTGATATTGTTCAATTGAAAAATGAAGCGAGAAGGATATATAAATCAATTAAACAGCTGAAAATCGAACTATTATTTACTTGGACGTCAAGAAAACACCCTTATAAAATTGAATTAACATTCTCTATAGTTGGTATCTAATAATAAATATGTCAGTTCCTTGATTGAGGTCATCCGGTCAGATTTAAAAGATTTAAATCGTATGAAATTTTAATTAGAAAGAAAATAATTTTTTTTACTTTT
Source organism: Datisca glomerata (assembly GCA_003255025.1). Classification (NCBI taxonomy): domain Eukaryota; kingdom Viridiplantae; phylum Streptophyta; class Magnoliopsida; order Cucurbitales; family Datiscaceae; genus Datisca; species Datisca glomerata. The sequence continues at coordinate 315,944 of QANY01005132.1, forward strand.
TATTACAGACGTGCAGATCTCTATGGACGGGTGTGATTGAAATTCGCTCCAACTGAAGAGATTGATATAACTATGCTACCTGGGTTTAGTCCAGAGGTTTCTCTCAAGGTGGAAAACAAGTGTTGACAGTGTCCTCTTTGAGAGATGAGTCATGGGCCCATAACTTGTCAGACCATAACACAAAATAATAATAATAAAAAAAAATCAAAAGTTTAGATAAATTCCACCAGCTAAGCCACCTAATAGTTTTCTGTAACTAGTACCAAGTCCCGCTGTAAGTAGTATCAAGTCCGTGCTACACACGGTATTATACAATATCAAAAATGTTAAATTTAGTATTAGAATTAGAAGTATCAATTACCAATTATAAATTTTGTATTTCTAATAATAAAAAAATTAAGCATTTTACCACCTCTTAATAGTCATACGTGCTATCTTAGCATGCGGAAAAAATATTATTAATGAAATATAATATTGGAAGGCATAATTTTTTGAAAAAAGAAAAAGTTAACTAAAAATTGAACTTGCAACATGAAATATATACTTAAAATAATAGTTGCTAGATGGTATCTAGCAACTATTATTTTTGAGATAGATCCTGCAACAATATATAAAAGAAAATTAATTTTTTTTATTTCATATATATTGACAGACTCCATATTTAATAAACATCTATTACAAATACCTAGTAATAATAAAAATAAAACACCTATTATTTCCCTTACTAGTAGTTTCAATTTTTTGTCTTTCAATTTTTGTCCTACAGAGATAGAAACATTCTAGCCCACTCTTGTGCTAGAGAGGGCTGTTTCACTTCAGTTCCAGTTATTTTGTGTAAATCTTTTCCCCAATGATTTTCCTTTTGTTGAAAGGGATTTGATGTTTAGGCTTTCATTTTACTTTGGCTAATACTTTTTTTCTTTTTCTGAATTTTTCTCATTGGGGTTTTTTTTCAGTTAATGTTTTAAGGGGGCTAGTTAGGGGGTTCTCGGTTAAGCACTTCATGTGGTGTTCCTTCCAGTTCTGTTCTTTGTTTTGGGTTGGGTAATGTTAGATGATGATGGTGCTAAGGAGGTGCTAGTCTAACTAGGATGTCCTGGTGCACCTACTATTTTTTTTTTGCAAACTTTTGTTAGTTTTTCTTCTATCCTAGGGTATGCCCTCGCATTTGTGTATTTTTTTTAAATAATAAAATGAAAATACGTCTCTTGAATTTTTCTTCATTTATTCGTGTAAAAACTCATTTGAAGATTAACATAATCAAGTTATCATTTTTTTATTTTTCTTTTAATTCCCATATTTTACATATACAAAGACAATGAATTCCCTTTAAATCCAAGTGGACTGTCAAAATTTTCTTTTCTTCTTTTTAATAGCCACAATACAAATGTAAAGACAAATTTAATGCTCAGATCGTGCCAGCAGTCATTGGACACGGTCTCAATGAGTTTCTATTTAGAAAAGAACCTCCTCCTACGCAAAGAAACAAAGATGGAACTCCAAATCCTACCTATATCAAATGGATTAGGATTGATCAGCTTCTTCTAAGATAGATTAGGTCTTCTATGATCGAAAGAATACTGACCTCAGTTATTCACTACAATACAATGAAGCAACTCTGGAAAGCACTGTAAAGAATATTTGGTAATCAGTCAAAAGCCAAGATGATGCAAATCAAATCTAAGCTTCAATTAATCAAGAAAGGTAATTCTAGCATAACATGCTATTACGATAAAGTTAGGAGTCTAGCAGACAATCTAGCAGCAGCCATTCAACTTGTAAGTGTTGGAATATGTCCATAAAGTAGCGTATAATAACTATTTATTTGTATTTAGTTTTTTTTCTCAAATATTTGTATTATTGAATTTTTTTATGAATAAATTGAAATTTTTATTTTAAATTAAAACGTGATTATAAATTATTTAAGTCCTGGAACTATTGTCAATGAAAAAAAGTGAGGACAGAAGCATCTCTAGACGAACTCCTCCGAAATAGTTCAGAACGATATTCGCAGTCTTAGAATCGACTAGACAATCGATTCTGATTACAACTGTTAAGTTCAACCGTTGGATGTCAGTCTTGGAGCATAGGAATGGAGACTCAAATGGTTAACCTAGACATGTTATGAACATGTTGAATGGGCTAGTAAAAAATTAGTTTATAACCCAAAACCGTTTACCTAGCCCTAAATCTAATTGTTACACCTTAAGGGTATTTTCATAATTACCTTAATCCTGAGATGAGCACGTAACTGGGCTTGGTTAGTTTCAATCTTTGATATGTCAAATGAGTGTGTTCGAATTGGTGACCAATACCTTGGCTGCTGGAATTGTAATTTAATTAAGCAGGAGTTGTGTGATTCGCATATATGAAATTCGTGGTTGGATTGTGAAAGTAACATATCACCTTATGCTTTATCGATGATGGGTGTGTGAACAAATTAACTTGGCCAAATATTCGATGAAATGAGTCATTGAATAAGACTTGTGAATTGTAATACAATTCACTATAATGTCTTTCTTATTCAGAGTCAATAAAAGAGTTAAAGAAATAATAATAAGAGGGGTAAAATGGTAATTTTGTATTTCACTCTTGTTATTGATATTCACGATGGGTATTATATTAAAATATTCTGCGGACCGTGGAAATAAATAGAGTTTATTTATACCAAAAGAAAATATAGCGCGCATGAATTGAGAGTTGATTCGGCATCGAACATATAGTGGAGTCGTACGATGTCAGGATTAAATAGGTCAGGAATTTATGGAGATAAATTCGTCGGGTATTTGAATCTTAAGCTTTGTTCATGTGAATCCATTCAGTCTCAGAAATAGCTCAGAAAACAGGAATAGAAAAATGAACTAAGTTGGACCAAAATGTGTTTTGGTGCCAAAACATATTTCCTACACCTATATGTGATAGGTGATGTCACTTAAGTTAGTTAAGTGTAATTGTTGTATTGAATTAATTATTTATTATTTTCTAATTATTAGATAATCAGTTAAATAAAATAAATCAATAAATTGATAATGATCAATTATACTTGTCAATTGGATTGATGAATTTCGATACAACTAAAACTCTTGAAGATCATGTAATTTTCGACAATAGTAGATAATTATGGGAATTTTCGGTAACTTTATAATGTATGGATATATTTGTAAATATTGAAAAGTTCATTTTGATGAAGATCTAATAACAATTTGATTGCAAAGAGATAATGAGTATTATATGCAATTGTTGTTATCAACACACAAAAAGAGAGAAAAATATTTTCTCCTCTCACTACTGTTGCCGCCGAAATAAATCTAAAGAAGGAAGATTTGATTTTTATTCTTCAATCGTTTTGAGACCCATACTCAAATTCTTACGTAAAATTCTTCTGAGATATATTTCTGAAATTAACGGGTGGTTGTTAGTCGACTAATTCGGAAATCGTTCGTGGAAGATAAAATTCGTGATTTTGATCTTAAAGTTTGAAGAACATGAGGGAGTTCCACCAGTTTAGAAATTTTCCGATATAAAATAAATGTGAAAAATTATTTTTCCTTAATCTATTCGTTTTAATATCGTATTTGCATGATCAAACTAAAATTAGTTTTAAATTATTTAATATGATTAAATAAGTTAAATCATTTTTTTATATTCCGTCCATGAACCGTTCGTGCTTCAAATCTAATTTTTTTTAATTTTAAAACCGATTGATCTAACAGTAAGTGAGCTAGATAAAATTATTTACATGCTCAATGGCCTTGGTGGTGAATTTGACTATATAATCGTTAATATTACATCAAGAGTTGGTTTATTTTTAGTAGAAGATGTTCAGGCTCTTTTAACGAGTCATGGATATAGAATTGAAAAATTAAATGCTGAGAAAAAGGCAATTGTAAAAGCCTTAGCAATGTGGTCACCAATACTGGAAACATAATGAACTTTAACAATAATGGAATGTGAGGAAATAAATTCTTTTCACAGAATCAAGGAAACTTTGGAAGAGGAAATAACAATGCTCGAAGAGGTGGCCGTGGAAGAGGCAATGGATCAAGACTCATATGTCAAGTCTGTAATCGTGTTGGACATTTAGCTACAGTTTGTTACTATAGGTTTGATAAAAACTGGAGCCAATACTTAAACAATGCTCAACTATCAAACAACCAGGTAAATAATGCAGCAGGTTCCACAACACCTGAAATGGTGAATGATTCTACATGGTATGGAGATACTGGAGCTACAACACATGTTACAATAGATATAGAGAACTTGAATCTGGTTGTTGAGTATACAGGTCAAGAACAGATGGCTGTTGGGAATGGTAAGAAACCTGAAATCTCTCACATAGGCTCATATATTATACCTTGTAAATTTAAGAACCTGAAATTGAATTCAATTCTTAGCTTGCCTAAAATTAAGAAGAACTTAGTAAGTGTCAAAATTTACTAAGGATGATAATGTGTTTCTTGAATTTTACCTCGATTTGTTTTGATTAAGGACATACTCACGGAGGTGCTGCTGCTCAAAGGCCAACTTAAAGATGGTTTATACATGATTGATTGGCTGACCAGTGAGAGGAAGGAAGGCTGGTCTAACATGTAATCTGTGCATCAAACAGAATTCTATTTATCTTCTTAGATTTCTATCTTACAATTCTAGTTTTTGTTCAAACAGTGACAAAATAAACAATGTTGTTGCTGCTTTCAATTATGCTTGTTCCAACTCTGTTTCATCTTACAACTCACCTATATTCATCTCAAATGGAAAAACTTGTAGTTTGCAAAACAAGTGTAATGCAGATACTGGAGCTATAACACATGTCAAGTGTAATAAACTTGTTGTTTTCATTGCTTCTATTAAGTCTGATTTGAATGTCTGGCATAATAAGTTTGGACACCCCTCAGAAAAAGACTTAGCTTAAATACTTGGTGAGTGTCAAATACCTCTTAGTAAAAAGAATATAGAGTTTGGAAACTCCTGCCAGTATGGTAAAAGTAATAAACTGTCTCACCCTCTATTGGAAACGAAAACCTCCAAGCCCTTAGAAATCATACACACAGACTTGGGGGACCTTCCCCTACACCCTCCCTTGAAGGTTTGGGGTATTACATCATCTTTGTAGATGATTTCAGTAGGTTCACCTAGGTCTATCCTTTAAAAGCTAAGTCTGAAGCTTTCAAAATGCTCACTGTTTTCAAAGTCATGGTGGAAAAACAGCTTAACTCAAACATTAAGATTGTTCATTCAGACTGGCTGGAATATCTAGCCTTTAAATAGTTTCTTGAGGCATAGATAGTTTTTCGTCATTCTTGTCCACACACTCATAATTAGAATGGTAGAACAGAACAAAAAGCACATGCATATCACGAAAACGAGCATTACACTTTTAGCTCAGGCAACATTACCGTTTTCCTTTTGGTGGCATACCTTCCCTACTGCCACGTACCTAATAAATATGATGCTAACCATAGTTCTCAATAATATATCACATTTACATAATTATTTTCTAACCAAACATGATTGCTCATTCTTCAAAAGCTTTGATTGTGCATGCTTCTCTCATTTGAGATCTTATAATGCACATAAGGTTGAATGTAGATCTTCTCTTTGCATTTTCATTGGCTACTCTCCTGATCACAAAGGATATACGTGTTGACATCCCTCTAAAGAATCTACATTGCTAGAAATGTAGTGTTTAATGAATCATCCTTTCCCTATTCCACTAAATTGAATCATAATGTGCACAAAAATTCATCCTATCTTACATCAATACCACAAACTTTTCCTTCTATTTTTTGATACTTTCCTGTACAACTCTGACCAGCGAAATTCCTCAAACTCTTTGGCTCAAGCATGTACAAACTCATCTTCTGGATCTGTGCCTTTACATCAGCATCTTGGGAGTATACCACAGTCAAACAGTAATCACAGAATTGTCACTCAAACTGCTTCACATAGTTCATCTACTTCAAGCCCTCAAAATTGTTCTTTCTCTTGCCAGTAATCTTGACTGGGACATTAGACAGTTAGTTACATGTCAATAATGCATTCCTCAATGGAATGCTTGAGGAGACTGTATTAATGCCTCAACCCGAGCGCTTTATTGATCCAGGTAGACCATCAAATATATGCAAGCTAAGAAAGGCTTTATACGGCCTTAAACAGACGCCACGTGCATGGTATGATAACTTAAGAAGAACATTGTTAAAATGGGGCTTCCTTAATTCCAGATTCGATAATTCTCTCTTCATTAAGATATACCTGCATTTTCCGAGATAAAGTTTTACGTTAACAACTCAGCATATGCTTTGTTCCATCCTCAGATCATATAACAAATATCTTCATTAAGGCCTTGTCATCAAATCAGTTTGATCATCTTGTCTGCAAGCTCAAAGTGGTGAAGTCCCATTTTCACTTGATGGGTATAATAGAGAAATTGAAAAGAAACTATTGGATGTTAGTTGTGTTACTGTTAATATTGTTTAAACCAACTAACTATATTCATTGCTAAACTAATCTAGCTAATCTATTCGACTATATAGTAAGATACGAAGCTCTTCTTCTTCACTCTGTTTGCCCCTGTTTTAGTCATCTTCTTCTTCCAAAGGTCTCTGACTCTAGGAATGATAAAATTGGTACGTTCTCTTAATGGTAAATTTTTTGGACATTTTTCAATAGTTAATATTTTCCAAAACTACCAAAAGACTCTGCAAAATACGGAATTATGAAATACCACATGAAAACTTTAAAATATGAATACAGTAATTAAAATATTATCTTAAAATTTTAATAAACTATGTCATGTGTGAAAATTGAAGTTCAATGAAGTTGTAAACTATAAGATCTCCTTTAATAGTTATGATAGTATTGAATAGTTTGTATTAAATCTGTCGGATTATACTATACTGCATTAATAAACTATATTACTTATCCACTATTTAATACAAGACAATACTGGATTATAAAATCGTTCCTCATCATTTGAACTTTGGAGCTCATTAATATTGCTCCATATATAAGAACAAATTGAAAAACAAAATACAGAAAATTCCGTAAAATTATCCTTATTTCTAACACTTTTTTGGTAAAAGCTTTGAAAAATAAAAGTCATTGGCTTCCGCTTCAAACCAATCTGAAAGCCAGAATTTTAGCCAGCAATCAACATAAAATACAACCAATTCAGCAGCCAACAATCAACATAAAATGTAGCCAATTTATCAGCCAACAATCAACAATATTTTCGGGATCTACTGCCCCTGTATTGCCCAAATCAGCCGGAGGTAGGTTGGTCTAGGTGGAGGCGTTCTTGTTCTTGTTCTTTTGCATTGTTGATTTAGAAATTAAAATTGGAAAAAAATCATCACACATAGATTATTTTGCAAAGGACAAAGCATAACCCCTTCGATTTTGCTTCTAATCTCACAACCCAAATTAATATAATTTAGGTAGATTAGTTCTGTGATTTTGGTAATTAACTAAGATGATATAATTAAGCAGAGTCACACCAAACCCAATTTCAACAAATCTAATCTGAAAAGGTTTTTTTTTTTTTATTTGCCATTCATCCCTTGAAGACCGTTAATGGCCTCAGAGTCTAGTTTCTTCACATTATCCACACATATCCCATACCCACTGTCATTTCCCTCCAAAGGCACTTTCTGATTTGTACCATTTACGGGTTTTCGTATCTTATTCTTTGAACCTTTTGTCAGATTTCACTTGTTCTTCGGTGTCTTGCTCTCATATTCGCCCACATTATAGGATCAAACATAATCGAAGAAGAATAGAATCGAAGAAGAAGAAGAACAGAATCGAAGAAGAAGAACAGTGGAATCGAAGAAGAAGAGGATAAACGAAGAAGAAGAACAGAACCATAGAAGAAGACGAGAACCAGAGAGGTTTTTGGCGGTCTCGGGAGGTTTCTCGACGTGCGGATGGCCTTCGTGCGAGAGGTGAGGTGAGAGAAACTATCTAGTCTCATCCTATGAATTAATAAGTTCTGTATTTAAGGTTAAACATCAGACAATATTAAAATAGTATTGTCAAAACTTAAGAACAATAACTAAATTACAAAATTGAAGAGGCACGACCGGATATGGCAATTATAGATCCATTTCATTTCAGCTATATTATGGACAATCATTGTACTTTGAGAGTCTCCCTCCCTCCTCCATGGTTGGTATGGGTAAAGCAATAAGAACAAAGTGCAAGTGTTTTTGGATGAAAAAGAGGAAAGCTAAGTAAGATGATGATTAGTTAAACATTTTAGGAGAGAAATAGTGGAAGATGGAATCAAATCAAATTAAGTTTTTATAATTATAATAGAGTATTATGAAAGTGAACGTGAGTTTGACTGAAATTATATAAGACAAAATAATAGAAAAGATGATTTCATAAATTAAAAAAAGGATTAAAATATTTTTTATTACATATCATTACTCATTCTTTTTGTCAATCAAATAAAAAAATCTACCTTGCATACTTAAGAAATACAGTTTTATTATTAGACAACCTTAATTATTTGCGTTTATTTTAAAGATAACAAATTATTTATTTCATTTCAATTAATCACTAAATTAATTTTAAATATGAAAGATAAAAAAAAAGCTATTGACAATATTGATATTTTTAGAAATAAAAAATTTATCCACAATAACGCATTTTATGATAATATAGATTATGATAGATTTTGTTAGTTGAAAATACTTGCAAGAAGCTGGGTAATATTCCAATGCCTTTTTCTTCACATGTTTCTGAGAACTGTCTGTTTTAGATGACAGTTGAGTACGGAAAGTTATTGCTCATTAAATAAAAGGAAGAGTACAAGGTTGATGAAAACAAATACCATTTTCACACATGGTGAAAGGAATACCAAGTCGGACATTTATAATTTAATAAATAATATTATACCTAATCTCTGAAAACTACAAAATAACCACCAACTTTCCAACATTAAAAACCTGTCTGATGAGCATCAAGATTGTAACCTTCCAAATTTTCAAGGATATTACAGTAGTAAACCATCAATTTACTTACACTCATACTAGTTACCAAGTTAGCCGAAGATATCGTTGTCCATTTGTCGGCTGCCTATTGCTTTGTGGGATCCGTTGAAACATCGAACCCGGGAGGAATAAAAACAATGTCGTCCCAAGTTGAATCAGAACTGTCCTGCAATTTTTTTACATGTTTATGGGTTATACAGCAGAGAGATAACATCAGTTCTGTTCCCCAGACACAGAAGCTTAAATGAAATAAATTTATATTTTTCCTTACTTTCTTTCCAAACTTATATAAACCGGCCATGCATTTTTCCTTAATTACATGGACATCTCCTCGAGTATATTTCTTTCTTTTCTTTTTAGGTGACAGATATGGTTGGATTAAGAATAGTGAAACACCACTTGAAAAATGACATTTTTGATCTTTCAGATTAAGTCAGTAATGGCCGAGGAGTTGTGTATAAATTATTAAAGCTGAAGTAATGTATTTTACCCAATCCAAAATATTAAAGGATCCTCACCTTCATTCCCTTTATGACATCTTCAAGAACACAAACCTACAACATGAAATAAAAACAAGTACATAGTATGAGGCTTCAGTAAGAAGGGGACCAAAAAGGTACAAGGAAACCACCTGAATATCGCCCTGTTTGAAGGCAGGATTTAATTGATTTTGTTGACGAGAAGCCCTTTGTAGTGAATTCTCTAAATCTTCCTGAAAGATACTCAAGAATACGCAGAAATTATAAACAGAAGGGAAATTAAGCAACCAAATGCAGTTCAAGAAGCCTGACTTCTTAAATTACCTTTCTGAAAAATGCTGGACGATAGCTCTTGTTTTGGCTTCTCAATATCAAGCTCCTGGACTGTTAATTAAAGAAATCAGCTTTCAGCTTCTCCCCAAAGAATGCATATACTTTGTATCACTAAGAATATGCAATGTGCTAGTAACCTGTTTCTCTTCTTTTCTTTTTTTCTGCAAGGCTTCACTCAGTGATGCCAAAAGTTAAGACTCATATCGGACACAAAATTTCAGTATAAATTCACTAATTTAAAGTTTTTTCCAAGGACAACTATATGGTTTTTGAACGGACTTCAACTTTTCTTTTTAAGTTGGCATGCTTTAAAATTAGCGGATTTTGTCTAGCATGGGACTTAATTGCAAAAGTTTTGAAGTACACGAACATTTACAAATTTGGTAAAAATAATTGGGTAAGAGGTGTGACTGCAGAACAGCCAAAATGCAGGTGGTATTTTCATATTTAGCCCTTGATTTTTAAGGGTACAAGTCCGTAGCCTCAAGTATGCCTTGATGCTCCATAGCATAGTAGAAGTTGAACAATTATATTGAACAATTTTCTAGTGTTTGGCCTTACTCAGCAATATGTTATTGGTTTCTTATTTTGTAATTCCCTAGCTCATTGAATCTTACAGCTCCGAACAGGCTATTTCAAATCCAGGGCAATTCCTTCACAACTCAAGTAGAGAAGTCCAATTTTAACAATGTCAGAGCAGGTTGGTTGTTATTCGCCTAGCAATATTACCAAATACCAATGCACTGAATAGGTACTTACTTCAAATAGTTCGGATAAACCATCATAAACTCCTAAACATATTCAAGTTGATCCCTTTACATGATTAGCATTCATATTTCTAATCCTTTTTACAGCTTAGATACCATATATTTTAGGAGACAATTCCTTTAAGATTAGCATTCATACTTCTGAAGCCTATAGAATAACATTCACTCTCACATAAGTAAAAGCCTTTCTACTTTCAACTGTCCCCTTCTTATTCTACTGCAGTACATAGGAAGAACTCTAGGTAGATGATACTACAAGCACTGCACCATGGCCAGCAAGTAATCATTACTACGATAACTCTAAACTCTGATGACTATAGCAAACATAATAGAACTATCACTCAACGTTCAGATCAACAGTATCAGAAATTAAATGCCCTTATGCCATCACTTAAAAATAAGAATAATGTTGAGTAATGGATTGAATGAAACTTCACATAAACCAGAGACATTCATCAGCTTCTAAAATACATGCAAGATGAGAATAAAATACAACTATTACACTACACTTACCTCATATGCATAAAGACAACATAGAAAAAGAGATATACAATCAGCTGCACAGTTTAGAGCCATTCAGAGTATATATACCGTACTTAAGGCTATATTATTGATTGGACAAGTCTAGACTATGTACTCTAAGTTGTTGCTAAGCTCTTCTGAAAATACAAAAAAGACCAATAGCTTCCTCAAAAAACAGTGTGTGAAAGGTTACTCAAGCTTTGCAGTTATTTCAATTCCCTTTGCAATTTCAGCAAAACTTGTACACTAATTCGATTTACCATAATGGAATTGCTAGTTTTTCCGACCATGAAAGATTATACGCAAATTTTGAGCTCAATGCAAGAAATTACCTGGAAAACTGGAACACCAAGAAATCCATCAGAGGAGAGCCCAGCCTTTTCTCTCTCCTAATGATATAGCAACCAAGAAGACATCAAATCAGCATGTGTAAAACATTGTGATACAAATTATTAGAATGAATGCAACTAGGGCCAGCCAAATACTCTGCTAGCCACATTTTGTCACCCAGTCCAATAAAATCATAAATTCACGACGAATATTGATCATACTCGATAACAGAGAAGACACGCTTAGCATATTCACATAGCTAAATTACTCACCCTTAGTGCATTTTTTACTTGACCAGACTCCGGAATCAACCTGAAGGCTACCCCATTAACCTTGAGTTGAAAAACCTGCAAAACCAGTGAAATGTATTAGACTCCTACAACAAGCAGAGGACACAATTGAAGTGTAATCACTGTTACTCACCTTATTCAAAGCAATAGGGACCACTTTGGAGCCGCTCTCCATTGCAGGGTCCATACTTCTAATCTGTTCAAGAAGTGCGTCCGCATCATCTTTCTTAAAGCAAAACAACCCAAGAGATTTTCCACTCGAGACACCTGAAACCAAAACGAATTCCTCAGAGGCATTGCTCAGTGCGTAGACGGGCACCCCAGCCAGGCGCTCTTCAATTGCCTCCGTAGACATTGGAACGGCAGGTCGGCGAACCGGCACAAATTGTGTCTTAGCATTGTTGGTAATTCGAGCCCAAACCGGGTTTTTTTCAGTGGAAGAACCCGGATTGAAGGCCGAAGCTGCGGAGTCGAGAGCTTGTTTCGCTTGGTTTTGGAGGTTGGAAATGGTGGTTTGGAAGTGGGTTTGGAAAGTAGAAGGGTTGGGGTCGAAGGAATGGAAGTTTGAAAGTTGATGAAGGAGACTGGACCACTGGTTGCTAAATGCTTGTTGAAGGTTGAATGGAGGTTGTTTGGATGCCGAGAAAGTTTTGGGATTTCTGGATATTTCAAAATTCATTTTTTTCTCGAGAAAATAGAGGTTGCGTTGCAGGGAAGAAGAGAGGACACGACGAAAGAAGCAGCAGCTCAGCTATAAAAACCAAGGAGGAAGGTTAACCCGGCCCATCGGGCCAATTCAACCCGGGAAAAAACCACATGGATTTTTCTGGTAGAACAAATTAAGATTAAACAAAAAATTACTGGTGAAGCTAAAATATGTTAGAACTCGGTTGAGCTCATCTGCGAATATGTAACAAACAAAGAAGTATTGATTAACCATTGGGTTGATCTTTGTCAAACAATTGAGTAGAATATTCCGGTTCTGAGACGGAAAGAGAACGGAATTTTGATCGAAATTCTAGTCAATTCTAATTGAAATATGTATATTGGAATGAGTGAAATACTAAATAAATTAGAATAGGATCAAATACTTGAAAATAGTATAAATAATATAATAACATTTAGAAATAAGTAACCTTTACAAAATATTAAAAATAGTCACAATTATAAAAACATTAAAAATAGCCGCTAACACACTTTTAATAGTTTATATAATATATATAATATATGTTATTTATACATATGTAATTTTATAGTATATTTGATATATACAATATATATTATTTAAACTTTGAAGATAAAAAAATCAAAATTTTACTGCACTCATGGGGAACCATTTTTAGGGCTGAATTTTCATTTTTTAAGAATTAGGGTCGCTATTTTTTATTTTTATTTTATTTTTGGTTATTTTTGATATTTTGTTGTTAAAAATGGGATATTCTTAATATTCTTCCTAAATAATCCTAAATAATATGTAATACACCTACAATTTATAGAAGATCAGTAGCCCAGTTAGTTATCATTTTGGGCTACGACTTCTCTGCATCATTATGGTCATGAGGTAACATCCCAGGAAGTGCAAAACAATTTTTTAGTTAAACTTAGTTCTCTATTTATTTTTTAAAATAATACTTAATAAATGTTTATATTCTAAAAAAGAATAAAATTATTTAATATTATAATATGTCTAAAATCGAGTTGCTCACAAAAAGTAATTTTATTTATTAGAAATAATAATCTTAGGTTGAAAAAATAATGTAAAAAATTATTAAAATACATTAAAGATGTAAGAAGTCGTTCATATTTATTGACGTTAAAAATAAATTATTTTTTGTCCAGTAATGATAAGTCATGATTCAATTTTTCTTATTATGTTATTTATAATATTATTTTATATGTTCAGAATTTTTTCAGAAACAAAATATCAAAGTAACAAAATATCTAAAATGTTACATTTTTTTCTTCTAAAAATTGAAATAACTACTGAAAGGAAATGACTACTATGATTTAAGGTTGAACCAGACTTACTTTCAAAAATACTTGAATAATGTCTTTATAAGAGTTGCATGAGGGAGGGCAATGATCATGAAGTAGAAGATCTGACATGAGGTGGAACATTTAAGCATGAGGTGAAACATCTATACATAAAAAGAATTATTTTGTCCCATTGCCAATTAATCTAAAGTGGCTGACTTAACTACTAATTCGAATGATGACTTGGATAAGTCATGATTAATCATTATTATTTTAGATGGACTCTCAGTCATATGAAATGAATCTAATTAGGCATTCTGAGATAATGACTTAGATTTTTAAAAGATTTTGCTGACTCGAAAGAATGATATCGAATAGTAATGACATGCATCTTGTATCTAAGAGCTCGAGATCTTTACACATAACAGTTGTCTACCTAACTGAAATGTGCGTCGAGCTAAATGTACTTGGCAAAAATTCTATGCGTTTTTATGTGGATAGATGCAAAACTAAAGAACGACACATGAAAAATATGTGACGAGCTTGGCTCTCTTCCTTCATTTAGTTCTAGCCGTCAAGGAAAACTACAAACTGGTTAGGTATATTTTTCTTGCTTTTAACTTCTCATTGGGTTTATTTTTCTACGAAGAGTATGTCAGACTCCTTTGGATTTATTAGTAAGGGAACTTCAAGTAGTACGTTTGAATACCTCATACCCAAGAATAGGCCACGAAGCCTTCTCCAATAGAATTAGAAATTCCACGTGTTACGTATGAGCCTACAATCTAACATAAGTGACCAAGTTGTTTGATGGAAAAGCATGTTTAACGGAGATAATGTCATAAGTTTTTCTTGAAATCTATATCATATCTCCATAATTTCACATAAAAAATAAAATGCATAATTAAAAACTCCATCTTTATTTTTATCTTTTATCTTTATTATATCAAAATAGGTTTAATGGGAAAACTTTTAATTTTCTCTTTTACCCTTTATAACCTCTTAAAATATAGTACAATTATGGTATTTCACTTTTTCCCATTTAATTCCTATAATGAAATTATATTTTTTATTTAATCATGATTTATTTTTAAATTGTTAGTAAAATTAAATAATTTTATAATATTATGAAGTTAGAAATGAATCTCTGTTAAGATAAAATTTAAAATCTTTTGTACAACGAATTTTTCTTTTTAAATCATAATAATTCTTTTGTTTGAAATTTATAAATTAAACATATTGTAATACTATTATATTGGGAATATGAAAAATTCATATAAATTAATTTTGAGAAAGACATTATATATTAACTATCTCTTAACATGATAATTATTTTTTAAGAATATGATCAATTTATGGAATAAAATTATTTTTTATACTATTCAAAGAGTAATGTTATATAATGTAATTTAAAGATTATAAACTAGGTAATATTCAAAGATTACAAGAGGTGTTATAGGTAGTTAGCATTAACGTCAAATGATACTTTATTTTTAGATTAGTTGAAAATGTGTGAAACACGTATTTTTCTACTAATAAATCATAATGTGAGTACCTATGAGGAATACAATATCCTTTCATTAACAAGAAAAAAGTTTAAATATAAGAATGAAAGAAGCTTCAATCGTGAAAAAAAGAAAGAGGAAGGAGAAATGGAGAAGGGAGAAGAAAATAGAAATTAAATGGAAGATGAAGTTGTGATGATACAAAAAGAGGTAGAGCAGATAAAGTTGTGAGGATGCAAAGGTGGTAGAACACTCGAGTACTCATTGGAGAATGTATATGAAAAGGACAGTTGATTAGACTAAACCAAAAGCTAACATTTGTATTGAATATCGATTTGTAATTATTTACTGCATTAGTTGAATCGGGTGAACACGGGATGTAGAATTCTTGTTTTATAAAAAATGTATATTTTTTAAAGCTCTTCAAAAAGTATATTTTTGTGAATTACCTTTTTTCTTTTGGGCTTTCCCTATTTTCCCATCTTTGTCCTTTTCGGAAAGTTTGCATGTTGTGATCTATGGTGATTTTGGGTAAGCAAAAAGTCAAATTACATAAATAGCAAGGTGGGATTTCATTGAGGCATTCGTTGTAGTTGTTCACTTTAAAAATGAAGGATTCATTCATTTATGTTCTTCTGATTGCTTGAATTTCCAAGTGTAATAAGGAGAATTTAAGGGAATCTGTCTCTGAGGGTATTGGCGGCTAAATCTTGGGGGTGGGATTAGGTTAATAATGTGTCTACTCCACTTCTCTCTTCACACCTATAATCTAAGAAGATAAAGTAAGAGGCCAAGGTGAGGGGTGATCTCCTTTTTATCTCTCTTAAGCTTAAGTCAGTAAGAGGAATATGAGAGTAATGTAGAGAATTAATTGAAAGTTCTTACGTACCTTTGAAAGTGAATTTACTAGGTCATTTATAGTGGGAAGCTTGCCTTGAGGCTGAGTTGGTCTCCATACAGTAGAAGGCCTCTCCTCCAATGGGGTGTTTCTTCGGATCAACCATCGATTTCAGGCTTCTCTAATTGGCTTGCTAGGCTATAAGGTATTAGGTGATCACCTCAAGTGTCAGGACAACATGTCCTCATATCCCACAATGCACTTCCTCGGCCTTAATTAGATTGGCCATAATAAATGCTTTGGTGACACCTTGTTGGGCGCAGGCTGACTGACTCCTTGGGTAGTGGGCTTCATGCTTTGTCTCATACTCCATCCTTGATTGGTCTAGATGTATTAAATGTATATGATGACACCCTACAAGCTTCTACCTCAGTCCAGGTGCCCTATTTGAATTGAGGCAGGAGATTCCCCGCCCATAAGACCCTCTTCAAGCGGGAACCTCTATCTCTTGGGACTTAGTCAAAATACAAGTTGGTTTATACGAACACCATCTATAACCCTCAAGTGTCGTGAAATTTTTGGCCTGGGGCTAGTCTCCGAGGTCACCTTAAGACCCTCTACGAAGAGTTGCAGCTAGGCCTTGGGCTCCTTTAAGGGTGGCCTCGGGACTCTCTGAGGAGTTCACCTCAGGTTCGGAGGACTCGCGATGTCCGATCCTGAGACTGTTTCAATATGTTCTAGGATCCTAGAAAATATGACCTGAGAACTTGGAAAGTCTCGGATTGCATGATTGCATCCATAAATGTCTTTTATATATGTGCGCAAAATAGGTATAATAGTTGGCCCCAGCTTCCAATTATGGGTGTGCTAAAGACTTTGGAAGTTGTCATGAGCAAATTTGTGTTGATTTTCTTTTTGCTAATTTCATTCCCTTCTTTTTTAGCAAGAACCTTCTAGAGTGTTTTCTATTTGTAATGGCGAGTGTGAGGCATAGTTGGAGCTCGAGTTTGAAGCTGAATACACAGTCATGTTTACTTTAACTTTGTGTTGAAGAGCACGAAGTAAGTAGGGTTGTTGTTGGGTCGCAGCTGAGCTCCATACTCTAAGGTCACTTCGACGGGGTGTCGAAGAGCTCAAAGTAAGTGGGCTGCTAGGTTGCAGCCGAGGTGAGTCGCATGGGTGCGACTTCTGTTAATTGTCATGGGTTTTGATTGAGTTTCATGCTTTGAGTTCATTTAGACTCGATGTTGAATAGCTCAAAGTAAGTACGGCTTGCTAGGTTGCAGCCAAGGCGAGTCACTGGGGTTCAGTTGAAATCCATACACTGTGTTCATTTAGACTAGGTGTCGAAGAGCTCAAAGTAAGTAGGGGTGCGAGGTTACAATCGAGGCGAGTCATTGGGTTACGATTTTTCTCAATTGTCGTGGGGTTATGGTGTTTGGTGAGTTCCATACTTTGAGTTCACTTCGAATGGGTGTTGAAGAGCTCAAAGTAAGTAGGGTTGCTAGGTAGTAGCCAAGGTGAGTCACTGGGGTATGACTTCTGTTAATTGTCGTAGGGCGCGGCCAATGTCCATACTTTGAGTGATTTGGTTTCTTCAGGTAGGAATGGACCTAGAGTCTCTTCAAATGACTTAGGTGAGAGTGAGGTTGGGGTCACTTCTGATGACTTAGGAGGAGTTGCGCTTAGTATTACCTCAGATGGCTTCAGCAAAGTTGATCTTCGAGTAACCTCAAGTGACTTAGATAATAGTGAGTTTGGGGTCACCTGGAATGACTTATGTGAGGCTGTGCCCGTGGTATTTTAGAATGACTTAGCTGTGCTCGCGGTTAGCTCTAACGACTTCATCTAGATTAAGTTTAGGGTCACCCTAAATGACCTAGTTGAGGGTGACTTTGGGGTCACCTTGGATGACTTCAAAGAAGATGAGCTCAGTTCACCTTAGTGACTTTGGTGAGCTTGAGCTTTGGGTCACTTAAACTGGCTAATGTAGGGGTGATCTTAAGGTCAACAATGAGATAGGCCTCAAGTCACATACAATGGCCTTTAGATGATGGTCATATGGGGTCATAAAAAGGATAGGCATCATATTACATAATGTGGCTTTTGTGAGGGTTATCTTGTGGTCACCAACAAGGATAAGCCTTAGGTTATATAAGGTGGCTTATGTGAGGATGATCTAGGGTCATCAGTAAAGATAGGCCTTGTGTCACTTAAGATGGCTTATGTGAGGCTGATCTGGGGCCATCAATGAAGATAGGCTTTGAGTCACCTAAAATGGCTTATGTGAGGCTGATCTGGGGTCACCAGGGATGGTAGACCTCGAGTCACTTTATATGTCTTAGGTGAGGCTGATCTGGAGCCACCAGTGATGATAGGCCTCAGGTCACCTAAGATGGCTTAGGTGAGGCTGATTTGGGGTCACCAACGATGATAGGCCTCGGGTCACTTAAGATGGCTTAGGTGAGACTGATATGGGGACACTTGTGAGGATGAGCCCCGGGTCACCTAATGTGGCTTAGGTGATGCTATGCTCAGGATCATCAACGAGAATGAACATGGGGTCAACCGCGAGCATGAGCCTTGTGGTCATAGGTTAACATGAGCCTTGGATCACATAAGGTGACTTATGTAGCAATTAGTCGTATTATCAAGTCCTCGATCCATTGTATACGATGATACCCTTCAACCTTATACCTCGGCCCAGGTGCCCTATTTGAACTAAGATGAGAGATTTCCCATCTTTAAGTCCCTTTTCAAGCGGGAGACTCTCTGTTGGGACTTAGTCAAAATACAAGTTGATTTATACGAACACCATCTGCCACCGTCGAGGGTCTTGAAATGTTTGGCTTGGGGCTGGTCTCTAAGGTGCCTTAAGATCCTCTACGAAGAGCTGTGCCCAGGCCTTCATCTCCCTCGGGGTGCCCATGATGCCCGGTCTTGAGACTATTTCAATATGTTTTAGAATCCTAAAAAATATGACTTGAGAACTTGGAAAGTCTCGGGTTGCATGATTGCGTCCTTAAATGTCTTTTACATATTTGTGAAAAAAAGTTTTTTAATTAAACAATGAGTATGTATAAATTTCAGTAATTATTTATTGTTCAAAATGATTAAATAAATGTTTAACATGTTGTAAATAATGTGAATTATGATTGATCATTTAGTGTGACCTAGAACTTCTAAAACTCATCTATTTGTAGCTCTTCATTCTCCTTATCTCTTCATATTTCCTATTGCTTGTAAGCCTATAAATAGAAGTTGTAAGTCATGATAAAAAATGAAGTGAAATATCAAGAGCAATATGTAAGCTCTCCATATGTACGTTGATCATTTTACATGATATGGACTCTAGGATCATGCATTATGTTTTCTTGCATGTTATATTTTCTATGCTATGTTAAATATACTTAAAGTTTTGTTATGTTCGATGGTAGTTGTAAAGGAAAAAATTCACCGTCATTGATAATCGATCTTGAATTTCCTATATCATAATATAAAAAATATAGAGAATAATTTAGAGAGTGGATGAGAGAATAGAGTCACCATGATTTACGTGGAAAACCCTTAAAAGGAGGAAAAATCACATGGAGATTTTGATAGTATTTCATTATGGAGAAAATGTTTACAAATCTAATGCAAATGGCATAGTCAGATTGTTTTTTATGGGTGTTGAGAGTTGTTGTGTTCTGTTTGGAGTTACATCATGCCTCTATTTATAGGCCTTCACATAATCTGTTACAGCTCATCTAATTTTATCTGAAAATATGATCAACAGTATTTCTCTAAGATCCATTATATCAACACTGATAACTTAAGTAAATCTTAACCGTTTGATCAATCTAATGGTCCTGATTAACTTCTCTTTAGATTGCCACCTCAATAATCCATGTACTTTCATCTGACTAGTCTGTTCTTCATAACCGCCTAGTTGATCCTATTATTCTCGCTCTATCTTCTCTTCAATGGAGTCTTCGATCTAGATCTATACATTGGCCTCCATTACACTCAATGGAATTTTATTCGTTGATGTGTAATGATCATCTTTTCATGTTCTAACGTTATGTATGCCCGTTTATGTTTTCACGCGCTTCTTGTAAATATGTAATGTAGTTTTCTAGGAAATATTTTGACTGTCTACTATCAGCGATAACTTCTTCTTTTCTTTCTTTTATTTTGTTCTTCTATTCCCGTTGACATGCTTTGCGATTGTCAAGTAACTTATTTGTCAGCTTATTGTTGATGATGATTATTTCTCATTCATTTGCTGTTATGTCTTTCCGTTCCTTTCATTGTAGGCTCTTTGATAAAAAAAATACCCATTTTCTTCATTTTTCTTTTCCTCCTCTCTTACGTTAAGATTTGTGACAAGAATATTGTATAGAAATAATAACATAATTATTTATTGAAATGAGTAAAGAGCGAGTGTACTATTACATAATTGTATCGCAGGAGTTTGAGTTCGATGCTCCGCATTTATTGGCAGAGTTTCTCCTTTTTTTTTACTACCGGCTTATTGGAGAGTTTCTCCCATTTCCTTTGCTACGGGCTCTTTGGAAAACTTCTCCCGTTTCCTTTGCTACAAGCTCCTTGGAGAGTTTCTCCTGTTTCCTTTGCTACGGGCTCCTTGGAGAGTTTCTCCCTTTCCTTTGCTACGGGCTCCTTGGAGAGCTTTCCCGTTTCCTTTACTACGGGCTACTTGGAGAGTTTCTCCCATTTCCTAGGACTTAAGTTCAAATAAAAAACCATGGTCCTGTTTTTACTTTGAGAGGAACTTACAAACTGCCCATTTTCAAAGGCTTAGTTTCAAATAAAGAACCATTGCCCCGTTTTCTCTTTGAGAGGGACTTACGAACTACCTATTTTCGGGGACGTCGGTTCAAATAAAGAACCATGACCCGATTTGTAAGTATCTTTAACTTGGTATTAATATGACTTAATTTAAGCATTTTCATTTACAAGTATTTTTCAACATAGTTTTTCGAGCTACTTTGTGACAGGAAGTTTTAATCACCCTGTTGAGGATGCTGCCATTAACCCTTATGTTGGAGATGTCGTTGTGATAATCTTTTGTATGTTTTTGTAATTTTCATTTTTTCAAGACTTTGCAAATTTCCTCTATTCTTTCATCATTTTCACCTTTTTCTTTCTCCACTTTCACTTTTTTCACTTTTAGTAATTCTTCCTCTCTTCTTTTCAGTTTCCTTAGATGAAGCCATCACAACCACTGATCGTTTGACCTCACAAGTCCCATCTGGTTCCCTTTTTTGAATTTCTTTTGAAGTTTCATTTGCTTCTTGCTTTGTTTTCCTTTGCTTTCTTTCTTTTCCTCGCTTTCATATTTCTTCTTTTATCCTTTTTGGTTTTTTCTAAGTGTTGAATACTTTTTCCAAGATTCTGACGTCGTGAGACCTTCTTCCTTTGCATTTATTCATTCTCCTTAGATTTCTTGGTTTTAGCTTCTTTCTTTTCAGACTTCTTCCTTTTTTATTTCCTTTAGAGGGTAGTGCTACAGACACCATTCCTTATGGACTTAAGTTCTTAGTGAGCTTAGGAGCCCGTTTCTCTTAGAAAGTAATAACCTTCATAGACATGAACTCTTGGTGAACCCAGGGGCTCATTTCCGTTTCCTTTAGAAAGTAAAATCTTTCATAAATATAAGCTCTTGGTGAGCTCAGGGGCCCATTTTTGTTTTCTTTAGAAAGCAAAAGATTTCATGGACATAAGCTCTTGGTGAGCTCAGGGGCCCGTTTTCGTTTCCTTTACAAAGCAAAAGCTTTCATAGACATAAACTCTTGGTGAGCTTAGAGACCTGTTTCCTTCTGAGATCGATGTCCATAGACACTCTCAAAGACATAAGCTTTTCACAAAACTCAAGGGTCTAAAATTTCCTGTCACGCTCTTGCTAGAGTTTCGCCATTTCGCTTTTCTTTTTCTTTTTCCCGTGCATAAATATCTGCGACAAGGATGTTGAACGACATCATATATAATAGTTTAATAGAATGAGTATACCGTAACTTTATTCTAGAAGCTCAAATTTCATTCCGGAAAGAATTTAAAGAATTCCGTAAAGAATTTAAAGAATTCCGTAAAGAATTTAAAGAAACTGACTTCCGTAGCTTTGTAGCGACATATAATTTGTCTAATAAGTTTAGATATGTTGTTGAAACTTAATAATGAAGCTGATAGTTCTGTACAATCTTCTTTCCTGAACATCCTCTACGAGAATTTCCATAACTTTTTCTCAGAAACTCTGAACTAAATTCTGTAAAATTTACCGAGAAGTAAACTTTTGTATCTTTCCAATGATATAAGATTTTCCATGTATTTGACTCCTATTGAATTCAGTTTAATTTCTGAATTTGACCGTTCCGCATATTCTACTTTCTCCAACAGTCTTCATGAAAATCATCATAACTTTTTGTTGTGAGCTCCAAAATCAGTTCCGTAAAAATTTTCAAGAAGTAGACTTCCATATCTTTGTAATATTATATGATTCACCATGCGATAAGCTCATAATAGATGCAATATAATTTCCTAAATTTACTATTCTGTGTAATCCTCATTTCAGAACATTAGGCACCGAAACTATCATAACTTTTGACCGGGTGCTCCAAATCAAATTCTATAAATTTTTTCAAGAATTAGACTTTCGTATCTTTCAAATGGTACTTACAATGTAATGGAGCCCCAGTTGTAACAGATTATTTTATGAAGTTGACAGTTCTGCATAATCTTATTTCCGAACAACATATATGAAAACTGCTATAACTTTTGCCCCGAAGCTTCTGTACACCACCGACGAAAACCATCATAACTTTTGATCGAAAGCTCCAAATTGATTTCTCTAAAATCCTACAAAATGCAGACTTCCATATTTTTCTGATGATATAAGATTTTCCATGTAATTTCTTTCCAAAATTTTCCATTTTTGTTATCGTTTCCGCTCCCGTTTTCATTTTTAACTCCCGTTTCCTTTCTCGTAGTGGATAGCCGTTCCGGTTGTCAAGACATCCCGTTGTTAAGAGTTTTTCCATTTTCAAGATATTTTCCGTTTCGCGTATGATAATTCAAGCTTTTCGAGGTCATCTAACTCATCAGACGACCACAAATTGTTTGATCGAACCCAAGGAGACATAAGGATGACAAAAAGACTTTGCAGCAAATTCGTTGGTCCCATTGAGTAGAGGACCCAGACGGATACTTCAGGCTCTTCCCGCTCCAGCATCCTCGTTGTGTAGATCGAGGCTTCCTTAAATTCTGATCCTCCTCTTCCACCAGCTTCCGCTGTGCTCGCTGTGGGTACTCTTGCTTCGGGAAATGGTTTTGAGTCCCAGAGCACTACTGCTGGTGAATCTTTATCAGCTTCTGTGGAGGTTGAAATTATTTTCCAATGCTACCTTTCCAGAATCTATGAGTTTTCTTGATGATGTCGTTGCTTCTCATATTGTTCTTTGTGAGATTCAGTCATACGCTGATACTAATAGCATGAAGAGGCTTGGTATTGGTGAGCTCGTCAACAACTTGAGCTATGATTTGATGTACGTAAAATTTTCTTTTCCTTTCTGAAGATTTATTTTTTCATTCTCAAGACTTTTCCCGTTCTCGTTGATTGTTCATCCCTTGTTTTCTGACACTTTTACACACGAAAAAGAAAAAAGAAGATCTTCGAATATACACCGATCGAAATTTTATTTTTTCGTATATCAATCAAGAAGGATTGTTTTTAGATACCTTAAATTCAAAATTTGAATCCAAGATTTGATTTGATTTTAAAATTTAAAATAATCTTATCATAACAAATTTTAGATATGCTGTTTAAAAATTCAAAACATGATTTAAAATTTGGATTAGAATTCAAATTCAGGATAATCTTATTAAAACAAATTTTTAGATAAGATATTTTTTGTTCAAAATAAACAGTTTTATCGTTTCAGATAAGATATTTTAAAATTCAAAATATAATTTTAAGATTCATATGTGAATTTCAAATTCAATTTTTTTACATGCATCAAATTGATTTTAACAAATTCTTATTTCGACCTTTCCAGATCTATTTTTCTTTATTTGAAATAATAATGACATAAAAGAAATAGGCCAATAATAATGTTAATTGAATAAACAAGGAACGAGTTTACCCTTTTTCACTTCTGGTTCCGTTGTCACGTCGTTTCTGTTTTGACTTCCAATTTATTTTCATTTTCAGTTTCATATCTGTTGCCGTTTTCATCCTTGTTGCCACGAAATTTCCATTGCCGTTCCCACAACGTCTCCTGTTCCCGTTGCCACAATGTTTTCCATTCTCAACGTTTCCCATTCCATTCTCACAACGTTTCCCGTTCTTAACGTTTCCACAACGTATCTCATTCTCAACGTTTCCCATTCCCGTTCTCACAATAATTCCCGTGCTCAACATTTTTTTGTTCCCGTTGCCACAACGTTTCTCACTCCCGGTTCTACTTCCACTTCCACTTTTACTTCTGTTTCTACTTCGGCTTCCGTTGTTGAAGGGGCATTTGATTTAGTTTTGAGCGTTTTGGAAGGAATTTCTCGAGATTTTTCTCTCGCTCTCAGTGAAAGCACCGAATGTTAAGGAAAAAATTCACCATATTTGATAATCGATCGTGAATTTTCTACATCATAATATAAAAATATAAAGAATAATTTAGAGAGTGAATGAGAGAATAAATACACCATGATTTACATAAAAAACTCTTAAAGGGAAGAAAAATCATAGGGAGGTTTTGATAGTATTTTATTATGGTGAAATGGTTTACAAGGCTAATGCAAGCGGCATAGTCATCTTGTTTCTTATGGTGTTGAGAGTTGTTGTGTTCTATTTGGAGTTACATCACGCCTCTATTTATAGGCATTCACATAATCTGTTACAACTTATCTAATTTTATCTAAAAATAGGATCAACATAATATTCCTCTAAGATCTAGTTTATCAACATTGATAACTTAAGTAAATCTTGACCGTTTGATCAATCTAATGGTCTTGATTAACTTCTCTTTGGATTGCCACGTCGATAATCCATGTATTTTCATCTGATTGGTCTGTTCTTCATAACCGCCTAGTTGATCCTACAATTTTTGCTCTATCTTTTATTCGATGGAGTCTTTGATCTAGATATTTCCAAGTGTCATGTGAAATTTTGCTTGTACAGTAGCATTTTTGTAACGAATCTCTTAATACAATTGATTGTGGCTCTGTTATGTTTAAAGAATTTTAATTTGGCTCATCTATGGTAGTTTATAAACTGTACTTACTACAGATACATGAGTATGTTAACTTCATAATGGTTAAAACTTAATAAATTTTAACCATGGTATAATTTCAAATGAATTATTCTTTAAAAGCTACTCAGTGTTGATAAATATTATAACTCTACATATTAACGACTTTTAGAGATCATAACTCATTTTGTATACCTATTTTTAACTTAAACTTTTGCATATTGTTATATTGTTGTGTTAAGATTCATTCTACAAAGTTTGATATCGTTTATATGTGAATACAATGATATATGGTATTCCTATTATCAGTTGTATGTAATATTTATGAATATTGGTTTCTTTTGGACGTTGGCGAGTTCAGTAGACATTTATCCTAAAACTCAAATGTATCTTCTTTCTCTATTGTTTATGAACATGCTCTCAACGATCTAATTTTGAATGATAAAATTGACATTGTGTAATGAGTTTAGTCTTCAAGTTTATGAATTATTTTATTGATTCTTTAAATGTATAAGTATATGTTTATACTCGTTTTGGTTGAACTAGTGTTTAAGGTGTTAACTAGTCACATTAAAAATCAACAGTTATTAAACAATAATGGTTTTCTTGAAATTAATGATTATAACGTTCTTATGAAAGCATATTCTATTATGTCGTAAACATTATAGAGTTTTTGGAAAAAGGTATTGATCATATACTGTATTACAGTGGAAAATATGATGTTGTTTACATTATATTAGTGAATTAAAAAATTCATAATTGTTGAAGCCGATTTGCTTAACAGTATACGTGTTCATCGTTCCCAGCTAGAGACCTACACAACACAAACAAAGAATCAAAAAAATGAGGGAGACCGAGAGTGATGTTCTAGCCTAAGGGCATCCGATACTTAAGTTAGAAGTCTGGAGGAATTTTATTACGTACCTCTTCTCAAGTAGGATGGGGTATTTATAGCTGAAGCCCAATGGGAGGAGCTGTGTAGGAGAAGCTTGGGTGATATGATATTTGATTATTATTGGATTGGTAGGAGGTGACATTAAAGTCCTTGTCCCTCAAGCTGACATAAAAGCATGCTTATTAATTGATGATGTGCCTTCGAGTCGAGTCGAGTGTGGGCGAAGCGACCAAATGGGGACTGACCTAACGCGTCATCATGACGATAGGACCCGATGGACATTTGAGCTGAATAAGAGGACACCACATGGAAGCTTAATTTTGGCGAGCAATGATGATGATGATGCAGAGCGTTAGTCGGGTTCCTCTCAAGGACCTCATTCTCGTTACCCTCTATCTGCTCTCGTCTTTGTGACCCAAGCTGTTTGTAAACTGACCACGCTAGATTGGCTTTCTCCTTCTAGATGGCTGGGCCCTACTGCCTCTGCCTGACACAATTTCTTAGTGTAACTTGACACTTGGCGTCAGACCATTGGTAGTTTGAGAATTCCTATAACAGTTGCCCCCAGTCGAAGACTTTGTATGGATCGTGCCCAACCAAGTCTGAAGACTGCTATATTCATATTTTCTGCTCAAGCTGGCTGCATATGATGAAGCGCTAAGAGATCCGTTTGTCTCAAGCTACTCCTACTTATGTTTACGTTTCATTCTGCTGAAATGCCCATAGTGGTCTGATTAACTGCATGGTCATCCCTTGAAGTGACTAGTTTGTGTGTGTGTACCTTAGCATTTATTTAAATTCAAACTTAGTCTCTCCTTGGGAGTAGTGACGATAATGGCGTGTAAGGCGCATGAAGAGGAGGGCGAGAGTCACAATGCCTAACTTATTGAAGCGTCACTTATCATTTCTACAGGTGCGTGAGTGATGTTTAAGTTCCAGAGCTCACTGCATCAGCCCATGAACAGGTACCATCCTGATCGTTGGGTCGATTCAATAGTCCAATCATTTTTTGAGCCAAGGCCTATAAATGATCGGCTCCGTTCCTTTCTTAAACCATTTTACTCCCAGTGAGAGACGAGAATCTTTGCCCGAGCTTCCCGTGTTACTTTCAGAACTAGAAACTCCCTTCTTGCCTTGAGTCAATTTTTTTCCTTTCAGTTCTCGTGTTTCTATCTTCTTTTGAAGCTTTGCTATAAATTATGTCAGTTGGGGCCATCATTCTCCCTTTTCACTGCCGTAGAAGACGTTTTGGAGGTTGCCTCTTCCTGTTCTAACACCCATTTTTTGTTGCCACCATTTTATTATGGTAGGTCCCTTCTTCTTTGCTTTATTCCCTATATTTCTTTCCTTTGTCCTTGTTTTCTATTTTTTTGGGATTTCATCATGTTTGGGGGTTCTAGGGGATTCATAAATTGAATAAAATGGAGCAATGCATCAATCGAGGCCGCTAACCTCTGGAATGACTTCGGGGCCCATGCTGGTTTGAGCGGGATGACTTAGATACCATTCAGAGGACTTACCACCTCCCTGACTACATTCAACTGTGACTGTCAAAGGTGGGTGAAAGGATAAGTGCCCTACGTTATGGGGGTTCGGGTTGTAACTGGCTTCATTAAAGTGTAGGCTGAGTTTTCCCTTACATCCCTTTTTGAGGGAGTGGTTCTCTATAGTGGGTATCGCTTTGGCCCAACTCCAACCTAATTTGCGGAGAGATTTGATCAGTTTCTGGGTGCTCTAGAGATTACATCACGGTGAGGACTTCACATTGGACGAATTTGATTTTATGTTTCAGCTGAAGTCCCCTCCTTAGAGCAAGGGCGAATGGGTGCCTCCTCGGTACCACAATAGGATTGGAGGAGTGAAGGGGATTGTGAGCGGTATCCCATCCTGGTACAAGAATTGGAAAGACAACTGGTTCGTGAACTCCAGGTTTTGGGATGGTCTTCTTGGGGATTCAGAGCCCGTGTACATTTCCCTCAAGCTTTACGGGGCTGAAGGTGAGCCCGTGCTTCCTGGGGAAAGGGAGAACTCCTTGCACTTGTTTTGAATGCTAACGTTATGTATTTTTCTCGCTCTGATTAGGAACATGCCAAGAAAGTTTCTAGTTCATCTTCAGTCCCAAATTATTAGCCTTTTTAAGCTTGCCATCGAACATCATGCTTTCAATGTCTTTATCAGACCCCGAGTCCTTATTTCTTGCAGGTTTGTACTTGGATCCCTCTGAGGACATTAGAATGAGCTTCCTATTGAAGTTTACTCAGAGGAGTCTAGTTCGAGGAACTCTAGTTCAAGTGGGGATGAGAGCTCATGTTGCTCTGTGTTTCACCGTGCTCATGTTGCTTTGTCATTTTTCATAACGTAACTTTTCCCCTGTAAGAATGGTCAGAGACGTTCCCTCCCTAAAAATGTAGAAGAAAGAGCTTGAGGCCTCTAAGGCGCGGAAGATGGAGGAGCTTTAGGCTAAAAATCTAGAGTGATCGAAAAGGGGAAAAGTCTCGTCCACGTCTCCTCCTTTTACACTGTAGCCAAATGTGCCTGGGACACTACCTCGATTTCCGCCTCCCACGTCTCCTCCTTTATTCCTTCTTCTTTGCCAAAGACCATTCCCATTTCTTCACCCAAGCCTACTAGGAATCTTCCGAAGAAGCATGTCCCTTCTTCCTCAGGGCAGGGGCTGCTGCACACTAGCGGCGGTCTCGGGGCTTCCAAGAGCGTTCCCTGATTAGCTCAGTCTCAAGCTACAATCAACTTGGAGGCTGAGAATTCCTCTTATCGGGTTCCCAAGTCTACCCAGTCGGGCTCTGGCAAACATGGGTCTCATGCGAGCCAAAAGCAAAAGGCCCCGATGTCTCTAGAGGAGGCTTTACCAGATGCTAAGGCCCGAACTCAAAAAGAGGTGGCGGGGGTGTTGGACTGTGTTCTAACCACGTAGATCCTGAGAAAGAGATCAATCTTCTTAAAAGGTCAGGCAGATATTTCTGATGGCTTTATGGAGAACATTCTCGATGTAAGTAGTGATTCTTACTTCATGCTTCTTTTATTCCTTATGTCCTACCTAATTTTTTAATTGCTGCTTTTCGTAGATCATCACCTATAACGCGACGAGGAAATTCGAGTCTACTTGGGCTTCTTCTTAGGCTGAGTCTATGCTTGTTGAGGGCGCCAGGAAATTCGAGTCTCTTCTTTGAGCTTATGACAAGGTTAAGATAGAGGTCGAGATTTAATGCCATCGAGGAGAAGATCATCTGCCTCGTGGAGGAGTTAGGCAAGGCCAAGGTAGAGGCGAGCTGAGCTGTCGATACTCATCAGGACCTAGAGGATTGTATATCCAATTGGGAGAGGATCATCTCCAACCTTCAGCAGCAAGAAAAAATATTGCAGGAGAAGTCCTAGGTCTAGAAGGAGACGATTTCTCAGGAGATCCACTCCCAAACTCAGGAAAAGAATCGGGAGAGGGAAGCTTAGCGGAAGCTATGCTTGGAAAAGTCCGATTGGTGGACTGAAGATTATATCTAAGGGATGGAGGACTTTAGGGACTCTTCTAAGTTCAAGGTGGCCCTACTCACAAAGTTCTCCATGGGCTAAGAAAGCTGTGGAGAAGAGGTTGTCGAGGCCCGTCCTGAGTGACTTAGGCTTCCTTAGCTATCCTATGGATCCTCCTCCTAGTCCTCTAGACGTAGCCTATGAGAGGGTGATGATGCCTGTGCCCGTGAAGCATAGAAGGCCATCAGGCTGCAGCACTCTCCTCTTGCTCAACTAGATAGGTTACCGTTGTTTCTTTCGGCTTTCCGACGTCTTGCTAGCTGCTTCTAAAAAGCAAGGCACAGAGGTCTCTCCTCCTTTACCCTTGGGTCAACCTGAGGAGGAGATTCCTCCCCTACCACCAGAGTTAGTTAAGGCCGTTGCTGATACTGCCAAGACTCCCCAAGCCCATACTGTCTAGTTTATTATTTTTCTATTACTTGTAATTTTTCCTTTTCCGTACTTGCAATATTTTCTTTTCCTTATTATTTAATGAGAATGTTTTTTATTCAATATCTCTATTACTTTTCCTACCTTGCTTCTGATTCTGTTCATTACTTATTTGTTATAACCTTCACATTAGCATATGCTTAATCATCCGTCTAAAGCTTGAATGAACCTTAAGTAATAAATGACCCCTAAGTAACTGAATCCTTAAGTAAATGAAGCATCACTTTCACCGAGCTCCAACTTAATCACTTATCATGACTGGTTGTAGGTCTGGTTTTAAACCTTAATCCGGATGAAACTTTAATATTTTCTTCATTCTTGTTATTCCGACACTTTCAGTTATGAATGTTTTAAGTAATAGTGGACCTGGCGCGCGAGGTTATCCTTATTACTTCCGGGTGTGTTGCCTCCTTTAAAAGAGGTCGCGTCACACAGTCCTGCCGTAATCTTGGAAGTTTTTTGGATGTTGTCGCATGCGGGAGGTCTGTTTGGGCGGACCTGTTTCAAGTTGTGGGAGTTTCACTATTTGTTTAGTGAACTAGAATGCAAGATAGACTTTACTTTTTTTCCTTTGACATCTAGGCAGGCATTCCTGCTCTGGCTTGAGTCATTTTCCTATCTGACAAGCTAGAGTGTAAGCCATAATTCACATTTTTCCTTTGACATCTAACCAAACATTCCTTCTCTTGCTAGAATCCTATTCCCGTCTAGTGAGTAAAAGTGCAAGCCAGACTTCACTTTTTCCCTTCGACATTTAGCCAGGCATTCCTACTCTGGCTAGAGTCATTTTCCCGTCTGGCGAGCTAGATTGCAAGCTAGACTTCACTTTTTTCATTGAAATCTAGCTAGACACACCTGCTCTGGCTAGAGTCCTTTTCTCGTCTAGCAAGCTAGAGTGCAAGCCAGACTTCACTTTTTCCATTGAAATCTAGCTAGGCATTCTAGCTCTAGGTGGAGTTCTTTTCCCGTCTGGCGAGCTAGAGTGCAATCTAGACTTCACTTTTTCCTTTGACATTTATCCAGGCATTCCTCTTTTTCCTAGAGTCCTTTTCTCGTCTAGAGAGTTAGAGTGCAAGTAAGACTTCACTTGTTTCCTTTCAAATCTATCCAGACATTACTGCTCTTGCCAGAGTCCTTTTCCCGTCTAGCGAGATAGAATGCAACCCATACTTCAATTTTTTCCTTTGACTTTATTCCATGTAAGGCCTTTCATTCGATAATCACTGCTTGGTTTCAGGATTTTGTCTCTCCTTTTTTTTGTCGGGGTATGGTCGTGGACCCATCTTGGGGAGTTAGTTATTTTTACTCGAGAGAAGAAGTGACTAGTTTGAATGGTCATATCGTTTCCTATCAACTCTTTCCTTTTGAGGGCCATCGCGTAACACTCCATTGACGTCTTCTGGGCCCCCTTTACCAGACCCACACCTGCGGGGGTCAGGAACTTCATGACCCCATGGTAGGTGGAAGGTATGACCTTAAACTTATGGATGGTGGGTCGGTCGAGGATGGCGTTGTACACCTTACTTCACCTTACAACTGTAAACTTGACCAGCTTAGTGGCCAGTCATGGAGCTGTGCCCAGGGTCACGAAAAGTTCTACCAAGGGAGTAGGGCATGGACAGAGCTATTTGGGATCCAACCCTGTTGTAGGAATGAGAGTAGTTTAGGATGTGGGCCGTTTATTAAGGTCCTCTAGACCTTGATGTTGGGAATTAAGGGGGAGATGACCAGCACATCATCGTGGGGCTAGTGGATCTGATGTGCTTCTTTCTCTGTGAATTTGATCACCTCTTCATACCTTAATTTGGGGTGGTAGGGGGAGGACGCTGAAGACCTTAAGGTGCTTTGCTTCCTGAGTCACCCCATTCCTTTTTCGATAAGAGTCAGACATGTTGGGTCCTCTAAAGATCATTTTAATTTCTCGTACGGGGATTTGTGGTAAGTTTTTATTTTGCTCGGGTTGAGTCTCGATCCTCCTTTCCTACCTAGAAGGGATATTATCCAATGACTCCTTTGACTGGCCACAAACTCCTTAAGGTATCCTTTCTGGATTAAGGCATTGATCTACTATCAAATGTCGAAGCACCCCTCCATGTTGTGCCTAGGATCCCGATGGTACCTATAGTACTTAGTGGTATCATTCTTCTCATCAGGCGTCTATATCATTCGGGGCCAGCTCAACAGGCTCATGTCCTTGATGGCATTGTAGATCTATTCCCTTTTGGCCGTGAGGGGGGTATAGGTGGCAAACTGACTGGTCAGGTTAAGGTTTTTCCCTCGCATCGATTCGAGAGAGGCAGACAGAGCTGGAATGTGGGAGCTGCTGAGTCTGAAGTTCTAGGAGGACGACCCATCTTTTCTTCTCATGGTTCTTTTCCCTTTTGATGATTCTAACTGC
The DNA here is from genome assembly GCA_003255025.1 of Datisca glomerata. Classification (NCBI taxonomy): domain Eukaryota; kingdom Viridiplantae; phylum Streptophyta; class Magnoliopsida; order Cucurbitales; family Datiscaceae; genus Datisca; species Datisca glomerata. The sequence goes on from QANY01005132.1 coordinate 348,482, forward strand.
TCGGCCTCTCCAATTCCCTCTTAGCTTGAATGACCTCCTCCACGTTTATGTATTTCTGTATTCTAGCTTGAAGCTTGGAAAGATATATGGGGTCGTACTTGGCCATTGTCCACCTCATCCGTGAGTGAGTGATCCCACTTCTCAAAACATCCACCAGAGTATCTTCACCCCCATTGTCAACCTGTCGGGACTCAAGGTTGAAGTGATTCATGCAGTCTCTCAACAATTCCCCCAGTCATTGTTTTACTTTCATCAAGTGGGATGATGGTCTCCTTCATTCTCTTCCTCCCAAAAACTGTCCAGCGAACAACCTTAAGAGTTTGATGAATGAGTGAATGGAATTTGGCTTTAGCAGTTCCATTGAGTGTCAGACAGAACAATTTTTGCATCAAGGGCTTCTGGATGTGGTGTTAGTTCCTTCCAGACCTTAAAAGTCTCTAAATGCTCAAACATGTCTTTGGTCTCATCGTAAATGGGATTGAGGGTATCGTAAACTTCGGCCGGAGTCCAGCCCGTTCGATCACTATAGAAAATGGGACTTGGTCTGTCCCAAAATCATTTTTAAAGAGGTCCCGATAGTTTGCCTTTGCTCATTCCTCAATTCATATATTTACTTCTGAAGCTTTTGTATCTGGATCCATTGCCCAGAGCTCTCTATAGTGTTTTTTGTTATCTATATTGTTCTAATGGTGTTGGTGGAGAGATCATCTCTGCCCCTGGTTCGCTTCTCCACGTCGGGGGCCATCTTATCCTTTCCTAGATGGTCTTCCTCCTTCGCAGGATGACTCTGCCAGTGGGTCTTTCCACTACGAGGGTGTCACTTCAATGGACGACATAGGGGTGCATGTGTGTTAGAGGCCTCCACAATATGAGTGTGGGTTAGCATATCGTTTCTCATCCTCCTAACCACTTTGGAGAGTGAGGCCACTATATCTTTCATTTTCTGCTGTGTGATTGCCACAACAGGAGAGCAATTATTCTCTTAGTGAGGAGGAGGGTGGATCCCCTCTCTCGTCATGAACATCATCGGATTGGGATGAGGATGACAGACTCATTTTTCTCTTCGTGGAGGAGATAGAAATCTTAAGTATTCTGGAGCATGGTTGTTAGACTCACGATCTGGATCGTAAGATCGTACGATCCTACGATACCATAATTCCTAAATGATCTGGATTGTTTGGAATCAGAATTATGAGAGAGTTTACATAGACTTCACGGATTTAAACAAAGTGTCCCAAAGACAGCTTCTCGTTGCCCTGCATAGACTAGCTAGATAACGGCACCTTAGAGCACGATCTGCTCAGCTTCATGGACTTATACTCGGGATAAAACCAAATCCTAATGCACCCACCTGACCAGGAGAAACCTTCTTTCATCACCATTCGGGGAACCTATTGTTATACCGTGATGTTCTTTGGACTAAAAAATGTAGGGGCCAACTCAAAGGCTGGTAAACAAGGTGTTCGCCTAGTAAATATCGAGGAACATAGAGGTGTACGTGGGTGACATGCGCGTCAAATGCTTAGAGTCAGCTGACCACATCACCAACCTGAGAAAATACAGGATGAACCTAAACCCCCCCCNCCCCCCCCCCCCCAAATGCGCTTTCAGAGTCTACTCGAGGAAGTTATTGGGTTTTATGGTCAACCCTAGAGGGATCAAGGTCAACCATGACAAGATGAGAGCGTTTCTCGATATGGAACCCCCGAACAGCATAAATGAGGTCCAATGCCTCACTGGAAGTGTGGCCACGCTTAACCATTTCATCTCCCGAGCTACAAACAAATGCCCCCCTTTCTTGGAAATCTTGAGGAAGAATACGTTAATCGAATGGACCAAGGAGTGTCAGGAAGCCTTCCCCCCCTTCAAAACAACATAAGTTCCTTACCATTTCTTTCCAAATCTGTGCATGGGGAAGTGTTGTCCTTGTATCTGTCGATCTCAGAAACAGCCGTCAGCTTCGCATTACTCTGAATAGGGGATGTCCCTTTCCAAAAACTGATCTATTATATTAGCAAGGCCATGGTGGGGGCAAAGAAATGCTACCGCAACCCAGAGAAGATGGACCTCGCCCTTGTCACAATGGCAAGAAAGCTCCATCCGTACTTCCAAGCCCACTCCATTCAAATCCTTACGAACTCCCCGTCTAGGCGAGTACTCCAAAAGCCTGAACTCTCGAGATGCATAGACAAATGGGCTATCGAACTTAGTGAATTCGAACTTCACTTCATTGCCATAACTACCATCAAAGGGTAAGTCATGGTATATTTCAACGAAGACGTGATCAACGGTAATGAGGAGGGAACAAAAATTGAAAAAGAGCCTTGGACCCTGTACGTGGACTGTGCCTTTAACGAGATGGGTAGCAGAGCATGCATACTACTTTTAACACCTAAACAGTCCCAGAAAATAGTATTTTCTATGCTTCAGGTTCAAAGCCTCGAATAACAAGGCAGAATATGATGCGATGCTTATAGGACTAAAGCTGGCCTGGACCCTAAATTCAAGAGCTGTAAGGATCTACAGTGACTCCAAGCTAGTTGTCAATTGGATTAGCGAAGAATAACAGAAGGGAGGTGATATGTCAAAATATCTGGCCCGAGCTCGGTCCCTTCTTGAAAAATATGGCAACTACACGATTCAACAGGTCCCCCAAAACTTAAACACGAATACAGACACATTTGCCAAACTAGTCTCGGCCTACGACACCCAGATTAACAGAACGGTGCTAGTGGAGTTCCTCACCCACCCGAGCATCTTTAATGAGGACGTATTAGAGACAAGAAGGGTGACAAACCCATCCTGGATCACTCCCATATTTGAGTACTTATGGGACATAACCCTATCCCCCGATAAAAATGCAGCTTGAATGCTTCGCCTCAGGTCCACCACCTACATGATCATCAATGAAACCTTGTACAAGAGGACTTTTTTGTATCCCTACCTGAGATGCATCGCCCTAGACGAACCATTGTATGTCATGAGAGAAGTCCACGAGGGAGTCTATGGAAACCATAGTGGCGCACGAGGGCTACACATAAACTGAAAAGGCAAGGCTACTACTGGTCGACAATGGTTTTAGACACTAAGAGCTTCTTGCGAAGATGCGACAAAGCCAAAGGTCACCGAACATCCCACACCAACCGCTTAAGTTACTCAACCTAATCTCAAGTACATGGCCATTAGCTTAGTGGCAGGTGGATTTGATGGGACGCTTCTTACCAATTGGAAAAGGCCAGAACAAATTCACCATCGTGGCCATCGACTACTTCATTAAGTGGGTAGGGGCAGAGTTCATTGCCATGTTCATGGGGAACAAGACCACAAACTTCATATGGAAAAATGTGATATGCAGGTTCGACATACCCCCTACCATCATCACAGACAATGGAAAATAATTTGATAACGCAAAATTCAAGCGAACATCTGAGCAGCTGGGGATTGGGCATCTCACCTCCTTACCATTCCACCCGCAGTCCAACGGACAAGTAGAGATAGTAAAAAAACCATCAAGCACAATCTCAAGGTCAATCTGGAAGATATGAAAGGGTTGTGGGTATATGAGCTCACACGTCCTCTTAGCTTACATGACGGTAACAGGGGAAACCTCCTACAGACTGGCCTTCGGCATGGAAGCCGTTATCCAGGTGGAAAGTGGGTTACCCTCCCACAGAGTCTAGTAGTATGATTCATAAATACTCCAATTAAGGAACAACCTGGATGACCTGGAAGAACTATAAAACCAAGCCAACCTATGAAATGAGTCGCATCAAGTCGTCGCCTCATGATATACAACTCCAGGGTAAAAATCCGTCAATTTTTGGTAGGCGATTTGGTCCTATGAAGAAGGAAGGACGCAGAAGTAAGGGCCCTTGAGCTTAACTGGGAAGGACCATATTTGGTAATGGAAGTGGTACGACCAAGGACTTACCAGCTACATGACCTAGAAGGATGAGCGCTAACACATCCTTAGAACACCGAGCACCTAAAGATATATTACTAGTATAAAATAATTATAGCTAGACCAAGTAATAAATACAAAGGCAGTTTTCTCCCAAAAAATGTAAAATAAAAAGAGATGTTAGGCTTGCACTCTATCTCATCAGACGGGAAAATGACTCTAGCCAGATCAGGAATGCCTGGATTGATGTCGAAGGAAAAATTGAAGCCTGACTTGCACTCTAGCTCATCAGATGAGAAAGGAATCTAGCTAAAGCAAGAATGTTTGGCTAGATGTCAAAGGAAAAAAGTGAAGTCTGGTTTGCACTCTAGCTTTCCAGACGAGAAAATGATTCTAGGCAAAGCATGAATGTCTGGCTTGATGTCAAAGGAAAAAAGTGAAGTCTGGCTTGCACTCTAGCTCGTCTGATGGGGAAAGGACTCTAGCCAGAGCAGGAATGTCTGGCTAGATGTCAAGGTAAAAAAGTGGTCTAGCCGGCATTCTAGCCCGCTAGGTAAAAGTGAAACTCCTATTTTGAAGCAAGTCTTCCCAAACAGACCTCCTGTACTGGGAAACATCGAAAAAAAATTCTTTTCCAAGACTATGACAGGACTATGTGACGCGACCTCCTTCAAATGGGGTAACCCACCAAGAAGTGATAGGGATAACTAAGTGCCTTAGGTCAGCAAGCACTATTACTTAAAATATTCACAACCGAAAGAGATGAAATAGAAATAATGTGGAAAATATTAAAATCAAACCAACAACCAGTAAAGCCAAATGATTAAGTTAGAGCTCAACAAAAGTGGGGCTTCATTTACTTGAGAACTTAAGATAAATGATCAAATATACGCTAATGTAAAGTTTATAACAGACACATAATGAATGAGAGGAGAACCAAAGCAAGAAAAGTGACAGAGCTATTGAAGAAAATATACTCTCCTTAAAAAAAGGAAAGATTACAAGTGGAAGAAAAATTATTATAGTAGAAGAAAATTCTGCTATGCATGCAAATATGGTAAACTGTCTCAGTAAAATTTTCCTTTGTCAAAAACTTCTGTGTCTAGACCTTTAGAAATTGTATACTCGGATGTATGGGGTCCTGCACCCACTCTTTCTATTTCTAGCTTTAAATAATATGTAAGCTTTGTTGATGCTTATTCACGATATACGTGGATATATTCAATGAAAAACAAGTCAGAAACCACCCATATTACTTTGCAATTTATCACCTTTGTTGAAAGACTCTTTGAAACCAAAGTCAAGTGTCTACAAACAGACTGGGGTGGGGAGTATAGAAGCCTACAAACCTATCTAAACTAAGCTGGTATTATGTTTAGACATCCATGTCCTCATATAGACAAAGAAAGTGGGTGTATTGAGAGACAACATAGACATAGAGTAGAAAATGGACTTACCTTATTGTCTCAATCCCAAATGCCTTTTTGGTATTGGTAGGACTCATTTCAAACCTCTGTCTATGTCATCAACAAATTGTGATCACCAACCTTGTTAGTCAAAACCAAATTATTCATTTATTAAGACATTTGGTTGTGCACATTTTCCCTATTTTGAGACCCTATAACTCAAACAAGTTTTAATACCACAACAAAAAATGTGTTTTTCTTAGATATAGCAATCAACGTAAAGGTTACGTTTCGAACATCTGTCTGGCAGAATTTATGTAACCAAAAAGTGTTACATTTAACGAAAATGAGTTTCCATATTAGTTGCACTTCTCAAAATCCATGACAAAATCTACATCATCATCTGATTACACATGGTCATCCTATCATATTCCTTAAAATTTGATTCTGCCTATTGTTACAAATAAGCCTCAGTCAGAACCTATAATTACTGGTGTATATGATACATAACATTCAATCTTTTATCCTGCAGAGAATCAAGGTTGAGGTAACTTTTCTCTTCTTCTTCTCCAGCAAATTCTATTCGTGTTGTTCAAAGACCTATCTCAAACGATGTACTTAATTCTGATAGTTCCTTTAATTCTGATTTTGAACATGCCTTAGTAGATTCATTACTTGTTTCTAAACCTGTTTCTGATGCTAATACCTCTAAAGTTGCTAACCATTCCAAAAATTCATAGGCCTTGTCCAAATTTTGTTCTTAAGATGACAAGTAGATCTAAACTATATACTTTCAAACCTAAAGCACTTGTTAACAGTCTTAGTGAGTCTTTTTTAGAAACTACATCTGTGAATTATGCTTTAACTCAATCACAATGGCATTCTGCTATGAAATAGGAGTCTCCAGCTTTTCAAAGAAATAAAACCTGGACACTTGTACCACAGACTAATGACATGCACATAGTTGACAATAAATGGGTTTTTAAAATTAAGTGTAACCCGAATGGTTCTATAATCAAATACAAAGTCAGGCTTATAGCCAAGAGCTTTCAACAAATGTCAGGAGTAGATTATTTTAAAATATTTAGTCCAGTAGTCAACCCCTCTACAATTAGAATTGTCTTGACTTTAATTATTACCTATAATTGGGAGATTAAACAAATTCATATTAATAATACTTTTTTGAATGAGGAGTTGAAAGAGACAGTTGACATGAAGCAGCCCACTGGTTTTATTGATCCAACTTATCCAAAGTGTGTTTGCAAGCTAAACAAGGCTTTATATGGTCTCCAACAAGCACCTAGAGCTTAGTTTGATAATCTGAAAACAACATTGGTTCTTTAAGGTTTTAATAGCTTTCAGTCAGATTCTTCACTGTTTTACACAAAAACAACATACTACATGATTTTACTTTTGGTATACATTGATGATATACTCATGATTGGAAGCAACAATTCCTCAATCCTCAAACTTATTTCTGATCTTGATGGTCAGTTTACCTTAAAGATGCTTGGTCTACTCAAGTTTTTCCTAGGTTTTGAAGCTTTTAAGGATAACAGTGGCATTTACCTCACATAGTCAAAATACATACTGGACTTACTCACCGAGACCAAGATGACAGATTCAAAAGAGTGTTCTACACCTATGTGTTCTTCCTCTAAGCTAAGTACCTATTTTGGTGAACCATTTAAAGACCCTACTCTCTATAGGAGTACTATAGGAGCTTTGTAATACCTTACTATGACTAGACCCGATGTAGCTTTCTCTGTTAATAGATTAAACCAGTTTTTACAGTCTCTTACCTTTGATCATTTAAAGGCATGGAAGCGGGTTCTCAGGTATTTTAAAGGGACAATTGATCTTCGCATGTTCTTCTAACCTGCTCCTCAATTATCCCTTGAATGCTTCACTGATGCAGACTGGGCAGGGTGCATTGATGACAGTAAGTCTACTTCCATGTAATGTATGTATTTAGGTGGCAATTTGATTATTTGGAGCTCAAGAAAGCAAAGGGTAGTCCCAAGGTCAAGTGATGAGTCAGAGTGCAGGGCACTCTCTCTAGCAGCAACTGAAATACTTTGGTTATAATCTTTTTTTGCTGAAAAATTGAAGGCTATCCTATTCTTTGGTGTGATAATGTTAGTGCTAGTCTATTAGCCTCAAATCCTATGTTTCATGCTATGATTAAACACATTGAGGTTGATGTTCACTTTATAAGGGAGAAAATTCTTGATAAGCAGGTGACAGTCAAATACATGTCAACTGAAATTCAGAATGGAGACATTCTCACAATGCCTCTTGCTCAAGACAGATTTCGAATATTAAGATGCAAGCTCAATGTGTATTCTTCACCCTTTCGCTTGAGGGGAAGTGTTAGGAAGTTATTAGTAATGCTATTACTTAGTAATAATTCTGTTACTTTCCTATTAGTCTCCTCTATACGATTGCTTAATAATTCTGTTAAGCAACTGAGTAATAGTTAGCAGTTGCTAACTGTTACTGTCCTTGAGCTAAGCTAACTGATTTAGTTAGCATAGTACTAATTATGTTACTTTCCTATATAAGGTAACTTGAATTATTGTTAATGGTTAATGAAAAGCTTAATCAAAAGCTAGTTTTCTCTTAATTCTATCACACAATGAGGGATCAACATTGTTGGTAAGTTACCACAAGGCGTTCGACAATTGAAATTCTTAATTGTGGTGGTCAATTATTTTTTTACTGAATGGACGGAGGTTGAGCCATTGGCAGGATCAGGCAAGGTAATGCTACAGACTTCATTTACAGGAATATTCATTGCTGTTTTGGGATCGTCGGGGTGATTATACAGACAATGGAAGGCGAAATGACAATCAGATATTCAAAAAATTCACAAGAAGCTCAAAATACAAATCATTACTCCTTGGCTGGTCATCCACAAGCCAATGGCCAAGTAGAAGTGACAAACAGAACAATCGTAAATGGACATCATAGAAGACTAGACCAATCTAAAGGGCTTTGGGTTGAAGAACTTCCTAGAATTTGGTGGGCTTACATAACTACAAACTCGAACGAGGGAAAGCCTGAATTCCTTAACATATGGGGCTGAGGCGGTAATTCCTCTAGAAGTTGAGGTTTCCTCATTTCGCTTATGCAAATTCGAACAAGGAGATAATGATGGATTTAGATCTCTTGGAAGAGAAGAGAGAGAACACTAGAAAATAAGGTTTCCTATAGGCAAAGGGTGGCAAATACTGCAGTAATAAGGTTCCACACAAATCTTTCTAAGAAGGAGATTTAGTTGTTCGAATAATAAATAAAAGCGACTAAGGTGGTGTTTGGTTTAATGTAATGTTATAGAATAAAAATAGTAAAAGTAATGGAATGGAATGGAAAAATAAATGAAATCAATTACAGTATTTGTTTGAGACTCATGAATGGAATTACAGTTCAATAATTTGATCGCATTCCAATATTTGTTTTAATAATCAAATCAATATGTTTCCTGACGTAAAGCAATAGAATAAGAATAGTAAAAGGAATGGAATGAAATTGAATGGAAAAATAAATTAAATCAATTACAATATTTATTTGAGACTCTGAATGAAATTACAATTCAATAATTTGATCGCATTCCAATATTTGTTTTAGGAATCGAATCAATATGTTTTGTGACAAAATTAATATAACTGATGGAAAAATAATAAATTTAAGAATACAAAGAAAAATTATACACTTTAAAAGAAAAATTACATACTTTTCATCTTGATTAATGAATTTATTTTCATTGAACATACAATTAATATTTAATTAATTAGTAGCTAAATTCACAACAAAGATAAGGCATGGTAATAACATTGGTGGCCGACAACTAACCTCAAAATTCACTAGTTATATCCACAAAACACATCCAGAATGTCATTGTTGTTGTAATTATCATGGGAATGAAAACTCGTTGAGGGTCGACGGGCGTCGGGAGTCGACTGGAGATTATAAATTTAAGTTACGACTTTAACTACTAATCTTTAGTTGGACACTTTCAAGTCTATACAATTTTTCCTACTATCGTGCTGCTAGCTGTATTTCAACGGCTATATTCAGTTGTCCTAAAAAGGTGATATCAAATGCTTTACAGATTTCTCTGACAATTGCTTAAACCATATCACTACGTCACATTAATCAACCCAGTTGTCTCAATGGAGTGGACGACTACCTTTCTTTTAAGAGGGTAGTGTAGAAATGATGAACTTTTTGATTCTGATCTAAAAAAAAAGATGATGAGCTTCTTGATTCTGATTTTTTATTGAAAAAATACTACTTGTTTACAATGAGTAAGGATGTATATATACAAATAACTCTAACGGTTACCTATGATCTCCAACAGGTGCCTACTGAAACCTGAAATCATTTTTTATCAGAAATGGTTAGACACCCACTGTGTTTGGTGAAAGTCTTTGTTCTGCTTCCCTCTTTTGCCTATGATGAATATTTCCTTCTGAGGCTGTAACTTTTGCTTCTCTTTTTTCAACACTCCCCCTCAAGTTGGGTTCGTATAGGTTGATCGAGCCCAACTTGTTAAGTATTCTTTGGAAGTTATTTTTGTCAAGGGCTTTGGTGAAGATGTCGGCTAGCTGGTCTTCACTACGTACAAAAAGAATGGCGATTTCTCCCGACTGTACCTTCTCTCTTATGAAGTGACAGTCCACTTCAATGTGTTTGGTGCTCTTGTGGAAAACGTGGTTCATTGCAATATGACGTGCTGCTTGGTTGTCACAGTGCATCTCTATCGGTTTTCTTATCTCGACCTTCATGTCTTGAAGGAGATGTCTAATCCATGTGAGTTCACTAGCAGTGGAGGCCATTTCTCTGTATTCTGCCTCTGCACTTGACCTTGCTACAACAATTTGTTTCTTGCTCTTCCAGGTTACAAGATTTCCACCTGCAAAGACACAGAAGCCAGTTGTAGATTTTCTATCATAACTACCTGCCCAGTCTGCATCAGTGTATCCAACTACGGAGTTTGCCCCGGTTCTCTTCATCCATATCCCTTGACCGGGTGTTCCTTTAAGGTATCTGAGTATCCTTTCTGCGGCTGCCTGGTGATTTGTGCAGGGTGCGTGCATGAATTGACTGATAACGCTAACTGCAAAAGTGATATCTGGTCTTGTAACCGTTAGATAAACTAGTTTTCCTACTAGTCTCTGATATTGGCCTATATCAATTATTGGTTTGCCATCATTCAGTTCTATTTTCATGTTGGTTTCCATTGGTGTGCTAGCAGGTTTTACCCCTATCATGCATGTTTCTTTTAACAAGTCTAAGATATATTTTCTTTGAGATAGAAACAATCCCTTTTTTGAGTGAGCTATTTCTATTTTTAGGAAGTACTTCAGTTTTCGTAGATCTTTAATATCAAAATCTCCTTTTAGAAATTGTTGAACACTCCATATTTCATCGTGGTTATTTCCGGTGATGATAATGTCATCTACGTAGACTAAAACGATGGTGGTGGAGTTGTTCGTGTGTTTGACGAACATAGATGAGTCAGTAGAGCTTTTGATAAAGTTAATTTTTAAAAGAGACAAGCTTAATTTTCCATACCATACCCTTGGTGACTGTTTCAGGCCATAGATAGCCTTTTTTAATCTACATACTATGGACGGGTGCGTTGCTTTCTCGTGTCCTAGAGGAAGGGACATATATACTTCTTCTTCCAGATTTCCTTGGAGGAATGCATTTTTACATCTATTTGATATAGTTCCCAGCTGAGGTTCGTGGCAACGGATAGTAATACTCGAATCGTGTTCATTTTTGCTACTGGAGCGAACGTTTCCTGGTAATCTACTCCATATGTCTGAGTAAAGCCCTTGGCGACTAGTCGGGCTTTATATCTTTCGATAGTGCCGTTGCTGTTGTATTTGGTCTTGTAGACCCATTTACATCCTACAGGTTTCTTCCCGTTGGGTAGTGGGATTATATCCCAAGTGTCATTCTTTTCCAAGGCTAGAAGTTCTTCATTCATCGCCTTTCTCCATTTGGGGTCGAGTTGGGCTTCTTGATAGGTCTTTGGCTCAACTGTTTCATCAATTTTTCCCAGGTATGCCCTGTGGATGTTAGAGACTTTATCATAAGATAGGAAATTTTGGATAGGGTATAGAACCTGATGGGACACGTAGTCTTTTAATCTTGCTGGGGGTTGAGTTTGCCTTGTTGACCTTCTTATGATTACTGCTTCATCAGTGACAACTGCCTCATCAGTTGCTCCCCCTGAGGTAGTTTTCTCAGGCGCGGTTGATGCGGTATCCTATTCCTGTCTTATGATATCAGAGGAAATAATACTGTTAGGTAGCGGAAACGTTTGGTGGTGGATGGTTGTCGGGGTCCTTTGGATAATTGGATTCTAGTTCTAAAAATTGTACATCGCGCGAGATGTAGAGTTTATGATTTATTGGGTCGTAGCACTTATACCCCTTTTTCTCAGCGGAATACCCCAAAAATAGGGTTTTGACTGAGGTTTTGTCCAATTTATCAAGTCTTGGAATGTGTACGAAGCATGTACATCCGAATACTCGTATGTGATCAAGGTTAATTTTCCTACCCTTGAGAATTTCTAGAGGGCTTTTCTGATGTAATTTTACACTAGGTAATCGATTGATGAGGTAAGTTGTTGTGAGTATAGCATCAGACCAGTATCTTTTGGGTATGTTGTTTTGGAGGAGGAGAGACCTAGTCATTTCAAGAAGGTGTCGGTTTTTGCGTTCTGAGACACCATTTTGTTGTGAGGTGTGGATAAAGGTGGTTTGATGTTGTATACCCTTCTGTTTAAAAAACTCAAAAAGGTGTTGTTAGTATACTCGGTTCCATTGTCAGACCTAAAGATTTTTATGGTTGTTTCAAATTGAGTTTCAACTAAATTGTTGAACTCTTGAAAACGACTGAAGACTTCATTTTTTGATTTCAAAAGATATAACCATGTGGTGCGAGAGAAATCATCAATAAATGTAACAAAATATTTGAATTTATTATATGAATCAACTGGGGCGGGTCCCCAAACATCAGAATGAATTAATTCAAAACATCGTTTTGTCGTACTACTAGATAGTGGAAAGGGTAACCTGGTTTGTTTTGAGAGTTTGCAGACTGAGCAACTGCTAGAGTCTGAATTACAACCAAGTAATTTGTTTAGGATTTTGTCGGAGGGATGACCTAATTTCCAATGTAATATTTTATCTTTTTGTACTGTACTGGAGGTGGAAAGGCATGTTTTGTCGGTATCTTCTAAGTAGTACAGACCATTTCTAAATTTCCCTTCACCAATCTTCCTCCCGGTGACTCGATCCTGAAAAATTACTTTGTCAGGTGAAAAGGTAACATTGCAGTTTTAGTCTTTGGTTATTTTACTGACGGATAGGAGATTGGAGTTAAAATTGGGTAGACAAAGTACGTTGTTAATGGGTTTTGTGAAGAGTGTGGTGGACCCTATGCCAAAAATTGGAACTTTATTTCCATTGGCTACCGTCACGTGTTGTGGTTTTTTTAATTTAGTGAGACTGTGTAGATTTTATGTTATGAGTCATGTGGTTAGAGGCACCAAAGTCTATTATCCAGTGTTCTAAGTTATGACAAAAATTTGCAGATTTAGAAAAATAATTGACAGTATTGCAAATAGATGAACCTGAGGTATCGCGTAAAATTTCTCCGAATTGTTTGAGCAGTGTAGCCATCTGTGCGTTGTTGTCTGTGTGTAGATCTGCTCTAACAGATCCGAATCTGTCCATTTCCTCCATTCGGTCGAGTCGGTACAATTACACGAACCGGGTCCGTCTGTCATGTGTGCTCTGCGGTCTCGGTCGGGTCGTGACCCGTGACCCGCTCCACTGAAACCCTCGGTATAAAAGGGAAATGTCTTCGCGGAGCCCCCTCGCTCGTCACTTTTCGCGTAGCTCCCTCGCTCATTCTGGAACTTTCTCTGGTTTTGCCGGAGATGAGGGTGCAAGTTCCAGCACCGGTTGTGGGTGTGTCCTTCCTTTCGGCAGTGGCTGCATTTCACCGGCTCGCCTGGCTGTCCGCGGTGCCTTCCCCCTTCCTTAGGGTTAGGGTTTCGGAGGGAGCCGTGGGTCGCCATGGTTAGTGCCTCTGCCTTGTCATCTCTGGTACTCATCACTCGTCGCCTGATTTCTTCTCTTTGAACCATGGCTGAGACCGTGACAAAAGTTGGCTTCTCTGTCGACATCAAGATCTGAGCCCGGAACGCTTCGTAGCTTGAGTCGAGAGCTGTCAAGAAATGGAAAACCATATCCTGCTCAGCCCGCTCTTGGAGTTCCTTCATGTCAGTGGTCATCGGTCTTAGGGTTTCAAGTTCTTTGAACTTAGATTTTAAAAATCCGGTTAACTCCGGTACTGATCTGTCCCCCTGTTTTGCTTGGGAGATCTCTCGTTTAAGTTCAAAGACTTGCGCGAAATTGTTTTGTTCACAATAGGTGCTCCGAATTTCTTCCCAGAGTTCCTGTCCTGTTTCACAAAAATAAAAGATTTCACTGAGTTTTGGGTCTATTGAATTAGTTATTCAGGTCATTACCTGACTGTCCATGATGTCCCATTCCTCTGAGTTTGGGTCTGGTCTTGGCTTACTGCCGTCCACGAAACCCAGTCTGCCTCTTCCTTTCAGGCTCACCCGAGCCGCCCTGGCCCACAGTATGTAGTTGTGGCCAGTGAGCAAGATGGAGGTCAGTTTGGGATTGGTGTCATGGTGGTCAAGCTGGCTGGAGGTTGATGGTTCTGCCATATGTGTTGGTTCTCAGAATCACTGCTCTGATACCATGTAGAAATGATGAACCTTTTGGTTCTGATCTTAAAAGGAAAGATGATGAGCCTTTTGGTTCTGATTTCTTATTGAAAAAATGCTGCTTGTTTACAATGAGTAATGATGTATATATACAAATAACTCTAACGGTTGCCTATGATCTCCAACGGATGCCTACTGAAGCCTGAAATCATTTTTTACCAGAAATGGTTAGACACCCACTGTGTTTGGTGAAAGTCTCTGTTCTGCTTCCCTCTTTTACCTATGATGAAGATTTCCTTCTGAGGCTGTAACTTTTGCTTCTCTTTCTTCAACAGGTAGCTTGTGTGACGGTAGTACGAGGATCACGCCTCAATTTGTATGATATCGTGCTAATCCACTCAAACATGTGATGAGTTTGAGAACCTTTTAAAGCCTTTTAGTCATAGGAAGCCTCACCACATATCATATTGTAACAAGGTTGTACCATGTTACCCGGAGTTAGAAGGAGGCTTTCTATTAGGGGAAGTCATCCGTTTTCTATAACATTTGAAGAAAGAAGGTGTCAGAAAAAAATGTATATGGAATGTTTAATTTTATTTTTAGGTAACATTTTGAGACTCAATTTTGAGTGGGATCAGTCTCTTATTTTTATGGATATAAAAGATTTGTTTTCCTCTGTGAGAAATGTTACACTCATGCATCCAAACACTAATCTGGTAAATTAGAATATATGTTCAAAGTGCACCACTGGTTTGTCAAAATTGATGGAAAGTATAATAGGATTACACTTGCCCTACATTGGAAAATGATAAACATTCATTGTTGCATATATATGACGTTGTTAAGTGGGTAACATGTACAGCCAATTGCTCTCTCACGTGCCTGCATAGGGGGTTGCAAATCCACGGGGACGACGTGCATGATCTGAGGCTTCTGAACTTAAACTTGTGTGTGAGGGCGACCTGCAAACATGAACATCAGACGATTGGATCCAAGATCGTAAAGGTCGAATTTTGCTTCTTCCAACTCGTAATTTTTCTAAAAAAATCGGCATTTTAGTTATTATCATATTTGTAATTATAATTTGGCATTTTATGTCAAAAATCCATATTTTCTATAACAATCTGAAAACAATGATAATGAAAATTTTCTGAAAATGACGTTTCTTGAAATTTACGGTTCTAACTAGTTTATTATTTGAATAGATTAAATGTGAATTATGGATAATTGTATGAATCTGAATTTTGTGGTAAATTCTATCAGAATAGTCTGAAAATTTTTGTGGAAATATTGGATTGGATTGAATAGTGTTGTGTTTCCGTTCATGTACTAACATTTCTTTTTATCCATGTCTCACCTTATTATAAAAATAATTACTAAAAATGATCTTTGAAAGAAAATAAGATCCAATAACTCATATACACTGACTAAAGTACAAAACATTAAACCTTTTTAAATTGTGATCCAATATTAGATCATGGACACATGTATAAATAACAAATATACACCATCAGATACGCGTCGCACGAATAACCGATTGCAACCTCTCGTTTCTTTCCAAAACACAAACCCTATCACGATCACATCCACGACCCCTACAATCCAACCCCACGAACAAAAAATGAGAGTCATTCTTCGGCAAGTATCAATAAAAATCGATTAGCTAAGATTTGACACCATCAAGAAGCTGAGCATTCTCAAATATCACAAAACCAAAGGTATAAAAAAAATTCCTACTAACTACCTCTAGACTTAGATAAATTATCTTGATTGACTATTGAAGTTTTAAGTATGAATGTAAGCAAATTAACTCTATGTATTTTCAATAAATTTTATTAAGTATTCTTCCATTAGATCTGTTTATTTTCTAAGGACAAAAGCTAGAATATTTTCTAGGATAAAACTAGATAATGATCTATTATGTAGACAAAACAAGGAGTAGTGTCATTTTTTTATAGTTCTTGATCACTAAAATTAGTAAAAATTATATTCATGATACATAGTTACTCTGCTATGCATAATGTATATAAACTATGTATTATTGATATCAAATTCTTTTACAGATTACAATATATAAATTTGTATATGGTAAAAATATGTTGTTATGTTTGACAGATGTCTCTCAGTTAATTAAGATATTTTTAAAAACAAACTCAAGAAAGTAAAAGGATCTCTCATAGAATGAGATCTATCGATCGTAAAAAAGCATAAAAATGAAAGACAACAGTAGATGCAATAAATACACTTCAAGAACTGCAGCCATAATCCGAAAAACTACTCCACACACGGACAACATACACATGGCCAACACTAGAAGAAGTCAAAACACAAACAATAGAGCACGAAGGTGAAGAAAATGATGAAGGTGATGAAGCTAATGAAGATGATGATGATGAAGAAGATGAAGAGAATAACGAATAAATAAGACGGTGATGAGAAAAATGATGAAAATGAAGAAGAACATGAAGGAAAAGTTATAGAAGCAATGGATGCAGATGAAATAGAATATGATGTTTATAACTCACAGGTAACCATAACAAAATTGCAGATTGTTAACTGTCAGTAAATTATTTACTATATTGATACATTTTCATGAAAGCCCACTGCTTGTGATGCTAAGGCTTTGAAATCCAAAATAATGGATATACCTATATCCCAACCTCTATATCCTGTCAACCATTAAGAAAATTTTATATGCTCGAGAACAAAACGCCTTCAAGGCTTCGTTTTCTATCATTTGCTGGACTTTAATATAACTAGCTTTCACAGCTCATGATGCATTTGAGTCAAAGACATTACAAGAATGTTGAGATGAGAGATGCGGTGAGTTTCAACCTCACTGGAAACGTACCCTAACTTTGGACCAAAGGAATTCGCCCTAGTAACAAGGGTGAATTGTGGTGACTATCCTTCATTCGCAAATAGAGGTTGCTAATTGGAAAGTTGAGAGAAACACTTTTTCCCGGAGTCAAGAGCATTAAACGAAAAGATCTTGCATTCTTTTTTAATGTAATGAAAAGAGAAACAGAAGCAGACATATTGAAAACTTAACTGTTTGAAAGCATAATGACTAAATTATCCTTGAAGTCTAGAAGAAATGTGAATTTTTTAATATATGATGTCAGTTAGTTAATAAACTCATTTTCATGTTTTTCAGTTAAGCTTATTTTGAAATAAAATTATTCTCACTTCTTGTCGAAGTAGTTTCCTTGTATGAAAACTAAAGGTTCAATTCTGTCACATTTTTCCAAAGTCTAATTTAATAAAACATGGTAGGTTCTTTTGTTATTTACAATCCTAATGAACGTTTTGTCTGGTTAGAGAGTACGTAAGTATGATCACATTTGGCGGGGCATTAAAACACCCTAGCATCCCTACCCACTTCGCGCTCTTCAGACACAGCCATAGTGAACTCGAGATATGGAACTTGGTTGAACTCCATAGAAATTAATGGTAGTCACACCTCTACGGCTCCACTTTAGCAGCACTTGGAAGCCCTACCCACTTCGTGCTCTTCGACACCGAGCCAAAGTGCACTCGAAATATGGAGCTTGGTAGAACTCACTTAAGGTTCGGAGGGGAAAAAGGAGGTCGCTGTCCATTTTGGTCTCCTATTTTTTCTTCCTTTTTACAGGTTTTAGAAGTAAGTGGATACGTCCTCATGAGGTCATAACAAATGAACTCTATGATCAGAAGTTATCAGTCCTTGACAGCATCCCCATAGCCTTACCCATTTTGCGCTCTTCTGCACCCAACAGAAGTGAACTCAAAGTATGGAACTTGGTTGAACTCATTGTCAAGTAATGACGGTCGCACCCTAATAGATTGCCTTGGCTGCACCCCATCGGTCTTACACAATTCATAATCTTCGACACCTTGCGAAAGTGAACTTGAGTATGGAAAATTGTCAGACCCCATATAATTAATGGCAGCCTTATCCTATCAGCTCCTCTCGTCTGCACCCTAATAAACCTACCCATTTTGCGCCATTCGTCACCCAGTAGAGATCAACTCGAAGTACAAAATTTGCCCAAACCCCAGGGTGATTAGTAGTAGTAGCCTTGGCACTTCGCGCTTTTGGGAACCCAGCCAAAGTGAAATTAAAGTATCGAACTTGGATGAACTTAAGTAATTAACCCCTTAGTTAGTTTACAAGTTCTAGTTTCAAGATTATGATTAAACATCATTTTAATTCGTCCAACAGAGGAATAATACTTAAAGCTAGCAACCTTAAAAATACGGGTACTTGAGGGTGCCTAACACCTTCCCTTGATACAAGTAAACAACTTACCTACTCCATTGGACATGGTATCAAAAGTTGAGGAATTGTTATCTAATTACACCAAAACTCTTTGATATCTTTATCCACATAAATTCCTATAGTTACTCCAATTTTAATTTCCAACATACATAACAAATTTTGGAGTGTTACATGTGCAGCTAAGACAGCCAAGTTTCATACTTCAAGTTTACTTCAACTAGATAGCGAAGAACAAAAAGTGTGAAGGGTTGTTTGCTCATTATGACCTCACGACCAAATTTCACTTAAGACACTTTCAAATCCTCAAACTTCAGAGTGCGTGTAACATGTGCTGCTAACTGGGAAACATGAACACGAGTCTTCTCAAAGTTTGAGATTGGTTCGGTCTTGGGAGGATGAGCTCGGGTCATCTCCAATGAGTAGATGAGATCCTTTTTGTAAACTAATGATGTCATTCTAGATGGGCAGTTGAGCATGAGCGGGAGCTCGTGGACATCTCTTAGTTGAACTTGAAGGTTGAGCTTGTAGGTAAGGTTCATTGATGTCCGGTTGCAAGCTTCTGATGAGCTCTCCCTTTTAAGAGCGCAAGGTTCAATGAACACGACCTCTTACTCAAAAATAAGAGGCCTTTAATAAGATCCTTGTTTGACTCATATCTTAATAATGATTTGGTGTGTGCCAACGCCTTTAGCGAGGCCGCAATCTCGTTAAGAGTCTGTGAGATCCTTGAAGAATGAGCTCAGGGTCATACGATATGACTTTCAAAGACAAGTATGGGGTCGCTTCATATATGTTCGGTGAGGATGAGCTTGATGTCACCTCTGATGACTTTGGCAACCTCATATTTGTTGGATATAGTGCCCTCAAAACATGTGTTTAGACATTTTTACTATTAAATTAATGAAATTCCATTTTTCTTATAATTGTTCTTTTGAATTATTATTGAATAACTTATATATAAATATCTAAGAATTTCATATTTATTAATGAAACTATGATCTTGTATAAGTATGAGGGATTAAAATCATAGATAATGAATAAAATAGTCCGTAATATATTAAAGTATGGAATTTAATGAATGGTTGTTAGTACGGTTTACTAAAAAATTATGAATGCATGTGATCTAGATCCATATCATTGACGTGGATAGACATCTTAATGAAGTTATTTTATATAATTAGATTATATAGGACAAGACCGATGTTGATTAATATCTTTATCATAAAAATTTAATACACATCAAAACAGAAGATCATATGTAGATCAGTCTGAATTCTGAGTAGTCATGAACTCCTATACATGCCTGATGGATCTTTTGATTCACTCGTTAAGATTTATTTGTAAAACAGGCTAGTGACTTTTGTTTTGGAGATTCAGTGAAATGGATGGCTGAGAACATGATCTTACAAGATTTGGAATCCAAGTTTTCCTAAGGATCATATATTGGTTCTCTTAAGTGTTAAGTCTGGAATTGAATGGTTATTGAGCTCAAATTTATAATACGATTATAAAGTGACCATTCACTAGTGAATTAATGGTACTTAAGGATCAATGTGTAATTAGAAGGTAAAAATAGTAATTTTGACCAGCACTAATTTACGAACCAATAATTGGAGGACATAACTATATAAAGTTATATATCAATAGACTACACGAAATATTCTGTAAATATATTATGTAATTACTAAGAGTGTAATTCTATATTTATAGTGGAGTAATAATACAATTAATAAATAAGATTATTTAGTTAAAAAGTTTAATTAATAAACTGGTTTATTGGCGCTTAGAAATATGGGTTCATGCTCTCCAAGTCACCTATGTACTACACAGTCTAGGGTGTGAATATTTCATGATATGAAAAAAGGACTGACTTGTGATATGAATTAAATTTCTGGAGGAAATATATAACTATGAGATGATTATATGTAACTAATTAATTAATTAATTGAATTATTTGATAGAATTTTTTCAGGAATTATAATTAAATAATTTTATAGATTAATTTTATGTTGATCGATAAGTGAGACAGAATATTTAATTTATGAAATTAAATAATATTAAATCATTATGAGATAATGATTTGATTTAGTTTATCTAATCTGTTAATTAACAGATACTATAATTGATTGGGAGATCAGATAAGTTAATTTTTAATTAACTGATATCTAGATATTTATCTAATTAAAATAAATAATAAATTTAGAAAATCTTCACGGCTCACGGTACTGCAGTATTGCTCAATTGCAGTAGGTCCCATTACAATGACACATTTATAATTAGTTTATTAATTTGTGTAAATCTTTTAAAAATATGATGAGCCTTGACCAAGAAGATATATATTGATAATATTCTATTGGCCTCAGTGCTGGAACTGCAATCAGTGTGCAATTTGTGTGATTAAAGGTTAATTGAAAAGCTCTGTGCGTTTTCTTAATTCTCTTAAAGTTTTATCTCACAATAGTCCTTCTCCAAAATCTCTAGATCTCATGTGTTGAGTACATCTAGAGACAGAAAAATATCTTTGATTTATTCTACGTGCCCGCACATATCCTAGTGTGTTTGAGGGTTGACTTGGAAGATCTTGGTGTGAATCTCAAAGTCTATTGTTCGTGAGATTACAAGTTCATTATTTGCAATGACGTTTGATATCTTACAAGAGGTATAATTCATATCTTTGTATGTCTTAGTTTTAATATATAGATATATAATAGATCCGATCCGAAAAAAAGTATTTTTCAATTAAAACGTTTTAATCTTTGGGGTCTACGACGATGTGATCGTAATCATTTTATAATTTTTTTAAAACACCAATACGTCTTCCGCCGCACGTCGTCGTGGATTCTAACAATTGGTATCAGAGCGTTCTTTATATATGTATAAATTAAATGTTGTGTGAGTTTCTTGCATTATTCATTATATATGTTGATATGTATGAATTGATGGATGGTTATGTTTTTTAATGCATGCATGATGATGTATCGTTAATTGTATGGTAACGTTTGGGTTATGCTTTGTTCTTTATTTTTCTTTAGATCTTCAGTAAACCAACTGGGGTGTAGGAATTTTTGTACTTTTTATTTTGAATATCATGTTGTAAAAATTCCGTATGCGAGAAGATGAAAATGCACGAGATGAACGATGAGAAGACGAAGAACGCACGATTCTGCCGCTGGAAAGCCTGTGGCGCCAGTGCCGGCGGCGGCAATCATTGTGATTGCCAGGATTTGTTTCGCAGATCTCTAATACCGTGTTGCCCTATCCCTGGGATGCTTCGCGAAAACCTTAAAAATATACTTTATCTTAAAAATTTTGGATTTAAATTTTTGAAATTTTAAAAGGATAGTTATCCATTTTAATTTTTTGAAAATTAAAATTAATTGATTGATTGGGTTTGACTCAAGATTATTGAGTCATCAAATTGTTTTTTGACTAAACAAATTCAATTAATTTTAAAAGATAATGAATGAGATTATTTAATTAGAGAAAATAGTTTAACCTAAATAAAAGCGTTTTGATCAAAACTTAAAGATTATGAAGATAGACTTCTGGTGGAGGAGGAGCTATTTTGAAAATATGTGTTCTTGTACTCCTCTTTGTAATTATTTCTATTTTTCAAAGGTTTTAATTTAAAAATACACGATAGTCACTCGTTTCATCATTTATTTATTATATTTATTTAAATAAATGTTTATTGATTTGGTTGATAATATGACCATATATTAGTCGATCACATGCCATACATGAAAATTCACATATTTTTATTTAATCATGCATCTCATCAGCAGAAACATGATTAATTATGCCTCTTCTAATATGTTTATATGAATTATTTTGAAAAATCAATTACATGTAAACTGATTAGTTTTAATTGGCTAAACTTGGACACGCCACTCTAAAGGCCTTAATAACATTTAGGATAATCAACTCTATTAAAAGAGTTTTATTAAAGTTTGAGGAATATAATTAATTATATTTTATAAGTCCACCTAATTTTGACTTAGACTCTTTAGAAGGTTAAATGAACTTAGATCAATAAGATTGAATTAATAATTAATTTTACTTTCATAGGATTTTTAACCAGTAATTAATTAGGAATCAATTGATTAGTTAAATAGAAACACATTAATTATAAAATAGTGAGGGGGAGAAGGCTGACATGTCAATGTAACATATGGTCTCCATTATTACTACAACACTGTGAAATACATAGAGGGCTTCAAGATTGCTTTGTTTTTATCTCCCTAAGGAAGGTTTTGAACTATATCAATATCAAGGTTGAACTTCTTAAGAAGATAGGACTAAGTGATGTATTTTAGACTTGATCGACCCTAAGGCGGCATATTCTAAATCAAGTCATAGAATTTGAAATAATAGGTTACACTCACAAAATCACAATTAAACTTTGAGCGGATAATTGTAACTTGACCAAATTGGTAATAACATTGTTAAAAGAGAAAATATTAGATATTTTAAGTTTTAATTAATAAGGATTAGAATGTCTCGTAGACAGTTTAAAATTAATCTGACCGACATTAAGGCGACACATTAATTTTTAGGTTATCTTATCGTGGATTAGTAATTGTTAAGTTTATGTGTTTTATATGTGCATTGATGCATCACCTTTACTTTCTGAAATTCTTTATATTTATTTCAATTATACTGAACTATGTATGTTTTTGTTTTCAGTTATTATTATGTCTACTATGGGCAACCTTATTGCTACTTTACTCGCGCTTGAAAAAATTAATGGTGATAACTTCATAAGATGTAAGTCAAATTTAAATTTGATGTTAATATGAGAGAACCATAAGTTTGTTCTTACTGAGGAATGTCCTAAAGAGCCCGCTGCCATTTCCCCTAAGAATGTTAGGGACAAGTTTGATTCTTGGATTATGTCCAACAATAAAGCTAAGTGATACATGATTGAAAACATGAATGATATTTTGAGAACTAAGCATGAAAGCATGGAAACTGCCTATGACATTATGGAATCTTTAGTTGTGATGTTTGAGCAGCAGTCTGATCAAATTCGTCATAAGGTTACTAGGAGCTACATGACTACTAAGATGAAGAAAAGTATTTCTGTGTGTGAACTTGTTTTGAACATGATCAACATAATACATGGGGCTGAAGTAGATGTGCATACCATTGATAAACGAACTCAAGTAAGCATTAAACTTTAATCATGCACACCTGTTTTTTCTGCGTTCACCACCAACTATGTTATGAATAAGTTAAACTTAAACATGACTCAATTGTTGAATGAGCCGCAGACTTTTGAGTCACTCAACAAGAGTATGACCAAAGAGGGTGATGTAAATGTTGCTGAGTAAAAGCCTTCTTTCACTATTGTTAATAGTAACAAAAGGAAGAAGAACAATGGTAAGGACAAAAGAAAGAAAGAACCAAGGGAAAATGTTTCCATTGTGGAGTTGAAGTCAATGCAAGAGAAATTGTGACAAGTATCTCTCCAAGCTGAAAATAGGTAAATATGATTTATTTGTACTTGAAGCTTGTTTAGTAGAATATGATTTGTCATCCTGGATTGTTTAGTGGAATATGATTTGTCATTCTGGATATTGGATTCAGGAGTCACTAACAATGTATGTTCTTCTTCGCAGATACTTGATTCGTCAAGGAAGCTGGCTATTGGCGATGTGATAATAAGAGTTGGCAGTGGTGTGCTCGTGTCAGCAAAAGCATTGGAGACAGTCTGTCTAAGCTTTAGAAATAATTTTCTTGTTTTGAACAATGTTTATTTTATTCTTATTTTTCAAGAAATTTGATTTCTCTATCGTTACTACATGAACAATTATTTGAAATTTCTTTTATTAATAATCAGTTTATTATTTCAAAAAATAGATTCAATATTTGTCATCTAAAAGTTTCAAACAGATTGTATATGCGTAAACTGACTGAACCTGCATTAAATAATTCAGAATTGTTTACAGTAGCAAATCCTAAAAGTAATAAATGACAAAGAGTTTCTCATGATGATGACAAGTATCTATGACATCTTCGTTTGGGATATATTAATCTAGATAGATTAAACCAGTTAACAAAGCATAGTGTTTTAAAAGAACGAAATGTTGGGACTCTTTTAGTTTGTGAATCTTGTCTAGAGGGTATGGAAAGAGCCAAAGAGCCAAAAAACCACTTAAGCTAGTATATAGTTATGGCTGTGGACCGATCAATGTACAAGCTAAATGTGAGTATGAGTATTTTATCACATTTATTTACAATTACTCCAGATATGATTATACTTACCTAATGCATCAAAAGTCGGACACTTTTGGAATGTTTATAGAGTTCAAAGCCGAAGCTGAAAAGTAATTAGATAAATCTTTGAAAATACTTCGGTAAGACCGATGTGGTGAATACTTGGATTTAGAATTCAATGATACCTATTGGAGTGTGACATTCTATCTCAACTTAGAGCACCTAGAGCACCACAGCAAAATAATGTTTTAGAAAGAGAAATCGAACCCTATTAGATATAGTTAGGTTGAGTTTAAGATACTCATCACGACCACTTACATTCTGGGGATATGCAATTCAAACGGCAACCTACATTTTGAATGTAGTGCATTCTAAGTCTATAAGCAATACACCTTAGAGTTATGGAATGACTTCAAACCTAGTTTAAGTCATTTTCATATATAGGGGTGTCCAGCTCACGTTCTTAGACCCAAGACTGAAAAGCTAGTCTCAAAGTATGAAGTGTGTATATTTATTGGCTATGCTCCAGAAACAGGAAGCGTGTATTTTTATAATCACAAGGATCAAAAGGTGTTTGTATCGACAAATGCCACTTTCCATGAACACGATTATATGGAAAACAAAAAACCTCGGAGCAAAGTAGTTCTCAAAGAATTAGCATCCGATGAGATTATACCACCTTCATCATTAACTGATAAACGATAACCCACAGAAACGACTATAACTGTTCAGGAAACCCCAGTGCAACGTCGTAGTGGAAGAGTTGTAAGATAACCTATTTGATATTAACTAGTGGCACATGTACTTGTTTCTAACACTGATAATTACGATCCAATAACCATTAAAGAGGTGATGGAAGATCCTGAAAAAAGAGAAATGGCAAGATTCCATGAATCAAGAAATGGGATCGATGTATTCCAATTCTTTCTGGGAACTTGTAGATCAACCTAAAGATGTTAGGCTCATTGGATGCAAATAGATCTTCATGAAGAAAAGAGGTGCAGATGGGAAAGTTTAGACTTTCAAATATACTGCATTGTCCAAGAGAAAAGAGGTAGCCAAAGGCTATACACAAAGGGAAGGAATCGATTATGAAGAGACATTCTCTCCCGTTGCCATGCTAAAATCCATTCGCATCTTTTTATCCATAGCCGCTAGTTTAAACTATGAAATATTGAAAATAAATGTCAAGACAGCTTTTCTAAATGGCTCTCTTAAAGAAAATATATATATGATGCAACTAGAAGGCTTCATAAAAATGGGTAAGATCAGAAAATATGCGAGTTGCTTAAATTCATTTATGGATTGAAGCAAGCATCTAGATCTTGGAATCTTACATTTGATGAAATTATTTAATCGTATAGATTCGAGCAAAATGTTGATGAAGCTTGTGTTTATAAATACATCAAAGATGGGATAGTGGTTCTCTTAGTTATTTATGTAGATGATATTCTACTCATTAGGAATGATGTAGGAACTTTGTTGAAAGTAAAAAACCGGTTAGCTCAGAAATTTAAATGAAGGATTTGAGAGAGGTGAACTATGTTTTAGGCATCCATATCTTAAGGGATAAAAAGAACAAGTTCTTGGAACTTTCTCAGACATCTTATTTGGATAAGGTGCTTGAGAGATTCTCTATAATAAATTTCAAGAAAGGTCAGCTATCGATCATACATGGAATTATTCTTTTCAAGGAGTAGTGTCCTAAGATGTGGGTAGTCTCATGGATGCAATGATGTTTACGAGACCAGACATCTGTTATGCAGTATGAGTTGTCAGTCATTATCAATCAAATTCTGGTTTAGAACATTAGATTACAATAAAGCACAGAGAATGGGAAATTATATATTTGTTTATTCAGATGAAGACCTGAACCTCATTGGATATACTGATTCTGATTTTCAATCAGATAGGGACAATCAAAATTTGACATCTAGATCAGTATTCACCCTAGGTGGAGGAGCTGTAGTCTAGAGAAGTATTAAAGAATTCAGTATTACAGATTCAACTATGGAAGCTGAATATATAGTGGCTTGTGAAGCTGTGAAAGAAGCGATATGACTTAGAAAGTGCTATACTGATATGGAATAGTTTCAAATATGGACAAGCCACTAATCATTTACTGTGACAACAGTGGGGTGGTAGCAAATTCCAAAGAACCAAGGAGTCACAAGAGGGGCAAGCACATTGAAAGAAATATCATCTTGTAAAACAGATCGTGCATCGAAGGGATGTAACTGTTATGAAGATAGAGTCAGATATGAACCTGGGTAATCCGTTTACCAAGACACTTCGTGCGAAGTCATTTGATGGTTATATGTGTAATATAAGATTGAGAGAGATGAAACATTTGCTTTAGGAAAAATGAGAGATTGATGGGCATAATGCCTTCAAAGTATGAAATTACACTTTTCTTATAATTGTTCTTTTGAATTATTGTTGAATATTTATATATAAATATTAAAAATTCAATATTCATTAATGAGGCTATGATCTTGTGTAAGTACGAGAGAATTAAGATCATTGATAATGAATAAAATAGTCTGCAACATATTAAAGTATGGAATCTTTAATGAATGGTTGCTACTACGGTTCATTAAGTATTATGAATGCATGTGATCTAGATCTGGATCATTGATATAGATAGACATCTTAGTGAGGGTATATTATATAATTAGATTATATAGGACATGACCGATGTGGATTGATATCTTTATTAACTTATATTTTATCATAAAGATTTAATACACATCAAAACTGATGATCATATGTAGATCAGTCTAAATCTTGAGTAGTCTTGAACTCATATGCATGTCTATTGGATCTTTTGATTCACTCGTTAAGGATTGTTTGTAAACCATGCTAGTGAATTTTATTTTTGAGATTTAATGACATTGATGACTGGGAATATGATCTTACAAGATTTAGAATCCAAGTTGTCCTAACGGATCGTGTATCAGTTTACTTTAATGTTAATTCTAAAACAAAATAATTATTATGTTCAAATTTATAATACGATTATAAATTGACCATTCACTAGTAATTTAAGGGTATTTAAGGATCAATAGGCAATTAGAAAGGTAAAACAATAATTTTGACCAGCTCTAATTAACGAATCAATAATTGAAAGACAGAACTATATGAAGTGATTATATCAATAGACTACACGAGAATACTCTGTTAATATATTTGTAATTACTAAGAGTGCAATTTCATATTTATAGTAGTGTAATAATAGAATTAATAAATAAGATTATTTAATTAAAGAGTTTTATTAATAATCTGGTTTATTGGAGCTTAGAATTATAGGATCATGGTCTCGAGTTACCTATGTACCACACAGTTTAGGATGTGAATATTTTAAGACGTGAGAAAAGGACTAACTTGCAATAGGAATTAAATTTCTGGGGTAAGTATATAATTATGAGATAATCATATGTAAATAATTAATTAAAAATTAATTAATTAAATTATTTAATGTAATTTCTGAGAAATTACAATTAAATAATTTTATCGATTAATTTTGTGTCGATATATAAGTGAGACAGAATATCTGATTTATGAAATTAAATCATTATGAGATAATGATTTGATTTAGTTTATCTAGTCTGTTAATTAACAGATAAGATAATTGATTGAGAGATCAGATAAGTTAATTTTAAATTAACTGATATCTAGATACTTATCTGATTAAAATAAATAATAAATTTAGAAAATTGTCAGGTGGCGCTACAATGGACATGTGGTGCTACAATGGACATGTGGCACACTATGGTGACTCACGATACTACAGTGGTGCCGTGAGTCATCAGTGTCATGAGGCACTGTGGCTTTTCACGATATACGACACTCTAGTGTTCTCAATTGCAGTGGGTCCCATTGCAATGACACATTTGTAATTAATTTTTTAATTTGTGTAAATCCCTTATAAATCTGATGAGCCTTCACCTAGAAGATATATATTGATATTATTCTATTGGTCTTAGTGCTACAACTGCAATCAGTGTGTAATTGTGTGATTAAATGTTAATAAAAAAGCTCTGTGAGTTTTTCTAATTTTCTCAGAGTTTTGTCTCACAATAGTCCTTCATAAAAATCTCTAGATCTCATATGTATGGCACATCTAGAGACAGAAAATTGCTTTTGATTTATTCTACATGTCCACACACGTCTTAGTGTGTTTGATGATTGACTTGAAAAATCGTGCTGTGAATCTCGCAGTCGGTTATTCATGAAATTATGGGTTTGTTGTTTGCAAGGAGATAGACTACAAGAGGTATAATTAATATCTTTGTATGACTTAGATTTAATGTCTAGATATATAATGGATATGATTCGAAAAAGTGTTTGTCAATTAAAAAGTTTTCATCTTTAGGATCTACGACGATGCGATCATTTATCATTTTATAATTTTCTTAAAACACCACCACGCGTCGCCGCGGATTACAACAATATTTGTGTCAAATAAACAGATGAGATCATGTTGGTTGCACATTTTAGATAGGTAGTTGAGCATGAGCATTAGAGATCACATTATCTCTTATACGAACTCAGAGACTTCTGATAAGCTTTCCTTTTTTGGGGAGTGAGGTTCAATAAGAACGATATCCTAGAAAACAAGAAGCTTCTGAAGGGGACCTCATTTGGCTCATATCTTCCACATAATGATTTGGTGATCTGTTAGAGCATTTAGCGATGTTCTCATCTTATGGCCCCAACTTGCATTTTAAATTAGGTAGTACTATTCATTAAGTAGATAAAAAAGCTTGGTCCTTTCCCATAGATGGTGCCAATTGTTGATGCTGAAATCTGGAGGATGAAGTCACGCCAATAATGTATTCACATGCTCCTAAGAACCTACAAATGGGAAGGTAAAATATGGAATCGAAGTAGCGTGTCGTCTTATTTTCACCCCTCTAAAGCTTAAGTCAGGTAAGAATGAGAGTTTGAAGAGCAAGAGTAAGGGTAAGGGTAAGTAGGTGGTGGTTGTATACTGTAAATAGTGTCATTGCTTTCATTCGTATAGTGTGGGAAATTGTTGCTGAGATTTTAATGTACATACGTACAGATGCAGTTATCCGATTAGAATTCCTCTTGCACACCTTCTTTTATGAGCCTAAGCACTGTACGAACTGACATCATGCGTTAGATTCAAGTTTTCCTTTTCTCTTATTGGTCGATACACATTTAATACGCCAACGTAGTCTGTGAGTTTCACTCCTTGGGCCTCGGGGCATTGAATGCAGCCTCCATAGGATGATAAGCATTAAATGTCGCTGTCGACACTCTACTTCATGGTTAAATTCATTATGTTCTTCATTTGTATCAAAATATAAAGGTGATGATAATAATAATGTTGAAGTAGTTCATTTACACAAATAGGTAGAGGTCAAAACTTTATCAATCTTATGAAACAGAAATGAGATTAATATTTTTCAATGGTGTAAAATGATAAGTTAATATTTTCCAATGGTGTAAAATGAATGCTGCAACTTATCATGTTCTTTCCATTAAGCACCTACTAACATCGGTCTCCACAGTGACATCGAGGTCTACGTTTAATGAGGGTGAACATGTTTATGATGAAAATAGACATAGGTTAGCTTCTGACATCATGGAGGCCCTCAATTATGTAAAAGATTTGACAGATGCCACTAAAAGAAGACAACAACTAGAAGACGTCCTCATTCAAGAATTTCAAATTTTACACGTTAATGATTATAGTATACATTAAATTTTATTGTTAGGATTGTGCGCAATAAGAATGAAATTTCTATGATTTTCTTGACATTATTTTAATTATAGTAAATGAAAGTTTTGATGTTAAATGCAATACATTCTAAAAAAATTTCTACAAGCATTACTTGGTTCATGGCTTCTACGAAGTTCAACTCATAAGAATAAAGTGTTTAACCAAGAGTTCTTTATGACTTGAAAATATTTATTGTTACAATCTGTAGTACATTTACTGAGATAATATGTAGTACATTAATCTATCATGTAGAGTGACTTACCTTGGTCATAAGGTAAAGTACCTTCTAAATATGCTAGTGCATTTGGAATTCATTTAAATGACTAATGAGTTTGGTTTTCAATAAAAATATTATCTTACGAAAATCATAACTCATTATTATTGTATTACCGTCTTTATAGGTTTCATGCCCCTAGAGCTATGTAGTGGAGGCATTTAGGCGGGGAGTTTTCTAACATTTTTTTGGGTGACTTGTGACTCGGTCAGCATCCTTACCGATGACTTACACAAACTTAGGTTTCGAAGAGGATCATAATGATGTGGGGAACGACCTTTGACGAAGTTGGTGACTTCGGACCTCAGGTTCATCTCAAATGAGTCTCACGAGTCATTTTGAATGAGCAAGAGTTCATTCCATATGAGAGGTTGAAGGTTCATCCCAAATGAGGTCACTTTGTTTCATCCTGACGAGGTCACTTTGGATCATTCTAAATGAGGTAATTTTGAGTCATTTTACATGAGGTTGGGGTTCATCGTAGATAGGGCCATTTTGGCCAAGTCCATCACTACGAATCTCAGGGGTCATCCTGAATAATATCACTTCAGGGCATCTCAGACGAGCTCACTTCGAGTCATTCTACATGAGGACAAGGTTCATCCCGCGTGAAATGACTTTAGCTAAGCTAGTCACTTTGCCTGTGGTAATCCTGGATGAGGTTAGGTTACCTCAGATGAGCATGTGGGAAGCTTCACTAATTTTGAGTATAACACCTACAAATAATTAACTAATACAATCAATTGCTCAAAGACTTAGTCTAAGTCATTATTGAATATAAAATTTATCATAAAACAATATGTGAACACGTGAAATCAAATAAAATTACTCATTCTATCCAAAACAATGTCATTTAATTCTAAGGATAAATGTTCGATGATACTCCTAGAGTTTTAAAAATTCATGTTTCCTTCAAGTCATTTGCGACGACATGCCTTGTATCATATTCATATTTGAGGAGAGAGCAGTACTCTAAAAATTTGAAAAGATGTACTTGTTATACCAAACGATATGAAGAAGAACTAAGTTTTCTCTACTCAAGGAGTACTAGAAATGGTATGGTACTTTCTTAATCTAAAAAAATAGTAGTAAAAAATTAGGGTAAACTACAGTTTTACCTCCTATAATTTAGGGTTATTTTTATTTTAGACCCTCCACTTTAAAAGTAATACTTGGGATGCCCTGAAGTGATGCTTATTTGACAAAAAAATTTCTTGGCCATCCCAATTATTGCTTCAACGGGATGGGATGGAGAAGCAGTAATAGTGGAAGAGCTTCAACGGAATATCACCGAAGAGCTTCAAAAATCTCTTGGCCATTTTTTCCATAATATTAAAATTAATGAAATGTAAAAAGGTAAATCACAAGCGGATGCATCTACACCAAATTAAAAAAAATGGTGCATGATGCATCATACAAAGTAAACAAAAAAATGCCCATCTAGATCTTGGAAAACTGTAACACAAAGGAAAAAAATTGTATTTCTTAGTTTCCATCTGAGTCACCCACTCCTTGGGTCGTTCTCCTCCAGTAACATGAAACCATCAAAGCAAAAGCTAGAGGGAAAGCTCAATAGATCCACTATGGGGCTTTTCGAAATCCTTAAATCTATTATGTTGTCGTTATGTATTTTTTCGCATAAGAGAGAGAGGGAAGAAGGAAAAAGATCAGAGATTTTTGTTACGGACTAGTGAGAAGCTTGCTCATGGCTACAACAATAGCCTTTGCGAAGAGGGGGACGAACGAAGAAGAAGGGGAAAATAGGGGGTAATTGGTGATGTGGCTACTAGAGTAAAAACAAATGAGTGATGTGGCGTTAAATAATTTTCCACGTATTGCCACGTAGGACAAATCATGACGGGCCGTTAATATTTTTAAGCGGAGGTGCTATAAAAGGTCTAACGTGAATGCATAAGAAAACTGTAGGATCTACTCTGCCAATTTTTAAAGTAGATGGTCTAAAATGAAAACTATCCAAAACTATAGGGGAAAAACTGTAGTTTACCTAAAAAATTATGAGAAAGATACATCAATCTCCTCTTTAGTTTCATTAATGGGTTGTTTGATATAAGATTAAGAGTAAATTTATTGGATATAAAATTGTTGGAATATGATTATAGGAAAATAAGCCATTCGGAAAGTTAGAATTTGTATTTGGTAAGATAAACTTTTGTTATGTTATATTTCATAATCCTATTCTAATATGTTTTTAAAAACTTTAGTTATGTTTGTTATATTTTATATGTTGCGAATGATGTGATACCGAGCTGGTATGATACCGAGATACCTCAAATATATATGAAGTATCTTAAATAATGCATTAAAGTACCTCAAATATATGTTACAATATGGTATCGCAAATATAATATATGCATCTTAATGTTTAATATATTTAAGATATTTTTACACACATTAAGATGGCTCAATGACATATGTTGCTCAAGTGCCAACATAATATCTTACATAAATATAATTACTACAGCTTATAGAATCCAATTTAAAATTAAACATGCAAGAGTTAATTTAATTTTCATGATCAGTCTTTTTTTCCACTATATATATTATTAAATTTTTTTGCTAAAATCAAGATGTTTAATAACTTGAATAATATAAGAAAAGAAAAGCATGTGATAAATCAGATGAAATGTAAAGAAGTCAGAGGGTGTCTCAGTAGCAAAAAGGAGTGCAAGTGGCATCCATGCAACCGCTATTGTAGTTCTACCTAACGCATGTAAAACATTTTGTGGTTTCCTCAGTGAAAACACGTAATCAGAGAAAATGACAAACGTAACGAAACCCAAGACGATGAGAATCAATCCCCAGAAAACCACACCACATAAATCCACATAATAATCTTAGCCGTAAGAGAACAGAACCCTTCGTCTCGTTGTTTTCTTTTATTATTTACTTATTCAAGACGCGGCAGTCCGTTTCTGTTAGCACCTTTGTTCGTCATGTGTTAATAATTTTATATTTTGATATATCGCATGTATTTTCTTTTGCGATAAATTAATCTGTGGCATGTTTTACATGTGGTAATTTAATTTTTTTAAATCTGGTGAAGGGAGTTCATTTTCTATGTGTCCTAGAGTAGCGATGGTTAAAACTAGTGGTTAAATTTTTTTTGTCCATGCGGTATTTAAAACAAAGGGAAATAATAAAATCCTTAAAAATGATGAAGATATAATTTATTTATATTATATCTTATATAACTACACCAAACTTAGAGAAACATTTTTATGGATAATGTTCATATTAATACTTTAAATTATCTTATTTGTACTCAATTAATATGGTAGGTTCCACATGTATGCTATTAAACTAAATGAAATCATCATAAAACTAAAAATAGTTTTTATCTTTTCTATCATCTTGTATATTATTATTATAATTGTTCATTCTTTATCGTATGCACATCAAAAAATAAAAATTTATCTACAACACCCCTCTCATATAAATTCTCTATAATTTCACTCATTGCAATTTGGACTTACATGAATTCTATCTTACCTTTGAATTATGAGGTTTGAATTGCACTTAGTTATTTTTTATTTACTTCAAATTCATAAATTGTATTGGATAAAAAAATTCATAAATCGTAATATGCTTCCTTTTTCCAACGAGCTATATCAAATCATTTGAGAAAGTCTAGACTTAACACTAACCACGCTAATTTATGTGCTAGGTTCTACTAGTTAAAAAAATTTAGGTCCATTGAAATCCTACTTAGAGAATATGAAAATGTATTTTTTCTTAAAACACTTAATTGAATTATTAAAAATATTTAAATAGTTACTTATACCAAAATTTTTGACCCATCATAACCACGTGCATCACACGTGATAAAAATTACTCTCATAAAATATACTCACGTAGCATATCTATTTTCTTTAGTGATTATGCTAAGGTTACTTTGAACCATATGTGCTTAAAAATGAAAACAAAATGAAATAGTTACTTTTTAAGATTTGGTACTAATTGTAACTAATAATTCTAAACCTAAATAAATTAATTTTAATAATAATGGGATGAGACATTCATTTATTAGTTAATATTTTAACATTCATTAAAATATCTTATCAAATCAACTTATAAAAAATGTTACAACAGTCATTCAAAATTTTAGTCCATATCATGGTTGAACTAGAATTACTAATTGTAACTATCTTAACCTAGTGTCGTCGCTATTTTTTTTATCAATCACTGATCGGATAATATTAGTAAATAAAAATGAACCTTTAGGGTCAAACTTTATCTATATCTAGAGGATTCACGTGTATCCAAACACCCACCCATTCAATTTCCAATATATAGCTCCACCCCAACTCCAACCCACAAACCTATCCAGTTTTACATAGCTTACAAGTCTAAAGCCAAAGAGTAATGACCTCGTCAAGAAGATTAACGACAGTGACAATAGTGGCCGCCACCCTCCTGGCCGTGACCATCATGGGGGAAGGGTACAGGGGAAAGGTGGGAGGGAGGAAGGAGATAGGGGAGGTGAAAACGAACGAGGAAGTGCAAGAGATGGGGAGATTCTCGGTGGAGGAATACAACAAGATCATGAGGCGGAGCCACCATAGCAAGGGCGGAGGAGAGCTGAAGTTCACGGAGGTGGTGGGAGCAGAGAAGCAAGTGGTATCGGGACTGAAATACTACATGAAGATATCGGCTACCAGAAATGGGTTGACGAAGATGTTTGATTCGGTGGTTGTGGTTAGGCCTTGGCTTCACTCTAAACAACTTGTCGCTTTTGTTCCTTCCACTGTTTGAAAATCTAATAGAAGAGTTTTGAGTTTTCTTCTTAAGCAATTTCCTAAACGTCATCCTTTATGGAAAATTCTATGATATATCATATGGTATCGTAGAAGCATGACCTTCATGTAGTTGTTTGGTCTAGACTCTAGAGCCGAACAAGAAAAGTTTTTCTTTAGTTTTATGTATTTCGTTAGTGTTTTGTCGAGAGAATGTAAAAAGAGAGAAATTCGCAAAAGTTACTGTTCTGTGTATGTGAATAAAATGCACATATATCAATAATCAAAAGTTAATGTGTGGCTAAAGTTACACGGTTATATTCTTTCAACGATAGAGTTACTGTGTAATTTGGATCCGGTCTCTTATTAGTTACCGAAATTTAAGAAATAAATTTTAGTTTAGACAATTGAAAATAAAATAAATACTTGATTCGATATAACTCCATGTCTTCCCAACATGTGAGTACAACTATCTAGAGTACACTTACCATGTTGTGTCTAGATGATAATTCTCTTGTCCTTGCATCGATTCTTATGTGGTCCATGCAGGCACCAAGGCGATATAAGTGTGGAACACTCTAATACTGAGTCAGTCCACCTTTGCAATATTGGAATTAATCACAGATCGGATAATACTAGTAACTACAAATGAATAAATTAACAGAATGCTGAATATTTGTTGAATATTTTTGGCTCATAAGTAAGTCTTTATTAATTTTTTTAATTTCTTCTAAATTGTTACAAATGAATATATTAACAGAATCCTGGAATATTTGTTGAATATTTTTGGCTCATAAGTAAATCTTTAGTACTTTATTTTTAATTTCTTCTAACTTTTTCAATTGTTCCTATGTGCATAAAATTCGGGTCCTTCTATTATACAATTACAGTATCATACTGTAATTTTACCACATTTGACGCATATTTATATCTAAATGGGGTACAAGAAACGTACATCATGCATGGCCTAATTAAAGTACATGCAACAAAAATGAGGTACATCACTTTCGGGTCAAAATGGTCCAAATAAGATACATGCAATACAAATGAGTTTTCAAAATTGTTGCTCTAAGAGGCCTCGGGTCAAAATGGGTCAAAATGGGTCAAATGAGATACATGCAACACAAATGAGTTTTTCAAAATTGTTGCTCTAAGACGTCTCTTCATATGTATTTGGCTTTCTAAAGTTTTCTTCTTCGGCTATCACAGCGTTTACATACTTGGGATTTCATTTTAGTACTTTTGTTGATCTTCAAAGTTATGGACTTATTGCTTCTGGTTTGCTTGGGAAGTTATGGACTTGCGTCGTCTGCCGCTCTTCGACGTGTTCATGTTTGTCAGGGACTCTGTGTTGCCTCATCCATAATATTGTCTTCTTCACTTTGTTCTTCTTCAACTAATTTGGAGCCGATTGTATCTCAACAATTGGCTACCTCCTCCTCTTTTGCAAATTGTCTTTTATTTCCTTGGAATCTGGTAACTCTTCCTTTTGCGGTGACCACCATGACGAAGCGTCATCAAACACTACATTCATTCATGTATAACACTTTCCACTTGTAGGATAGAAACATTTCCACCCTTTCCTTTTGACTATCATATCCCACAAAGATACACTAAATTGCCTTTTTTATTAAAGTTTGAGGAATTCAAAGAAATGGCACAAGGAGAAGTCGACAAATAATGTGCCAGGAAGATTTGGGGAAGAATGTATAAGGACAATAGCTCATGCGATCAACAGACTTCCCCAACCAAAGTTAGAGTTTGTTTCACCCTTTGAGAAACTGTGGAGTTGTAAACCTGTAGTCAGTCACTTTCGCATCTTTGGATGTGTGTGCTACGTGATCGTGTGAAGTCATCTATGTAACAAGTTTGATAAAAAGGATATTCATTGTATCTTTGTGGGATACGATAGCCAAAGGGAATGGTGGAAATGTTGTGACCCTACAAGTGAAAAGTGTTATACGTCAAGGAATGTAGTGTTCGATGAAGCTTCGTTATGGTGGTCACCGTAAAAAGAAGAGTTATATCATTCGAAGGAAATAGAAGACAATTTACAAAAGAAGATGGGGGAGACAGTTGTCGAGCAACAATCGACTCCAGAAGTAGCTGAAGAAGAACATAGCGAAGAAGACAATATTGAGGACGTGGCAACACAAAGTCTTTCAAATAGGAGTGCATTGAAGAGCAGCAGATGACACGAGTGATAGCCAATAAGAAGCACTAAGTTCAAAGCTTCGGAGCTCAACAAGAATACGAAAACTGAATCCCAATGATGAAAACCTTCCGGTAGGTGAAGAAGAAAACTTTAAAAAACCAAATACGTATGAAGAGGCGTCTTAGAGCAACTAGGAGTTCCAAAAAGAAAAAAAGGTGATTGTGGGTGAGGATGTGAGTAGTATAGGTGTATGCTTGACTGAGTGTAAAAAGTGTGAGTGTAGTGTGTTGTGCTCTTTTAAAGAGATTTTGTACATCTTCGATGTTGTAAATTCAAACAATACTTAATGTAATTGCGTTTTGTTATAATGAATGTAATTGCATTATTTTCCTCGTGTTATTCTAAACAACAAAAATAATGTATCTTATTTCTCGAATTGAGTCACAAGATGGTTCAAATGTTATTTTGAGCTATTTAAAATCAAAGATAGAGGAGATTGAGAACCAAATAATAATTTCTCAAAGAAATGGTTTAGTGTAGTGGCAACCAAGACAATGTTCCTATCCATATAGAAAGTGACAATATGGACCCATTTGATTAAGGCTTCTATGAACTATTAATTAATGGACCAGATCAAGAGAGAGAATAACTAGACGTTGTTATATTTATTTTGTTGTGAATGGACATATATTGGTTAGTAGCTTAATGATAAATGTTTTGTGTAAAACATTGAGGTCATGGGTCCAAATCCAAGCCTTGACATAATATATTTAAGAGTATTTCATGGGGCCTTGGTTCTGATTTTCCTAGACCGTGTTTTATTATTTATTTATTTCATTTGCAGATTTTTTTAAGAGATGTATTCATGGAGGTGCCTTTATAGAGGTATCATATTGGCAGTTTCAAGTGCTGCTTATGATTGTTCTGGACAGCCACGAGTCAAACTTTTGTGACTGTTTAGACAATCACAATTGCTTCTATATGAGTCTATTTTATGGGCATCATTAGAAGAGGGAATTCTTCATTCATTCAAAGTAAAAATCTGAGACACAAACATTTTCAGGTTCACCACGGGAGATAGTATTAGTTTGCTGCTTACTACCTCCATAAGACCGTTGTATCCTGAAGATAGATTTTTTAGACCGTGATCACCATCTGCAGGGACGTTACTGTTTTAGCCCATTGCACTACCTGCAAGCCTCGATTTAATTTTCTTTGTAATCTTAATTTTTCTATATTCTATACTTTTCAGTGTAATACATTGTTATTATTAATAAAGTATGTCATTCATTTTCTTACAGATGCAACACTTTTAAAATAGAAAGTGTTCAGAGTCTTATAAAAAGCACCATCGATCTAGAGCTAGCCCTCCGGGTTGACAAATAGGCCTAGGAATGAGAGTCTAATGAATGTCTTAGATGGGAAAACTCACCACCTAATTTAGGCACAATCCACTGTTCAAGCCTGAAGTAGAACAACCATTAGGGGTTCAAAGCTTGAATGAGAGGGAAAAATAAATTTGAAAGAGTAGTGTAAGACCAAGATGATGCCATAAAAGAAAAAAGTTTGAATAGCCAATATATAACAAAACGTGAATTGTCTAAACAAGAAAATGATGCGAAAAAACTAGGGGTGTTCAAAAACCGTCCAGACCATATAATCTGATCCGGACCAGATCGAAGTTGATCGGTCTGGACGATTTTTCTCATATTTGGTAGGTTCGGTCCTCCTTTTAGAGATGACCAAACTTTCTGTGCGGTCCAGAATTTCAACCAATTCTGGACCGGACCGACCAGACCGACCGTATAATATATATATATANATATATATATATATAATGCTTTTTCAAGTAAAAAATGACTTTTCCCCATTCCCACATCGAAAAGGAAATAAAGAGCTAATGTGGGAATGAGTTATAAAAGTACTACATGTACCTCCTCATGATGAAGTAAGCGCCCACATGTGTGTACTTTTAAAACATACTTTGAAATAAGATGTATTTATCACGCGTATAATACGTTCAATGTATTAACCGTGTATTAAATTTTTAATATGAAAATTACGTGTATTTATCACGCCGTCCGAGCCGACCGTTGAAGTTTGGTCTGGTTGCTTCAGAGTTTTGGCAGTGTTTTGGTCAGTTCGGTCCTCCATATATGAGGACCGTAATTTTCAATTTGGTCTCATTTTCTTCCAAAAATCCGACTACACTGACCATTGAACACCCCTAACAAAAATAATTGATAACACATTTGAGGCGAAGCCTACTAAACAGGCAAATGATGCAACCAAAACAATCGTTAAAACCTTCAAAGCAAAGCCTATTAGATCATCAAAATTTGATGATGAACACCTTTTCTTCTTTGAAGGCAAAGCCTTGAGAGACCAATGTTTATACACGAAAAAGGAAAAGGAAAAGGAAAAGTGGTTGAAGCCAATAAACAGTCATTTTCTATATATTCGAACTATGTAGAAGCTCGAATGTATGGTATTAATTAATTAACGTCACCATTTTAATTTACTGTTATGGCTTTAAAGGCCAAATGATGATGTTTCACTCAAACTTAAAGTGGTTTTAAACTTTTAACATGGAGTAACAACGTTCTAGTTTTTTCATGTTGTTCATAGATTGTTATGTCAAATACCTATCAATATCGTGTTTGGAGCCTATACCAAGAGTTAAACGTGAACTGCTACAACATATGAATGAAGAATGCCTAGAAAAAGTTAAAGCACTATGTGAAATGATGAGAATATGGTGAAACCGCCGGCTCAATCTGAACGACAACCCCTAGAGATCCAAGCAGCGTTAGAGGCGGCCCTAGCAAGAGTAGCACATGTGAAAAATCAAAGCAATGAAGCTCTTCGTGCCACTTTGCAAACCCTATAGAAGCAAGTTGGCACGCTGCAACTTGAAATAATACAAAATCATATTAAACTCAGTTAACATTTTCATGTAGGTTAGCAGGAGAACTAGAAGAATCCAGTAGCTGGAGAAGAAAAATAGGACGATGTGGCCATGGAGTGAACAAACCCAAACGCTAAAAAGGAGCCATTGCAACAAGAAGAAGGCGATGCATAATTCAAACATGTCAAACATGGCATAGCGGGGGCAAATGAAACCAAATAAGTCCTGACAGAAACAAGACATAGAGAAGATACTAGAAAGAAAAATGATCGAAGTAAGGATGCTAGGGACTATTGCCATAACAAAGTTGAACATCCAAACTAAGATGTCGCTAACCTCTAAAATCCTGCCCACTCTGATTCCAAAAAAGTTTGTGGCACAAAAATTCAGGTACTATATTGGGAAGACGGACCTCGTAGGCCACATATGCAGATTTAAGCAAATGATGGCATTACACCAATAGTAAGATGAACTTATGTGCAGAATGTTTCCCACCATCTTGGACGGGATCACCCTTAACAGTATCTTCTTTTATGCTTAATAACTAACTTTTTTGTTATGTCATATGTCTTCTTGAAACAATATGCAGCGTACCCTTAACCATATCTTCCTTTGTGCTCAATGAATGAGGGAAAACGGCGTGACCGTTACTAATTGTAGATACTATATTAGCCCTAACTAAACTTGAAGGAACGACCAAGAATGAGCGGAAGGTCTACTGTAAACGTGTATGCGCTTACTTATGAGAAGCAAAAAAGAGTACCTGATCAACACCCTATCATGTTCGATGATATGTACACAATCCAAACTAGAGGAGACTACAATGACGCACTGATAATCAGTATCCAAATAGTAAACTACTTATTAAGAAGTGTATTGGTGGATAATTGAAGTGCCCAATACAGCTCGACCATGGAGAAAATGTGAGTTGAAGCAACGAAGCTGCAAAATCTTGGCCAAGCATTGATCGGGTTCAACGAGGAAGAAACATACTCGAAATATATATTTTTTCTCCATATATATGCTAAACCATTTAATTACCTAACAGAATTTGTAGATGTAAACAATCACTGTACAATGCAATACTAGGAAGATCTTAGATTTACAAAACGAAGGTTGTTCCTTCCACTTATCAAAAAACATTGAAGTATCCAAGTCCAGATGGCATAAAACGATTAGAGGAGAGCAAGCGGCAGCACAATGTTGTATTTGTTGGTCATCGTGGCGTGTGGGCGGCGGAAGCGTGTGGCGCATGGTCATTTAAAAAAAATTGATTTTTAATAAAAATCAAATCTTTTAATAAAATAAAATTGTACAACAGCACGATAACTAAAAAAACTTTTTATTGAAAACTCATTTACAATCAGTTAGGATGCATTATATATTTATATATTAAATCTACAATATACAAGGTTAGAAATCATATACCTCTTGTAGTCTTAAACAAGCATTCTTTCAAAACCGATCGATCCTCCGTTCTACGAAACCGTTCCAACGATCAGTAGACTCTGAGATCCACATCAAAACATTCCAAGTCAATCCTCAACGTACTAGGACGTTTGTGGGCACGTAGAATATTACAAGACACATTTTTCTGTATCTAGATGTAATCAATACATGAGATCTAGAGATTTACTGAGGATGACTTTTGTTAGATGATTCTCTAAAAAAACGTGATGAGCATTCTTTTAAAGATTTGATTAACTAATAATCATAGAAAAATCACTCTGAGGGATTGTGTTCTAATCTCAATTCTTTTATTGATGAACTCACTCTTTGATACAAATCATTAATCTGATTGATGACATCAGAATAATATATGTATATATTTTTTGATAATGACGTATAAGATATTAGGAATAATTAAAATTATAAATTAATATTTAATTTCAAATTGCTCAATGCAGTGGGACCCACTGTATAATGATGCACAACTGTAGTGTCACGTGGCACTGCAGTGTGTTGTGAGGCAGCACAGT
Organism: Datisca glomerata; assembly: GCA_003255025.1. Taxonomy (NCBI): domain Eukaryota; kingdom Viridiplantae; phylum Streptophyta; class Magnoliopsida; order Cucurbitales; family Datiscaceae; genus Datisca; species Datisca glomerata. The sequence continues at coordinate 390,855 of QANY01005132.1, forward strand.
GCCTCACGGCACCATTGTAGTGTCATGTGGCACTCCAGTGTTGCACCTCCACTACTGAGTGTCACATGGCACTACAGTAGTCAATATCAATATCTGATACCCAATCAGTGATTGACACGCGACAATTACTGTAAATTAAATATTTATTTTAATCATATATATATATATATCAGTTAATTCAAAATTAACATATATGAGTACCCTTATCAACTAAATTATCTGTCATTTCACAAATAATAGATTTAGTTGATCCAAAATTATTATCTAATAATAATTTAATTATCTAATTTCACAAATTAGATATTTTGTCTCTAGAAAAATAATCGATACTTATTTATATATATAATTTCCAAAAATTGCATTTATATATATATATTTCAATAATTAATTTTTAATTAATTAATCACATATAATTATTTCATAATTATGTACTTACCCCAGAATAAAAATTTCATATTTAGTTATTTTCTCATGTCCTAATCTTAAATTCCAATAAACCAGATTATTAATTGGGAACTATGAACCTATAATCCTAAGCTCCAATAAACCAGATTATTGGAGACCATTGACCTATAATTCTAAGCTCCAAGAAACCAAATTATTAATTGAACTCTTGAATTAAATAATCTTATTTATTAGTTCCATTATTAGTCCATATAAATATGGAATCGCACTCTAAGAGATTATAGATTATATTTACAGAGTATTCTCATGTAGTCCACTGATATAATCATTTCATGTAATTCTGCCATCCAATTATTGGTTCGTAAATTAGATTGGTCAAAGTTATCATTTTACCTCTAATTACCTCTTGATCCTTAAGTATCATTAATCCACTAGTGATTGACTAATTTATAATCATATTATAAGTTTGAACTCAATAACCATTCAGTTTTAGATTTAACATTTAAGAGAACCAATATACGATCTATTAGGAAAGCTTGGATTCTAAATCTTGAAGACCATAACTTACATTAACATGTCAACCATCTCTCACTCACTCTTTTAAGATTATGTGATTCCTTTTAACTAATTAATTAATTCCAAATTAATTACTAGTTAAAATAATAACTCTATGAATATTTAATAATCAGTTATGCCATTTTCATTGATCTAAGTTCATTTAACCTTCTAAAGCGCCTAACTTATAATTATGTGAACTTAGGTTAACTAATTAATTATATTCATCAAACTTTAATAAAATTATTTTATTAAAGTCGGTTATCCAAAATGTTACTATAGCGCTTAGTGTGGTGTGATTATCAAGTTTTAACTAATAAAAACTTAGCAGTTTACATGCAATTGATTTCATCAAACAATAGATATAAACATGTTTGGACAATCCTAATAAATCATGTTTCGCCTGATGCGATGCATGATCAAATTAAAACTGTGTGGGATTTTCATGTATAGCATGTGATCGACTAATGTATGGACATGTTATCAAACATAATAATTAAATACAATCATAATGGACCGAGTGACTATTGGGTATTTCTAAATTACAACCCTTGAAATATAGAAATAAAATTATAAAGTGGACTTCAAGAATACATATTTATCAAATATTGCCTTCTCCTCATGATATCCATCTTCATAATCTTCAAACTTAAAAAACCCTTTTAATCAGGAAAATATATTTTTCTAAATCAAAATTGAATTTTATAATTATATCTTTTAAAATAGTTCACTTTGACTTTGTCAAATAAATATTTTATCTGATTTGATCAAATTTGAGTCAAACTCAATTAACCTATTAATTTCTAATTTTCATAAAATTAATAATTAATAATTAATTTTAAAATTAAATTAATTTCATATTTTAAAAAGATATTTGATAGATTTAAGGTTATCATCAAAATCTCCAGTAATAGGGTTCGTTGGTATCAGAATTTTTGTAAAACTTCCTTAAATGAGACAACAGTTGCCACCAAGCACCACCCACCACCAGATTTGCCGCCACCAGCCACTGACCGTCGACCACCGTCGGTCGTCGGCCGCTAGCGCCGGTTTTTCGGTGACATTGCTGGTTATTTAGAAATCGGCGGCGCCAGCGTCGGAAATCCAATTTTTGGTGCCTGCGCCGGAATTCTAAAAGAATTCATATTTCTTTTCTTTTTTCTCTGTCGTTCGTCTTGTGCATTCTTCGTCTTCTCACGATTGGAATAATTATAATAAATATTCAAAATAAACAAAATTCCAACGCCTCAAAACGGCCTACACAAGATCTAAGGAAAAATTAAAGAACAAAGTCGAACCCAATAATCACCATACAATTAACGGTCCATTATTTTTCATACATTCAAAAAACATAACCCTCTATTCATTCATACATATCTCATATTATATGAATAATATAAGAAAAATCACACATTATTTAACATATAAATATATAAAGACCGTTCTGATTCCACTTGTTGGTCGTCGCGATATGTGCACAACGGAAGCGTGTGGCGCTTGACCATTTAAAAAAACTAAACTTTTCAATAAAAATCAAATCTTTTACTAAAATAAAATTGCGGAACGCTACGATAATAAAAAACTTTTTATGAAAACGCATTTACAATCAGTCATGATTCATTATATATTAAATCTACAGTATATAAGGTCTGAAATCATATACATCTTGTAGTTTTAATCAAGCGTCCTTGCAAAACCAATCGGTCCTCCATCGCACAAAACCGTTCCAAAGATCATTAGAATCCGAGATCTACATCAAGATCTTCCAAGTCAATCTTCAATGCATTAGGACGTGTGTGTGCACATAGAATATTACTAGACATTTTTTCTGTCTCTACACGCACTCAATACATGAGATCTAGAGATTTACTGAGAATGACTTTTGTAAGATGATTATATAAAAGAACGTGATGATCATTCTTTTAGAGGATTTGATTAACTATTAATCGTAGAAAATCACTATGAGTAATTGTGTTCTCAACTCAATTTTCTGATTAATTAACTCACTCTTTGATTCAACTCATTGATCTTATTGATGACATTAGAATAATATATGTATATCTTTTTTATAATGGCATATAAGATATTTTGAAATAATTTGAAATTAAATATTATCCAATGCAGTGGGATTCCACTGTATAATGGTGCATGCAATGTCACACGGCACTGCAATGTGCCGTGAGGCAGCACAGTGCCTTATGGCGCCACTGCAATGTCATGTGGCACTGTAGTGTTGCACCCCCACTACTGTAGTGCCATGAGGCACTATAGTAGTCCATGTCAATCTCTAATACCCACTCATTGATTGACACGTGGCAATTACTACAAATTAAATATTTATTTTAATCAGATAAATATCTAGATATCAGTCAATTCAAAATTAAGATATCTAATTACCCCTAGCAACTAAACTATCTGTTATTTCACAAATAATAGATTTAGTCGATCCAAATTATTATCTACTAATAACTTTATTATCTAATTTCACAAATTAGATATTCTCCCATTTATCGATAATTTCTGAAAATTACATTTATATATAAACAATTTAATTAACACACATAATTATCTCATAATTATGTACATGCCCCAGAATAAAAATTCATTTACAAGTTAGTCCTTTTACTCATGTCCTAAAATATTCACACTATAGACTACGTAGTATAGAGGTGACTTTAGGACCATGGACCTATAATCCTAAGCTCCAATATATTAGATTATTAATTAAACTCTTTAATTAAATAATCTTATTTATTAATTTTATTAATACTCCAATATAAATATGGAATTTTACTCTTAGAGATTATAGATTTTATTTACAGAGTATTCTCATGTACTCCACTTATTAATCATTTCATGTAGTCATATCCTCCAATTATTAGTTCGTAAATTAAAACTGGTCAAAGTTATTGTTTTACCCTTCTAATAACCTCTTGATCCTTATGTACCATTAATTCACTAGTGAATGATTAATTTATAATCTTATTAAAAATTTGAGCTCAATAACCATTCAGTTCCAGAATTAACAAAAGTCACTAGCTTGTTTTACAAACAAACATTAACGAGTGAATCAAAAGATCCAGTAGACATGTAGATGAGTTCTTGACTACTTAGGATTAAGACCGATCTACATATGATCATCGAATTGATGTGTATTAAATCTTTACTATAAACGGCACAATGATAAATATATTAATTCACATCAGTTCAGTCATATATAATCTCATTATATAAAGTATATTCACTAAGAAATCTATCCACATCAATGATCTAGATCTAGATTACATGCATTCATAATGCTTAGTGAACCGTATTAGCAACCATTAATTAAAGATTTCATACTTTAATATGTTGCTGACAATTTTATTCAATATCTATTATCTTAATCCTCTCATACTAATACAAGACCATAGTCTCATTAATGAATATAGAATTTTCAGATATTAATTCAATAATAATTTAAAATAAATTTATAAGAAAAATATAATCTTCATTGAATTTCATATTAAAATGTCAATACACATATTTTGAGGGCATAACCTCCAACAGTATTGTCATGGCAAATGACGCAGCAAGGAAATCCGCTATCACAGCAGGAAAATGAGTGGTAACCCAATGTTGATAGTAATCAAAGAGTGGTTCTACAACTCCGTAAAATCGAAGTCACCTCAGTTCGAAGAAGCTGAAGAGTTCGAGTAGATGCCGCTTGACAGAAGCGAAAAAACTACCAAAGTAAAGGCGATTTTATATGAGACATAGAAGAAAGAAATTACTACCTTCCTCAAGAAAAATATAGACAATATTCACATGGGAAACAACAAACATCCTCGAATAAGCGAAAGTCTCATATGCCGCCTCTTGAATGTGGACCTACGAGCTAAACTTGTGAAGTAGAGAAGGCAGACGTTTGCACCCGAAAGGAAGCAAGCAGTCAAATAGGAGGTAGATAGACTTGAAAGCTGACTTCATTAGAGAAATAATATACCTGGAATGGTTGTTAAATTTTGTACTACTAACAAAGAAGAATAGAAAATGAAGGGTTTGGTAGATTTTACAGACCCAAAGCATGCCCCAAAGATGAGTACCCCCTTACCTGAATTGGCCATATGATGCAACATCTGGACACAAGTTGATGAGCTTTGTGGACGCCTTCTTCGACTACAATCAGGTGAAGTATCCCACAATCAATAACAAACATATTTATAACAGGTTATTATTTATTTTACAAGATAATATGTTTTTGGCTTAAAAATGCTGAAGCAGCCTATTAGAGGTTGGTGAACCACATCTTCCACAAGAAGATAGGGTAGACAATGGAAGTCTATGTAGATGATATGTTGTGAAGTCAATGAACAGAGAATACCATGGTCACCCTCTAAAAGTGACTTTTGTCGAAAATGCGTAAATATAACATGAAGCTAAATCCAGATAAGTACGTGTTCAGTGTAAAGGTCGGGAAATTCTTGAGGGTATATGGTCACACAGAGAAGAATTGAAGTCAATCCCAATCAAGTTAGGGATATTGTAATACCCCGATCCCCGAGGGTTAAACATGCTTGAAATTTCACAATTAAAAAATTCACAATTCAATTAAAATCCTAATTTGAGAAAATCTCCAAATTGAAAACCCTAATTTTACCCTAATTTTAACATTAAATAGCGGAAGTATAAAATTATTTTAAGAGAATATTAACTCATTAAACTGAAATAAATGATTCATCAAACTGTGATAAAGTGAAGCACGAAAATCCATAAGACATGAAAGTTAAACATGAATATTCATAAATTTCTCAAATAACTAAAGTCATAATGTTATAATTTTACTTAAAAAATCATAATCATGCCTGCTATGGTAGTCCATCACTCTTACTGCTCACCATCATCTGCAACACAATCATCTATGGGGATGAATATTAAAAATACTCAGTAAGTAAATTCACATACTTATAATTTCACATGACATAAATGTAAACATATAACTCATGCAAATTTATTTTACACGTTCGCTGGTCATATATAATACTTGTAATAACACATCGATTTCATGGTTAACATATAACTTGAACTTTTACTTATACATGCCGATACTTATACTTGCTTGATCATAATTTGACTTGGCATATCCCTTGATTAACACCTAACCCGAATTGTTTCACAACTTGAACTTGAACTTGTAACATGAACTTGAACATGATTGATTGAGTGTACTGAAACTTGATGTCACTTAATGTTATCTATCATTAAGGACGCTAACATGAACATGGTGACATCCAACTGTATAACTTGATAACATGACGTGAACAATCTGGTTACTTGATAACCAAGGGACATGACTAAGTCTACTTCTTGTTTACTTATCACTTTACTTGAATTAATATTCATAATTCACATTATCACATATACATGGGTAAACATATAACTTGTTCATAAACATAAACGATATAACTATTACATGTATAACTCCAAATATAATCATATATAACATGGTAAATAATTTCATTGTGATATGGAAAATAAATAAAACACTTGATTATAAGATTGAACATAAAGAAATAATAAAACAATTTCACATTATATATCCTACACTTATAACATATGAACCAAATTATTATGTAAATCCACTTACTTGGAATCGCTACGAATTAAATTCAATAACTAATGACCTGGAATCCAAGGATCCCAGATCACAACAAATTCATATAAATCTACAATTATTTAATTAACTAAGCGAGGTTGGGAACAGGCGAAAAGTACATCGGGTGTAAATTATCAAGCGGTTTTAAACGATTCAACAAGGTTCGGGTGGTATGAACTTGTTCGGTTCTTTTGTTTTGGGCCAGTTCGGTCTAGTCGGGTTGAACCAATTTGGTCTAGTCTGATCGAGCCAGTTCAGTCTGGTCTGGTCTAACTGAACCGGTTCAAAGGAAGGGGAGGAACAGAAAAGGGAGATGAAGAAGAGGGAGAGATAGAGACGCAACAGAGATGAGGGAAAAGTGAAGGAGAGAGAGACCGAGAGAAGAAGAAACAGAGGGGAAGAGGGAGACGAAAGAGAGCAAGAAGCAACAAAGAGAGGAAAGAGAGAGGAAAGAGAGAGACCGAGAGAAATAACAAGAGGAAGACAGAGAGAGACCGAGAGAAGCAAAAACAGAGGGGAAGAGGGAGACGAAGGGGAGAGAGACACACAACTTAGAGGGGGGAAAAGACGAAGGAGACAGAGAGAGACACACACAACTGAGAGGGGGGAAAGACGAAGGAGAGAGAGAGACCGAGAGAAACAGGGGAGACATATACGAAGGAGAAAGAATCGAATAAATTGGAATAGAAAGCGAGAGAAAAACAATGGAATATACAAAATTTTAAAACCGGAGGAGACCAACAATGGAGATGCTGCCAGCGAATGAAATGAAGAAAAATATAGAGGAAACAAAGGGTTTCACTGGAAAAATTAGAACAAAATTCAGATTGAAGCATCAACACATTAATTAAAATCTAAGTTGAATAGAGAGAGAAAATAGGAAAGAAAAATAGAAAAGAAAGGCAAGAAGGAAAAACTGAATACTTACTTAAATTAGAAAAAAGAAGAAGATGAAGATGAAAGAATGAGAATCAATGGAGTTTTCGCCAGAGGGAGAGGGCTGCCATAGAGATAAAACCAAGAGAGAATGGCAATTAAAGGGAGGGTTCATGAATTAAAAGAAAATGGGGAAGGAAGGAGTTGTGGGGTGTTATAGGGGAGGGGTTCGTGCAAAAGAGATGGAGAATGGGGTAGATACACTAAGGTGTATACACAATGGTGTGAGTGAGGGGTTTTTAAAATTACAAAATTACCCATTAATTCTTTAGGATATTACATTCTCCCCTCCTTAAGAACTTTCATCCCCGAAAGGAATATACCTTACAAAAATAACTCTGGATACTTGACACATATCTCCGCTTCTCGTTCCCATGTTGCTTCTTCGACTCGATGATTTCTCTAGAGAACCTTGACTAACTGAATCGATTTGTTACGAAGAGTCTGATTCCTGTGCTCTAGAATTTTGACTGGCTTCTCCTCATAAGTAAGATCATCACGAACTTGCAGAGGTTGAAAATCGTTGACATGCATTGGATTAGGCACGTACTTGAAAAGCATCGAGACGTGAACCACATTATGAATACCTGAAAGAGCTGGTGGTAAAGCGAGCCGGTAGGTCAAATGACCAATACGATCCAAAATCTCAAAAGGGCCAATAAACCTGGGGCTCAGCTTCCCCTTGCGACCAGAACGCATAACTCCCTTCATTGGGGCAACCTTGAGAAACACATGATCACCCACTTCAAATTCGAGATCCTTCCTCCTTATATCTGTGTAACTCTTTTGCCTACTCTGAGTGATCTTCATTCTATCTCTGATTTTTTGAATAGCTTCATTTGTAGACTTAACCAAGTCAGGGCCCAAAAGCTTTCATTCGCCAACCTCATCCTAGTGAACTGGCGACCGACATTTTTTTCCCATAAAACGCCTCAAACGGAGCCATACCAATCGTCGCCCGGTAACTGTTATTGTAAGCAAACTCGACGAGTGCCAAGTGCGCATCCCAACTGTCAGAGAAATCTAAGACATAAGCTTAAAGCATATCTTCCAACATCTGAATCATTCACTCAGATTGCGGATGAAAAGTTGTACTAAAATTCAACTGAGTACCCAAAACTCTTTGCAAACTCTGCCAAATATTTGACGTGAACCACAGATCCCGATCTGATACTATAGACACCGGAACCCCATGAAGTCGAACAATCTCTCGGATATAGAACCGAGCCCAATCCTAAACTGAAAATGTAGTCTTGCTAGTCAAAAATGTGTAGACTTGGTGAGACGATCTACCATAACCCAAATAGAGTAAAAACCTTTTACCGTCCTCGGTAACCCTGAAATGAAATCTATAGTCACATGCTCCCATTTTCATTCAGGAATACCTAAAGGTTGCAAGACCCCTGATGGTCGTTGTCTCTGTGCCTTGATATGCTGACACACCAAACACATACTAACGAACTCAGCGACGTCACGCTTCATACTATTTCACCAATAATGTAACTCCATATCATGATACATCTTAGTACTGCTAGGGTGCACAGTGTATGGTGAACTATGAGCCTCCGTGAGTAATTCCTGCCTAATGACTGCGTCTTTCAGAACACAAAGCCTCCCATGAAAGCGAAGAGCTGAATCATTATTAACATCAAACCCTTGTCCTTTGTCCGAACCCACTTTGTTACGAATCAAAAGTAACTCAGAATCTGAGTTCTGTGTATCGATAATATGTTGTTGTAATGACGGTTGAACTGTGAGCTGAGCTAACTGCGCTGTAGTATCTTTTAGCAAAACCAGAATCTTGGTACGTTCAAATTCCTCCAAAAGATGCTCTTGAGACGTAATAAGAGCTGCTGAATGGGCTGATTTTCGACTTAAGGCATTGGCCACTACGTTTGCCTTTCTTGGGTGATAAATGATCTCGTAGTCATAATCCTTCCCCAATTCAAACCAACGGCGTTGCCTCATGTTAAGCTCTTTCTGAGTGAAAAAGTACTTAAGACTCTTATGATCTGTGTAAATCTGACACTTACAACCATACAAGTAATGTCTCCAGATCTTGAAGGTAAATACAACTGCAGCCAACTCCAAATCATGTGTAGGATAATTCTGTTCATAAGGCTTGGAATATGCTATGACATTTCCCTGTTGCATGAAAACACAACCCAATCCTCTCTTGGAAGCATCACTGTAAATCACAAAGTCGCTCTTATCATCTGGAATGGTCAACACTGGTGTTGTCACTAATTTTTGTTTAAGTCTCTAAAAACATATCTCACACTCAGCCGTCAAAGTAAAGGTGGTACTCTTCCTGGTCAACTGAGTAAGTGGAACAACAATCTTTAGAAAACCCTCAACGAACCTCCTATAATATCCTGCTAAACCCAGAATTTGATGACAAATTGATAAGTATCAGCGGACAAGGTAGAAAGCCCAAGTATTGATGACAAATTGTATGTACTTTGTACAAAGAAGTAGAACCCAGCTGACAATGCCCAATAATCTATTACTTGAAGGACGAAACACTACCAGCGGACAAGGTAGAGGGATGAAAGCAGCACCAAGAAGGGGCTAGATATTCCTTGATGAATGATAGATTGTATAGAAGATCCTTCTCAGGCCCGCACCTGAAATGCCTTACCTGAAAGGAGGTTAAATATGTTCTAGCTGAAATTCATGAAGAAATTTATGCAACCACACTAGGGGAATATCTCTAGCACATAAAGCGTTGAACGAAGGAAACTATTAGTCCAAAATGCAAGCAGAGGCCAAGGAATACATATTTGATAAGTATCAGCGGTGTGCTCCAGTACCTAGACTTGCTCCAGAGGAACTCCAAACTTTGGTTGGCCCGTGGCCGTTCATGCAGTGGGGGCAAGATACATTTTGGTACTAAATGAATATAGGTAGAAGCACTAGCTAGAATCCGTGAAGAAGATGTAAAAAGATTTGTATGGAAGGAAATGATATGCAAGTATGGGATCCTGAAGGTTTTGATTTTAGATACTGGTCTACAATTCACTGGAAAAAATTAGGAAATTTTATGAAGAATTGGGAATAAATGCCCTATTCTCTACCACATACTACCGCCAAGGAACGAACAAGAAGAAAGATCCAATCGCCCGCATATTGAAGGGTTGAAGAATATATGTGAGTCAGCAAAAGGTAAATAGGTGGAGGAGTTAGCATTAGTATTGTGGGTTATCGCACAACAACCCAAGAACTAACTGAACAAACACCTTTTGCACTAGGGTTAGAGTGAAGCAGTAATATTAATGGAAATTGGCTATTCGACTACGACCTCAGACGTTAAAGAAGAGGAAAGCTCAAGGTTGATTGAGAAACGGTTGGATTAAGAAAGACAAGAAATGGCTCTCATCATACTCGAAAACTAGAATAAAAAATGGCGGTCATACTTTTAAAAGCAACGACCAAAAAAGTATTAACCTAAAGAACTAGTTCTCAAGGAGAACACGCAATCGGATGGCAGAAAGATGGGCCCAAATTAGGAAGGCCTGTATAGAGTGAAGGAAGCAGGAGGCAAAGGCTCATACTAGCTAACCACTTGCGATGGGGTTAATCTCCCATCACATGAAGAAATACCATGTATGAAAGTTAACTCCTATTTTTTATTAATAATAAAATATCTCAAACTCCGTGGCTTTTTCCCTATAAGGGTTTTTCATATTTTATCAATGGAATGCTTTTCACATATCTAGATATCTCATTGCACCTGTCACCCATATTCAAGACCATATAACTCTGATAAACTTCAATTCAGGTCTGATCTTTATATTTTTCTTGGATATTCATCTTCCCATAAAGGATACATGTGTCTCAATCTATCTTGTATAGACTTTACATCTCTGGAATCGTTTTGTTTACTAAGGATGAGTTTCTTTTAAATATTGTGCCATGTCTCCCACTATTGCTCATACTTCTCCTTCCCCATCTTTTTCTTTCTCAACCATTAATTCCCTTTTTCTCTTTGAAACTATCTCTACAACACCTCCAGCTTCTTCATTAGATACTACATATAGCTAGGTACACATGCTTTACCTATACCTGCTCAGCCTCTTCCATCCCCACCAATATCACCCCGTATTTTCTTCATTCACCATATGACCACTAGATCTAAAAGTGGCACTTTCAAATCTAAGTCTCTCGCCTCAAGTAAACACCCTGTCCCTATTACTTTTATACCTAATGAACCAAAAAAATGTCAAAGAAGCTCTTACAACCACCACTTAGACTAAAGATATGACTGATGAATACAATGCCTGGTAAAGAACCAAGCTTGGGATCTTGTCAAATTTGATCCCTAAATGAATCTTTTAGGCAACAAATGGGTGTATAAAGTTAAACTAAATGATGATGGGAGTTAGGCCCAATACTATCCGACTTGCTACTACCCTGGCTCTTTCATTTAAGTGGGACATTAGGCAGCTTGATTTTAATAATACTTTCCTTAATTAATGGCATTCTTCACGAGGCAGTTTTGATCATGAAACAACCAGAAGGCATCCTTGACAGCAGCATGCCATATCAGGTTTGCAGATTCAAAAAAGGCTCTTTGTGTTTTGAGGCAAGCACCGAGAGCCTAATATGATAAACTAAAGGGTACCTTACATGAGCTATCGTCTATGGGTCCATTAGTCTGTGTCTTTCATCATTAACACTAGCTGGTTCTTTATCTTAGTGTATGTTGATGATCTATTGGTTACTGACAATGACAACGCCCTCATTACTAAGGTCATACAGCACCTGCATACTAGTTTTTCCAGCAAAGATCTTGGCTTCTTACATTATTTCTTTGGTACTGAGACAAAATAACAACCCGTTGTCTTGCCTTTGAAATGGATGTCAAATGCCCGGTTAAGAGGAATATATATGTAAGTAAATTTCTACATGACTATTCTTTTTTTCCTTTTAAAATAGTTTACAATTGTTTAAATCAATTTTTATGAGCCTTTTTGGATCTATATTGTAACCCATTGCTGACATTTATCAATGCAATTCTCATACCTTTCATCTACTTTTGTCTACCTCGTTAAAACAAGAAACAAAACATAAATACCTTTCTTGATAATTATGTCATAAAAATTAACAAAACCTTCATTAATCCCGTTTCACATAATCGGTACATCACAATCTTTGATCATTCTTGCATACAGGGAGTACTGTTTCCGCTATGATGTTGCGACCATCACTTTATTTATTTTTTTTAAACAAACCAATTATTTTCTTGCAATTATTTTGAATTCCAATTTTCTTCAAAACCTCAATTTTTTTAAGTAATTGTTGAATTTTTAATGAGAATTTTGGAAATAGTCTAGTACATTAGCCCATAGTCACTAACGAGTCTTTCAATATTTAGACCTGAGATTTTAGTCGATAATTAATATGATGACAACTATCAACATTAACGTATCTGACACAGACACACCTCTAACACGTCTAATACGTTTCTAACACATACTTGAGACGAGTTTTGAAATTCTAAATCGAAGAAGTGGTTTCGCGAATGAAATTTGAGAAATGAGATTGCTACATAATATTTCTATTGGCATATACCTGTGGTCGACCACACTTCGACCATAACATACAATAAACAAAATTGTGAAGTGCAAATTCACTTAACCTTTTAAAAAATTTAAAAAAATATTGAATAAATATTTAACTATTGAGTACTACAATATTGTTGACGGGAAATACAAATATGTTGATTATAGATATCGTATTTTATTAGTCTTAATATCTTCCGAACCAATTTTCTTTGTTTTATTTTAGCCCAATACTAAAGCACAAGAAAATAACCAAAAAAATCTAAAATGAGAATTCAAAAAAGAAGAAAAGAAAAAATATAAACTTAGAATAAAGTTCTATCCGTGGTGAGGATTACAAATCTATCCATTTATGAAGACATGCAGATAAAATTTGGACCTAACACTAAATTTCGCAGGTACCTAACACTAAACCTCTGACATAACACTAAATTTCAACATTTTGTAGTACCATCCAACACATTTGTAATGCCTCTAAACAAATTTGTAGTTTGCTCAACACATTTATACACCCCAAGAATCTAACATCAAATTTCAAAAACTTGCAGTACCTTCTAACTTGTTTGTAGTACCTTTCAACACATTTGTAGTTATCCAAGTACCTAACACGCAATCTTACATTTTCTAGTAACCTTCAACACATGTGGAATACCCCACAATAACGATGTAGTGCCTTAACTACCTTAGAGTGTCCGACATGGTGGAGAGGTCAACCACTTAGAGTGCCTGACATGGCTGACAGGTCAATCACTATACACAAATGTATCAATACTTGTAACATATGATTAACATATAGATATTTCTGGATTTTAGAAATATTTGACTCAACCAATAAATACTCTAGTCGACCACCTAAGTAAGTGTACTAAGAAACATCTTGTTACTATTTAATTTGTCCAGCAAACTGAAATAAAGAGCTAAACAATGCTCGGAGTGAAAGTGAGTCTTAACCTTAAAAGTTGCCTAGAAGTAGGCCTTCATCACATGATTTTGAGCAACAACATTATGATCCCTTAGAAGGAAACACATTTCTTCAAAATTCGTGAAAAAGTGAATGATATCAATGCATGTGTGCAATCATATGAGCGAGAGGTAGTCGGAAGTACCAAACACACAAAGTGTATAAAGTAGAAAATTTACGCTCCACCCTTTGTAGTTTGTCTAAATTAATGTCAACTGACAGTTCTCAATCAATTATGACAAAAGTTCTATAACTGATAGTTCTCAATCAATTACGGTAAAAGCGCTATATATGACATTGGAATTGAATTATATTCAACTTTCTTTTTATTTTTCATGCTCCCGTGTTGATTCTGATTGGTCTGACCAATATTTTGCTAGTGCAATTGTAGTCTTTTATAAGGCCTTAACACATTTTGAAAACCTGATTGTTATGACTAGTGATGAATGTACGGCATCTGTGAATCCATACGGTGTCATGTTCCTAGATCATTTGTGATACTTTAAATACAGTGTCATGGTCCTAGATCATTTGTGATACTTTAAAAAACTTGGTCTAGAGTTCCTAGCTTGCAATGTGCATCCAAAATTGGATGCTTGCACTTCCTGCTTTTTTCGTTTTAAGGAGACTTCCATTGGAGCTTATGAAATTCTTCCATTTTTAACTCTGTATTTTATTCTTTCACCAATGACTATAGCGGCTGTGAAGTTGATAGAAGCATTTGCAACCATTCTATCATAATATGGAGACGTCAATATATTAATGAATATTGCAACCATCTCTTTCTCAAAAAAGAAGATTGCAGCTAAACAGTTAACTCTCTCCACCTATGTGCATATTCCTTAAAGATTTTGATTTACTTTTTTTCTATTATTGGTAAATAAAAATAGTCATGAGCCATATCTATATTGTACTTATACTTCCTTAAAAATGCATCAGCCAAAATCTATCCATTTCTAAATTTATCGGTTGTCCAATTGGATATACCAACTAGCTGCAGGTCTTACTAGACTATTTTCAAAAAAGTGAATCAATAACTTGTCATCATGTGCACATGCATCCATCCTTCTATAGTTGATAAGGTGAATCCATCCTTCTATAGTTGATAAGGTGACTCCTAGGCATGTGCTACCAACATACTTTTCAAACTTGGGTAGCTTTAATCTAGGAGGAAATGTTATATGAGGGACCAAACATAATGTGTTGTATTAATGATGTCATACACATATGATACTTCAATAGCACACAAAATTCTTAAGGAAATCTAACTTTTCCTTAGCGGACAACTCCTTAATTGGTTCATAATTTAACCTTTGGATTATTGACATGCCCAACCAGTGGAGTGTCATTTTTACTGCCACCAAGAGATTGGATTATGAAATAATATCTACGCATCTTGGAGTGAACCGCTTCTTACATGTTAGGAGTTACAAAATGTTCAAAAACCATTGTTGGAGCATGATGAAACTAATCTCCATATTGGCGCATATGAGTATGAATACATATAGAGGAATTAAGAGTGGTATCCCTTAGTAGATGATCTTATAATTCTTGAGATAACTGATTGGCTAGTTGAAATTCTTTACTAACTATTCTCGCAGTAACAATAATAAGTTCTTGAATCCTAGTCGTTTGCTCTTTCCGCTCGTTAATCTCACACATCGTTTGCTCACGTGATAGCTCTTTTTTCTTGTTTCATCCATGACTCGAGCTTGAGATCATGATCTCAAGGATGATGGAGGTGCACTGGTGTTTTTCTTTTTACTTTTTAAAAACTTAATGAAACAATCTAGATTAGTATATATGCATGACGATTATTTTGGAAATAAATTCAAAGTTATGACCAATCATTTTTTTAGGACGTGATGGTCACTCAATTTGAAATGTATTTTGGTTTGTGAAAACTCATATTTAGTTCATAAGTCATTTATGTGTAGGGAATATATTAATACCTTACAACACTCATTATTAAAACTCTTACCAGTTTTAATCAAAATGTATCAGAATTGTTTTAGAAAACTGCAGGAATAAAGTGAGAGAAATTTATTTTTAAATGTCCCATTAAAAATGAGATAAAATAGATGATCTTTCATGGGTGATACAACTGAAAAGTAATTCACTTTTTATAATTTTAAAACAACAAAACATTATTAGAGTTATGCTCGGTGTCCTAAGAATAAATTCTCACCCTAGTAGTTCAAGAAGATTGCTATCTCAAGAATCTCCAAATCCATCATAGGAATCTTATCTTAAGTAAAAACTAAATCTAATTATTATTGAAATTAGAGGGATTTAACAAATCTAATTATTATGATTCTGTCTCATACATAACATATATATATATATATATCTAATAAGTGAATGAGTCAACGAACACATTATCAAAATAGTCTCTCACACACACACAAATATATGTTTCTCTAATAAGTGGATGAGTCAACGAACACATTATCAAAATAGTCACAACAATATGATAAGAATATATAAATAAATAGTAAGTAAAAACGGACAGCTATCAAGAAGAGCAAGCCAAACAAAAGTGATAGAAAAGTAAAAAAAATGAAAAAAAAAACATGTAAAAGAGCAAAAGTGAGAAAATGATGTAAAACAAAAAATAAACATGTAGAACATGTAAAATGAGATTAGTGAAAAACTTTAGAAAAGTTAAAAAAATGCAAAAACATGTAAAAGAAGTAAAAGTGAACAAATATGTAAAGCAAAAAATAACACGTGAAACATGTAAAATGAGAATAGAGAAAAATTTATAATATATTAAAAGTGGCATGAGAAAAATCTTTTTTAACACTTTAATTCACTCATAATTAAGCTATTTTAAAATTGTCCCTCAATTTGACATGTTGCATAAGCTTATTGGTCATCTAAGTTTGTTTGCCTAAGCATCTTAAATTATGATCATTCATTAAAATTATTTTCTTATATTCAAAACCATGTATCACGTTTATAATTGATATCTTTAGTATGATTTCATTATTTTAAAAAGGAGTTGGA
Source organism: Datisca glomerata (assembly GCA_003255025.1). Classification (NCBI taxonomy): domain Eukaryota; kingdom Viridiplantae; phylum Streptophyta; class Magnoliopsida; order Cucurbitales; family Datiscaceae; genus Datisca; species Datisca glomerata. The sequence continues at coordinate 407,920 of QANY01005132.1, forward strand.
TGGTAAAAACTATTAATTGAATCCTAACAATGTATTTAGATGAAGCTTATTGGTCATCAAATTTGTTTATGTAAGCATCATAAATTATGGTATCATTCACTTAAAATAATTTTTTTATTTTCAAAACAATGCATACACGTTATCACGTTTTTAATACTATTTCATTATTTTCAAAAAGAATTTTGATGGTGGAAACAATTAATTGAATCCTAACCATGTATTTGGATGATAAAGTGACTACAAAAATTATGTTATCAAAGGAGAATTAACGAAGATGACTGCGTGTGTTAAACTTTTCAGGTGGTTATAAATTTGAAAACTTTGAGAGGAGTTTTCACCCATGTCTTTGTGTTAAATATAGCTTCAATAGGTGACTAGAGCAATTTGTAAAGTTCATAAGTTTTCATGGTAAAATATATTACTATACAATTATATTTACAATCTTCATTTTCCCTTATTTTCTTTTCCTCATATGTGTTATAGTTTTTTAATTGTTCTTTGAGAATCGATAATTATAGTAATGAATATGTCTACATTTTTCTTTATAGGCTCTTGGAGTTGAACTATTCTGTAAAGGAAATATTCCATAATACAAGGTAATGTGAGATTATTATGAAGGTAATGTGTTTATTTGATGCAAGTTTTATTTCAAAACAACTATTTGATTTAGATGATATTGGTTATTGTTAGAATTTTGTAATTTTCAACTGATGCGTGTTTCGAACATCTAGAAGAGTGGTATATGAACCAAGTAATTCTTTAGCAAGACAAAAAGATACTTTATTTGCTCATCTTTTAATTCGTGATAAACCATGGCATGAAATTGTTTAATTAGTAAATACAATATAACTGTAACATTTCCGCTAAGAAATTCACTATGTTTATATTCTTACATTCTTACATTCTTACATTCATTCTTACTGCTAATGTTAAAACTAACTTGACTATACGTTAAAGATAATAAATTAGTTATGGGAAAAAACCGTTAGCTCAAAATCTCTCAATGTTCTCATTATTTAATTATCCACCTAATACATATGAAAGAATACAAAAAAAAGGTATCTACAATGGATAACATTCCCAAGGCTAGACATATTGTGCATTAAAATTAAAAAAATATTCAATATTGAATTAGTAATAAATTTATATGTTATCTTCACAACATTTTTGTTGTTAAAAATATGGTGACGAAAAATGATTTTTGTCACGTTCATTACATGTGAGCCTATGGCATGTAAACCATATGAAATGAGAATAGTGAAAAACGTATAGAAAAAAAAATACAAAAACATGTCAAAGAGTAAAAGTGAAAAAAAAAACATGTTAAATATAAAACATGTAAAATGAGAATAATGAAAAACGTTTAGAAACAATGAATGAAAAAAGTTTACAAAAGTACAAAACAAAATGCAAACCACGTGTAAAAGAGCAAAAGTAAAAAAATGTAAACAAAAAAAAATATGTAAACATGTAAATTGAGAATAGTGAAAAACGTATAGAGTTAAAGCAAACACAAGAAGTAGCCAAAAATGAGAAAAACATGTAAAGGCAAACAAAATGAATCAAATAAAATGTTTGATTTGTGCCACTATCTCATTAATTGAGCTTCAGCCCTCTATGTTTACATAATTTTTGTTTATGTAGAAGTTTAGCTCTCAATGTTTATGTAATTTTTATCCATGTAGATTTTTAACTTTCTACATGTTATTATATAAATTTTTAAGGTATGAGAGACTTTGTAGGTGAGCTTTCTTACAAGGTATATACATTTTTAACCCATTATGGTTTGTTTGATTACACATTGAGCTGTATAAGACCCTAAACAAGTTTTATCCTCAATTTCATTTGGGCTGGCGGCAATGTATATCTCATTGTTAATTTTTCAAACTTCTAAAAAAACACCAATGTATTGAAAAGAATAAAGATATAACTCACAATTAGGAGTAAAATAGACAAATATTTCTCATTAATTTTTTATAGAAAAAATGAAAAAAAAAAATTTAAGATTGAAAATGAGAAAAGATGAAAAGTAATGAATAATAATTTTATTTTAGTTTTTGACAGATGAAGAAAAGTATACCTCAATAGTATAAATGAAATAAAAGGAACACCAATGAATGATATTTTTTATCTCTAATTTCTATCTCTCTCTTTTTTTCTTAGAAGCACTTCTCTGTTTCTCTCATTTTCTCTCCAACAACATTTTCCCCTCTCTCCTCTTTCTCTCAAAAAAAATTCTCCTCCCTCCTCCTTATTTTCTCCAAGAAAATTCTCCTCTTTCTCTCTTTCCTTCTCCTTTCTTTTCTTTCTGCCCTCTTAAGTGAAGATTCACTCTCCATTTACAGGCAAAACTATGGCTTCTTTAGACCTTGGGCTCTCTTATTTTAGTTTTAGACCTTGGGTTTTCTTTTTTCTTTTCTAGACCATGGGTGTAGTCTTTCTTAGCTATTATAGGGACTGATAAGCAAAGTGTGTATGTAAAAAGTATTGGTCGGATAAAGTACGGTAACACCTATAGTCAACAAGTTTAATTAACCCAACCTTATTTTAAGTTGATGAAGATTATTAGTTCAGATTATTTTAATTAATTTTAATTAAAGATAATAATTTACAACTAGAGTTGTCTCTCAACCCCAGTTGTGTGATGTCACATAAATAAGAGGCGTTTCTCTTAGATCTAAATGTTGGCTAGGTACACGTCCTGTAATAAGAAGAGTATTTATGAACCATGTAGACCATCCCCATAGGGGTGATGAAGGGAGGGCCCACATTTGTTGATGATCTAAGTAATAGCGAGGAAGATCATAAGGCCTTGTTATACACATAGTTTGAGGATTTAAGGGCATTAGAGTATTTAGGTTACATGTTTAGTGTACAATTTGGGTCTTCACGGGTTTGGCACGTGGATCGAGGATCATATTTTGATGTGGGTCAAGGTTCAAAGCTTGACATTGATTGAAGTTTTTGAGATTCACGCATCAAAAATATACTTTTCATTCATTTCTAGGATCATAGATTAGGTTGTCTCACGTTTGAACCAAGATCATGACTGTTTTTGTAGCACCACAATCCTTCAATTGGTATGAGAGTCAGGTTGTAATTCATTAGATGCCTAGTAGGAGAAACCAATACAATATGATATTTATGATTCGTAGAACAAAAAATTTTGGTAACGATGTTTTTAGTTTATTACCTTGCATAACCATTAGAAATTTATTTGCAGTTTTCTATCCGTTATTTAACTGGAGAGACAAGACAACCTACGAAGAGGTTATTTTTTCTCTTAGATTCATGTTTAATTTTTCATATAATTCTTGTGAGATTTCTAGAACAAATTTATGACTTTTATAATCTAGTTTGAATCGGATGGAGAATGAAAGCATGCAAAAAGAGGAGTCGACGAACAAGCGGACGAACGTGGGGATACTGCACGACAAGCCAGTAGTGGCAGCACTACCACCCTGAGAAGCAACAACAGACGTGTTGTTGCCTTGCTGTAGTAGTAGCTGTTGCAGATGCAGCAGTAATCTATCGACCATGGCAGTAACCACGAGTTAGGCGGAGCGTAGTAACGGTCATAGTGACCGGTGATGGACATGACGACAAGGTGACGGTGGACGGTTCCGTGCCCGTGGATGATGTGTCAACCTTATCTTCAAGTTTTTAAATTTTAAATTTTGACTAGGGGTAGAGTTATGCAATTATATAGTTTATCTTTTAAGATATTTTTTATATTTTTTATATTTATCATCATATCTTATTGTTTTAAAATGTGGTTAACATCATACGACTCACATATATTTTATCATAATATCAACTTATTCTTTAAATTATTTTTTCTTCTTAATTGATCCATCAATTTTCTTTATCTATCAACTTACATTCGACTGTCAAATGTATATTAAATAGTCACATACACGGCACATGTCTATTTTTTTTTTCTAATTTTAGCATTTTCTTCAAACTTATAAGCTACTCATTTCTCATGTTTTTTTATCCAAAAACCAGTCACAAATTATATTACACCTTTTTCATTGATTAGTCAAAATTTTGATAAATTCTTCTCTAATTTCAACAACGGTTCAGGTTTAATCTCCTTAAGGTTGATTTCGATTTTTATCAATCATATTTATTTTTCTCATTGAGAAAATTCTTAAATTGAAGCCTACATATCTGGACCGGTAGAAAATATCTAGTAATCAACTAATAAGCTGAAATTAAGATTTCTAATACAGTCATATATATTGCAACATGCAAATAGATTTACTCAACTGATGAGCATCTTCAGTCATAATAAATTAGTCGAAAGGAGACGGTGACTAAATTAGCAACTTCAGGGAAAGTTAACGAGGTATAACCGGTATTTATGTAAACATTAAAATTTATCAAATAAGCTAGGTCACTTTTAATTTGGATATAAAAAAGCATTCTATGTATATCTTTCCCAGTTTTCTGACCCAAAACTATATGAAACATATAATGGAATTTAAATTCAAATTTAAATCTTGTAATCAACTCACAAGAGCATCAAAATGTTGAAACAACCACCTGGATTGCCTCAGGCAACTCGTCCACGCATTTTTCTGCTCATCGCTCATCTAAAAGCAAAAATCTCGTCGAACCCCTCCATTTTTCACCCCTAAATTCATCACCCAACAGTCCCTTCATATCCTCCATTTTCTGCTCCTCCTCCACAACCTCCATGGTAGAAAATTCCTTCTTCCTGTCAAGGATTTTTTCCGCTAATTAAGTATTGAAGGGAAAAGTCTTGATAATGATAAACTTATATGAATAATAATGAGAGAGAGTTCGGGAATGAGAAATTATAAAGAGTAAAGTGCTCTGAATTATATGTGTTTGAGTTTATATTGATTGTGTGTTCCATGTCCTCTTTTTTTTTAATACATTGACCTTATATAAGCTTCCTAAAATTGCATGGGTTTGATCAAAATAACAATATAAAAGGAGGCACTCATTATATCTAGGGATTACACTCGTTCGTGGGATCACTCTACTAGGCATGGGCCCATTTTCCCTTTCTCGTTTTCCATTTGTCTCGCTCACCCGCCCATCAATCACAGTCACTTGATGATTTTTTGTGACTTCGCGTCAATCAGTCACAGTCACTTGATGATTTCTTGTGGCTTCGAGCCAATCAGTCATAACCACTTGGTGGCCTAGCAATCTATCTCATCCGGGTTATTTCAGCTTACCCAATCAATCAAAATCATTTGACTGTCGATCTCAACCCCTTTCGTCCGCTCATGTTAACTAGTCAATCTTTCCTATTTTGATGTTCTCTCCCGTTCTTGAGGTGCTGATCCACGTTCTTGAGGTGTTGGCCCTCATTCTTGAGGTGCTGGCCCTGTTCTTGAGGTATCTCGCGATTTCAATCAGTAACTCATTTCTGGTTTTCTATCACTTTTTGTGAGCCCCGAGTAGGCCTTCTCTACGTGGCAACGAGTATTTTTTACATGTTCATTTACCCCATATTGCTCTTCGGCAATGCTCGTCAAAGTGTAATGAATGCTCTCAGTATGCGTCTAGTTTTGGGAGAGCGGCTATCTTTGGTTCACTTTTACCAATCCAAGATCTTCTTTTATCCTGAAAAATATTAACTGTTGTGCAAGAAAAAGTAATTCATTATTTTTTAAATAATGAAACGGCGTACCATCATTGCCTTGTTTCTAGGATTGCAGACACGCTCCTCAGAAATTGCACTTCGTCTAAGTGTCGCCTTATTTAATCACGACACACTTGCGTGTGGGTCTCAGTTTTCATTCCCCATGCTCGTCGTTTCATTTATAGTTCGTGCTTTATGCGTATTTCTGGTCTGTTAACTTTTATTCTCTCTAGTTGTCGTGTTGTCATTGGCTTGCCCGTTTTAGGTAAACCGGTTATAGTCATTTCATTACGTCTCTTCACATACGTCTGTCGTTTACTCTTCCCCTTTTCAGAATCGGTGTCTTTTCACTTTCAAATCCATTAAACATTTTGAACTCGATTTTGGCATCTGTAGCTTATATCACGGTGGTTTACCTCACTTCTTATTTTCACGCTCATCTTTACCTTCTGTAAGTTTCCCTTCTTCGTCTTCATTGTTTCTTTTCTTCTAGTCTTTATGTTTCACATTTCTTTCCATGGTAGCAATGGAGGAGCATCCATTTAAGGTCATTGTTTTCCTAGTCAGAAATAGGAACGAATTCAACCGTTTCCTTGCCCTTCATCGAGATGTCTTCCCGCTAGACATAGTTTATGATTTCGGGGAAGGAATCCTTAATCTTTCCCATGTAATCCCCCATACCAAATTTCTCTAGCCCCTATATACATAGCCTTAGGGTCAAAACTTCCTTTCTCTCATCTTTTTGAATTTTTAGTACTTTCAACCTCACTCCTCACCAGTATACCCCTAGTACTTATAGGGTTCTTTAAGTATTGAAGCCCTCAATAAGAGGCATAATTTAAATATAGGTGTAGATAAGATCTGCGCCGTGTACATAGTGAAAAGGCGTGGACTGTCCTATTACTTAGCTCCCTAGTGAGTGTGAAGCGGGGAGGATTAGTCACTGACCTTCCTAGCAGAGATAAAGGCTGGGAGGAGGGTACTCTTCTCGTAGGTGGAAACTGGGGTGGCGACAGCCACTAGGTCGTTCCCCAGATTTGGGGAGAGTTCAGTAAGTGGCCGGAGCTCCCCTTTCTTTTTTATTATTTTTTACCTTATTGTTTCGTTGTTGTGTTTATCTAAACACTAACATGTTTTTGTTTTGTGCCGACAAGAATCTGAACAAGAGGTCTTTCATTCCGGGACCGGAGAGATCTCCTTGACCCAAGGAGAGAGATCTAAGTCACGGTCGTACCCATTCTGGTTGCTGAGTCTGTTGCCCCTTCATCTTCTACAACAAAAGTCCCTTAAGTCGTCCCCTTTACATCCATGTTCCCGTTTCTTGCCAAACAGTCTGGTCAAGTTCTTCTGAATCTTCAATGTCACAGCGGGAAGTAGAGGGGTTGGCCTAAGAATAAAGAGAACGTGAGGCTCAACGGGAAGCTGCATAGAAGGAGGCAAACGAATAGAACGTGATTTTCTATTTCGCATATAATGAGCTTGAGATGTTGAAGCATCTTAGGAGTAATTTGGGGGGGGGGGGCTACCTGGCGAGGGTAAGCGCCAAAATATGGGGAACGCCAACTCGTCAGGTGCCGCTTTAGTGGAGGTTACTCCCCTCATCACTGATCTCCCTGTCCCCATTGCTGATCTCCCCGCCCTTGTTGACGAGGTTCCCCCTATTCTAGAGAGGACTATCGTGTCTCATCCCTCACCTACTAAGAAGTTAGTCTCCCCTTCCTCTAGTTCCTCGCATCTGTCTGAGAAGATAGGTGTATGGAGGTGGCGGTGATACTCCGCGCCTCCACCGGTTCTGCTGATGTCAACATTTTTAAGGATCCTCGCTCTTCACATTTGGTTGTGAAGGGGATTATGTCTGACACGGACGCTCGAGTACTCCGCCAGATGTCAATCCATGACAAGGTTATCAACCTGAGTCATTCTCTGATGCGGGTATTTTGTTTTTTCCTTTTTACATCCTCATTATTTTTCTATGTAAATATCTTCCCACTTTTGACTAACACTTTTTGAACAGGCTGTGACTTACACAAATGGGCTATAAGATGATATTCACACTACTGAGAAGGAGATAGCCAGTTATAGGAGAAAGATAATGGAGACTTCCAAGGCTTATGGTGTCGTTGTCTCAGAACGAGACAATCTTAAGAAGGTGGAGACTGATCTTCAATAGGTCGTTGCCCATTTAACTTCCGAGCTAGATGCGGCCATGCCTAAGCAGTCAAATCTTGAGTGGTCTTTGTAGGAGGTAGAGAAGATTTCTGAGATAAGCGAGAGGAACCTGGCCATTGTTGAGACAAAACTAGCTGAGGTCGAGGAAGCTTTGGCTAAGTCCCGTGAATGGGAGGCTGGTCTTGCGGCCAAGTACCAGGCTATGGTTGATGAGTATGAGTAGATGGCTTATACAGTGGGCGATGCCAAGAATGATAGATCTCCACGCATGGACAGCTGTCTCGTTTCTTGATGATTCTGTTGATTCTGAGGTCGAGTTTCCCGCTTTCACTATTGAAGTGGCTGCTGATTTACTCCTAGGGATGCAGAGACTTAGCTTTTTTTCCTCCTTTTCACATTTTTTCATTGTCTTGTACTTTTTTCTCTGGAATCATATTGTAATTTTTCAGTTTTCAATGAAATGACTCCTTTATTCAATATGCTTGGTCACTTCCTTAAACACTTAGTATAAGTTTATTAATCAGTTTTTTCTAGTCTTCTTGACTGCTTTACTGAAGTTTCTTAAGTAATAAAAGATACTTTTCCCTTGTAATCTTTTAAGATAATTAAGTAAATTTATCATCTACTTAGTCTTTTAAACGCATGGAAGTTCTTTTGAGAAATGTCTAGGCAAGAGTATGTTTACCTGTTTTGATCGTTTCTACTTTTTATCGATCGATTCCCTTCCCGTTTGGGCAAGCGGGCCTGTTTGGAATCGCCTCCTTCTTTGGTTTTTCCTTCTTCAGTTATTTTTCCTGAGTAGGGCTCAAAGGGTTTTTTATGCCCCTAGTTTTTTCTAAGAGTAAGACTTATGAAATGCCCCTTACAACGACTTTTTATGCCCTTAGTTCCTTTTTAGTAGTGATTCAGTTGAGGAGAGAAGATTTGGCGCCACTGTTTTTACGTGAAAAACCCTTACGGGAAAAAACCACAAGAAAGACATCTCATTATAACGAATTTCTTACATGATTTACACAAAATATTTTTTTAGATGAATCGCATTCCATGGCTTCTGTAATTATGTTCCCTCTTCTGTTTTCAAGTGATAATAACTGCTTCCTCCTATTTTGTTGATGATGTATGGTCCCTCCGAGGTTGGCCTGAGCTTCTCTTCCATTTGGAAGATTTTTCTGAGGACCAGGTCTCTTGTTTGGAATTCTCATTTACTTACCTTTTTCTAGAAATAAGATATCCTTTTCTGATTGTAACGGGTCATTCTGATTAGGGCCGCTTCCCTTCTTCCCACTAGTTCATCAAGACCGTTTCTTAGGAGTTCTCCATTTTGTTGTTCATTTAGCTCAGATCTAATGGTAGGATTCCAATTTCTACGAGAATGGTTGCTTCTGCTCTGTATGCTAATACGAATAGGGTTTCTCACGTTGTAACTCTCAGATTGTTCTGTATGCTCATAAGACTGCGGGTAGCTCTTCCACCCATTTTCCTTTGGTGGACTCTACTCGTTTCTTCAAGTTGTCAAGTATGACTCAGTTTGATCTTTCTCCTTGCTCGTTCCCTTGTGAGAAGCAATTCGTGATCTTCAGATCTTCACAGAAAGTTCTTACTAAGCTCCCGGTGAACTGAAGTTCGTTGTCCATAGAAACTATTTTACTTCTTCCACACGGATTCTGGCAAAGGCCTCAGCCTCAATCCACTTAGTAAAGTAATATGTGGACACCAATAATAACGCTTTTGGGCAGAGGCCATGGGGAGTAGCCCAACAATGTCCAGGGCCCACTCAATTGACCATTTTTCTATTCCCTCGCTTGCCTCTGTCGAGTGTAGAAGGCTTTTAATGGGAAAATCGGTTAATACTTTGATGTGTGGGCTTGGAAATAAGGCCTTAGTTTCTATGCTACAGTTATACTGGTCAGTACTAGTTTCTCCATTCGTTTATATCTAGTCTCCACCACTACAAGACTTTTTCTCACAAAGTATACAGGTTTCTGTTTCCTTTCCTCTTCTTTGATGAGCACTACACTGACTACCCCTACAGAAACGACTACGTATAACAAAAGATGTTCAACTGGGGTAGGTTTGGAGAGTAAAGGGGAGCTGCTAGGTACTATTTAACTTTGGCAAAGGTTTCTTCGTAGTCTTCATTTCATCCGCTCGCGGAGTTTTTCCGTAACCACTCAAAGAAAGATTTGCATTTGTTTGTCGATCTAGAGATTAACCAATTCAAGGCGGTCAATCTTCCCGCTAATCCTTGGATTTCTTTGAGGTTCCACAGGGACCTCATTTCTGTGATCGCCTTTACCTGGTTCGGTTTTACTTCGATTCCCCATTGTGTAATTAGGTGTCCAAGGAACTTTCCCGCCGCCCATCCACCCCTCTAAAAGTGCACTTCTCAGGGTTCGACTTCATGGGATTTCACCTTAGAACATAAAAGGCTTCTTCAAGTTCCTGAATGTGGTCCCTCTTTTTTACTTTTGACCAGCATGTCATCGACATAGACTTCCATATTCTTTATGATCTACTCAGGGCATACTTTGTTCACCATCCTTTGATAGGTTGCACATGCGTTCTTTAAACCAAAGAGCATGACTTTGTAGCAATAAACGCCATACTCAGTAATGAAAATGGTTTTTTTCCTGATCGGGTTGGAACATGTTGACCTTATTGTAACTTGAGTAAGCATCCATGAAACTGAGAAGTTTGTGCCCCGAAGTGGCATCTACCATTTGATCTATCCTTGGCAGTGGGTATTCGTCATTGGAGCATGCCTTGTTAGGTTAGTGAAGTTGACGCAGATCATCCACTTTTTGTTCTCCTTTAGTAACATTACTACGTTAGCTAGCCATTCAGGGTAGTTCACTTCTCTAATGAAGTCTTCTGCTATGAGTTTCTCAACCTCCTCTTTGATTGCTTGATTTCATTTAGGAGCAAAGCTTCTCTTCCTTTGTTTCATAGGTTTCATAGTAGGAGCCGTGTTCAATCTGTGGCAGATGGTTTCTTCTGGACTACCAGGAATCTCATGTGGTGATGCTGCAAATATATATATGTTTTCCCTTAGAAATTCTATCTACTTCTTTTTCTCATTTTCCTCTAGTTGGGCGCCTACGTCAATTATTTTCGGGGTCCCTTCTTCCGAACATATGGGCTTCATTTCTTCTCCCGCCACGTATCTTGGGTTGTCCTGCCATTTTCTTCTAATTGCTATAGATCCACGAGCCTTTTTCCTTCGGCCTTCTCTATAGCCTTTTTCTTAGCAGATTCTAAAGCAGCACTTAACATATGCTGCAGACTTTCCTTCGTAACTTTTGAACCTAGGCGCAACAAATTTTTTGGGTACGAGTGCTGTTAGGACTTCAAGGTCGCCTAAAGGTGTCTGGATAAGAGATTCAAGGTCATTTTTTCCTATACTTCCAAGATTCCTTATGTCCATCTTCATTTGGTCAAACAAGTCTTCGATCACTTCCTTTGACATGACTTGGGATTCCCTAGCCTCTTTCGTAGCTTCCTGCACAAGGTTTTGCGAATGGACTTCTTCTTCCCTTTGCGTGTTTCTACTATTCTCGCGCTCCTCTTGCGAGTGTGTTTCCTGTTCATCATTGTTTTCCCGTTCACTATCGTTCACCCGTTGGCTGACCTCTGCTCGTGTTTTCATGAGTTCCTATTGTAGCGTGTTGATTTGCTCTTGCACATTCTGCCATGCATTATGCATTGCTTCAGTGTTCCTCCGTTCCATCTGATGCATCATGTTTAGGATTGTCTACAGCATTTTTATGGGTGGGGTTGCTTGATCTGTGTGCCCATCTTCATTTCTAAACCTGTTATCTTCATTTAGGGTTACGTTGGATCTTGTTCTAGACATGTTTATGGCTTTGTAGGGTGGGTCTCTTGAGCTATTCTTTTAGTTCTCAATAAGAGCACCAAAATGTAAATGATTTTTTTCACTAATCAAGGATTAAATGGAAAAGTCTTGATAAGGATAGACTTATATGAGTATTAATGAGAGAGAAAAGAGAGTGCAGGAATGAGAGATTATAAAGAGTAAAATGCTCTGAATTATATGTGCTTGAGTTTGTATTGAATGTGTGTTCCATGTCCTCCTCTTTGTCGTTTGGCCTTATATAGGCTTCCCAAAATTGCATGGGTTTGATCAAAATAACAATATAAAAGGAGGCACTCATTATGTCAAGGGATTACACCCGTTTGTGGGTCACTCTACTAGATATGGGCCCTTTTCCCTTTCCCGATTCCCATATGTCTCGTTCAGCTGCCCTTCAGTCACAACCACTTGATGATTTCTTGTGGCTTCACGCCAATCAGTCCTAGCCACTTGATGATTTCTTGTGAGTTCGAGCCAATCAGTCATAACCACTTGGTGGCCTGCCAATATGTCTCATCCGGGTCATTTCAGCATACCCAATTAATCACAGGCACTTGACTGTCGATCTGAACTCTTTTCTTCCGCTCCTATTAACCAGTCAATCTTTCTCGTTCTGATGTTCTCTCCTGTTCTTGAGGTGATGGCCCTGTCTTTGAGGTGATGATCATCGTTATCTAGGTGTTGGCTCCCGTTTTAGAGGTGTTGGCCCCATTCTTGAAGTGCCTCGCAACTTCAACCCATAACTCGTTTCTGCTTTCCTATCACTTTTCTGTGAGCCCTGAGTAGGCCTCCTTTATCCATGTGGCAACAAGTATTTTTTACCTATTCACTTTCCAATCCTCTTTTTCCCTTCAGCCCCATGTTCTTCCCTCTTCTTCTTCTTCGGCCTTGACATCTTCACCAAGTTCTTGAATTTCACATAACCCCTCGATTTGAACGTCCTCACTAGCTTCTCCCAGAATAGAACTGGACTCAGTGTCTCACCATCACCCTCAGCTTTCCCATTAATTCTTTGATGCAATGAATCAATACTAACTGTATCATCGACGTCTTCATCATTAGAAGTGTTCATAGTTTGGTCTCTAACAAGCTCAACTTCAACTTCATCCCTAGGAACTCTCGCAATGTTTCGAATGCGAGCATTAATTAAAGAATTTAGTAAATTTGGTTTTTTTAAGAGTGGTAAATTTGGTATTTCACTAATTACGTGGAACGATCACGGCGTTTAGGCTGAAATTTCTGATCAGGCGGGTAAGTTGATGGATGAAGAAAGTTAGAGAGCCAATTAGGTAGGAAAATAGTTTAAGGGGTAAGTTAATATTAGGGTAAAGTTCATGGGGTCCTATGATATTAACCCTTTAAAATATTATGTTTTATGCCCTAGCATACTTAAATAATTTTATATTATTCATGATCATTTTCAGATATCATGTGGCTTTGGTTTCAAAAAGGTTAAACATGTATGGTTCCATAATGGAATATAAAATTAGGCACAATCAATTATGAGCATTGAGCAAAAACTGGCTAACCCTAAAAGAATGTTTGTAAGTTGTTTAATTAGGTTAATTGAGATACAACTTTTAATTTTAATACCTTACTAGATATTAAATTGATTTAATTAAATTTGTAGATTACTAGAATCTAGTTAAATTCTAACCTATAAATTTCTAATCAAGCATGCTTAACTAATCGAGGTAAGATACTAAATATGTTAACTAGTTACCAAATTACACTCAGTAACGCGCATTAATAAGAACTCGTGTCTTACAAATTTTAAGTAAGAGTGAGATTCTTAATTGTAACCCATGGTTTCTACTGTTGGATCATAGTAAGATATTAAGGTGACTCGTATTCAAACTTGGAAGCTTCGAAAAGGAGGATACTTGAAACACTGATTACAAGTCTGGTTTTTTCCAAAGTGATCCCCTTAATGAGTGTGTTACCTAACTCATTTCTGTAATATCACATCTAAGAGGTTTATTACTGATTTTGATAGTAGAAAAGTAAATGTTAGTCAAATACTTGCTATGAAATACTAGAATGGTGGATTGTATTAGGTATTAAAATCATATTAGTAATTAACTAGATTGGATTATCCTACATTACTTATAAATAAATATGTGTTCTACCTAACATGCATATGTTTATGGAAATTGAAATATCATTGCGTACAATTGTATGTTTATTTTTTAGTTTTTTCCTATGCTAAAAGTAAAATGTACATGTTCTAGATTAAGATCATTTCTTATTTTTCAATATTAAACACATCGTCTATGAGCCCTGTTATATCTATAATTGATTGAAAATCTTTTGCAAATTAATGAAGGTTAACTACAACATTAATCTAAGTATCGAAAGAAACAAGGATCTTCTTAATTAACATTTCCCTAGATTTTTCTTAGAGTTCCCTAAAGCAAAATATAAATTGATACCAACATTAAAGATAGTCTGATTTTTTTACTCCATGCCACATACTAGCATTCTTTGATCAATGTTTTGGAATAATAGTAAATTTATTCTCCAAAGAAGCTAATATAATCATTAATCGCATGTAAGACGTTTGGAAACAGTATTGTTGAACAATGAGATGACAAAGAAAACTCTAGTTGAGGACTTTATCCTTATGGTTTGTGATTTTTAACGCATATTGAGATTTGTGCAGCCAAAGTTGATGGCGAAACCCAGATAAAGATAGTCTTGTAAACCTTAGCAAATATTTTATATTGGTTTATGATTAAACTGTAGCTGCAAAAACGTTTAGTTGGTAACTAAACTAGGAACTCTAGATGGAAAAGGAAAAGTAGAAGATAGTTTATGTTAAACGTAACCCAGTCCATTTCTTCTTTTGGGCTTAGTCTTAGTCCAAGGAGATGAAGAAGTTATAGTTCTCTAAATAGAGTTGACTCAAAGTAAAAAAAAGATAGCAAACTCTAATGTGAAGTGCTTCTATTACAGGAAGATTGGGCACTAAAAATAAACTAGAAGGTTTTCTTTACTATAAAGAACTAAAACATGCATCTCATTTGAAAGCGATCAGTGACCGATTTTACTGTGTTCTAGTGTGTAGACTCTGGAATGACTAAGCACATTTGCAATTCTCTGCGGTGATTCTAGCAAACTAGGAAGCTAAATGAGAGGGATTGGATAGAGGCATGCATACTAATTTTTGGATATTATGTTTATTGTTAAGGAAAATTTTATTGCACCTCGGTAGTTTGCTTAAATGATACAGACATACCTCTAGGTTGAAAAAAAACATTGATCTCCCTTCATGTTAGGTTTCACACAAAAAAAACTCAGAATCATTAAATTTCATGTTGACACCATTGTAAATAATTTGCAATACCAAAATTACTCATCATTTTATTTTCATCTTTGAAAAACATTAAAACCCATTTCTTTTCATATTAAAACTAGAATTCACTTAATCCCAAAAAGACTTTGGTCGTTTTAGATTTCAGGTAGATATATAATTGGATCAGATTAATTATACTGAAATATTATCTTTTTACATCTAAAATAACATATTTTTAACATGATGAACTTATTTATCATTTTTCAAACTAGAGGGGTGTGTGTTATTTAGCAAACTACAAGGGGTGTCAGAAGAAATTTCCCTTATTCTTAAAGTTTTTTGCATAATATGGAGTAAAATAACGATATACATAGTACATCATTGTAGAGAAAAGTTTCTCAAGTCAACTATACGTCATAATGACGTATGTCTAGGTCATATAATTTAACTAAGATTTGAATCTAGTAAGAGATGAACTTCACATCCTTTTAATTTTAGAACTCTTACCAATAAGTGAAACCATTATATGGAGGAATATGACCAAAATTCTTTCAAAGCAAGATGATATAGAGGTACGTGATGTTAGTTTGGAGTATATTTCTTAAGTAGACATGTGAATACCTTTCTAATGACATTCACAGACTACTTGGCTACTTCGTGAATAATGGAACTGCCACCCTATAAAAAGGTGTAACGGTAAAGAGAAACAAGTCTAATCTAGACATGATGAGATCTATTCTTAGTTATTTAACTAACCTATGTTTATTTTGAGGATTATACTTAGAAATGATGCAATTTGAATCAAACATCGTCTTGACAGTACCTAAAAACTCCACAAGAATTATGAAATGATCGTAAACATATTTACGCCAACTTTATATATGTGGATGTCCAGTGCATGCTAAAGGAGAAAGTTGTAAAGTTAGATAATAGACCAAAATAGTATTTGCTTGTAGGCACTACAGAAAAGAATATGGGTTATTTATAGTAAAAAGAATGGGGAAGTGTTTGCAAAGAATATGTATTATTGAATAAGACTTTATTTCAAATATAATATCTAAAAGAAATGTAGTCTTAAAAAAATTATCTGATAGTACTCATGACACAGCATCATGTTGTTCATAGATAAGTCCAGAAGTTAATGGAAATTTAGTTAGTCAATGTGAAATCCTAATACTACACAACCTTGTTGTAGTGGGAATGTTTCTCATTCAAGTGAGAAATACATAGGAGAGATAGGTATGGCAATCTAGGAAGTACATGAGCTAGACCCAAATCATTACGTCATAATGTGAGGGGTTCACAACCACTTGAGAGATTCACGTTTAAGGGAGAGACTTTCTAATCCATCCTAGAGGAACATACACAGATCTCGTTAACTACATAGAGGTTGTAAAAATGATCCAAAGGTAAATCATTGGCTTTAAGAAGCAAAATTTGAAACAATTTCATGAACTCCAATAGAGTATGGAAGCTTGTAGAAGCGCCTAGAGGATTGGGTGTTAAAGATCTCCAAGCAAAAATGAGATGTGGATAGAAGGTAAAAACCTTCAAGGCTAGACTTAGTGCGAAATGGCATACTTAGAGATATGATCTTGAGTATAGGAGATTTTTTATTAGTAACCATGCTTGTGTCTATAAATATATTTGTATTCATTGTTGTTCATCTCGTTTATGAGATTTGGCTAATAGATGTCAAGAATCTATATTGTATGACGATCTTCAAGAAAATATCCTAATATCTCGATCTTTTGTATTTGTCGCTAAAGGTAAAAAACAAATGCTAGAAATGATGCACTAGTCTAGTTGTGGACTTGAGCATGTATCAAGGGCTGGGTACATCATGTTGACCAAGTAATCAAGTTTTTTATTTAATCAGGGTCATCATGATCCATATGAATATACGATAAAGGAATAAAACATAATATTATCTTAGTTCTTTACGTAGATGGCATTTAAACTCTTTGTCGAAGCAGAACCAATACCCTAAACCAAAATTTCATATTTATAGATATACCAAAATCTCTAAATTTCTTATTCAAAATAGGAAACTCATTCAAAACAAAATATCACATAATATCTATCCTAACCATCATCAAAACTTGATTGCCAATGAATTTTTTTAGCCACTAAATTTCAACAACCTACTTATCATACCAGATAATGGAACCACAAGGATAGGGAACCTATGCTCAGAGAGTTTTTTGAATAATGGCATCATGGAAGATGTGAAGAACTAAAAGGACCAAACATTTCCCCATTAAGGCGACGAGAGGAGACATCACAGGATGAAGGACATGACAATGCTGCTCCGTCTGAGGCAGCAGAACCAACAGGAAATGGGGCCCATGACCTATACGCTCCCTCCTAGAAGAAACTTGAAGAGCTTTAATGGTTGGTCGTACTCCTACCAGAACCGTTAGAGAGGATGGATCAGGACAAGCCCATGCTAGCCCACGAGTAGAACACTATCAGAATGCGGAGCTCATAGGGGCCTGCCATTGATGCAAATGTGTGCTCGGAAAAGAAGAACATGACGGGTCGCAACAAGGAAATAGGATGTAACAATAGGGGAGGAAGAGTGACAGCTTAGGGAGTAGAAGCCTGACCACGAACCCAGTTAGAGCTCATAGATACTCCCATGTCACCAGAGCCACCAAAATCAGAAACTCCCCACAACTCCCATGTTCATAGCAGAGGAAGCAACCCTCCTCGAAACGTCCAACGCTGAAGCACAAAGGACTATGCGCCCATCGACACTTGTTAGATAAGAAATTTCCTCTCCCCCCCATTTAGGAGTAGTCATATGTTGTCCCTTTTCTAGCAAATCTACTTTTTTGGAAAAATAAAATGCGTGGCAGAATTATCTGCTTGTGATCTTCTCATTATCCTACAAATCTCCAAGGATCGACTCTTCAACAACATGCGACGAAGGAATAAACAAAAAGTATGACTGGAAAACACTTTAACTCGGCAGTTGGGATAATAAAAAGTTATGACTTCTGAGCAATCTATCTAGGTAGTCAGAATAAACAAAAATTGATGACTAGCGAGGTCCCCAAGCCCGCCATTCGAGATTCGATAAGTGATGAATGGTGAGGTCCCCGATCCCGCCAGTTAGGATTCGATATGTGATGAATGGAGAGGTCCCTGAGCTTTCCTGCTAGGATTCGATAAGTGATAATTGGCAAGGCATCTAGCCTGAGAGTCGGGATCAAGCAGAAAATAGATGTCTGGCCAACCACCCCGGCTCGTCAGACAAGATCTAGAATCTATTCGGAGTAGGAACGCCTAACTGATATCATTGGAGTTCATTCTCCAAGAAGGCTCACAACACTTAACTAAACATCTATTATTAAGGCTACTCCCGACTCAGAGCAGGTCTGTGCGACATGACCTATGGTAAAGTTAAAAAGGTTGAGTCCGCCTTACAAACCGCTCAAGCCTGGGACCTCATTACTTCCAGAGCTCAGATTGACAAATGATACGACACTTGGCACAATTCTCAAAATAATCGAGGAGTTAAAGGTCTTACCCAGACCAAGTCAAAACTCAAAAGAATAGATAAAACCTCTACTCAAGGATCTAGCCACAGCAGGAAAAACTTGGCTAGATATGGATAAGGTGATGTATGTCAAGCACCTCAGGTCGTAGACGGGATCTAGCCAGAGTAGGTAAGTTTGGCTAGATGTCAATAAAAGAGATGTATGTCAAGCACCTCAACTCATATATGAGATCTAGCCAGAGCAGGTAAGCTTGACTAGATATCAACAAAGGAGATGTCTACCGAGCACATCAGCTCATAGACGGGATCTAGTCAGAGTAGGTAAGCCTGGCTAGATATCAACAAAGGAAATGTCTATAGAGCACCTCAGCTCGTAGATGAGATCTAGCCATAGCAGGAAAATCTTGGCCTAGATATCGACAAGGTGATGTCTGTCGAGCACCTCAGCTCACAGATGAGATGAAGGGACTTGAGAATAGGAATACATGACGTACTTACAAGGAAAGACATCTGGCCAAAGACAGGACTCCCGGCTATGAGTAAAGCACTCTACATCGCAGACCAAGCACCAAGGGAAAAGGATTTCTACTCTCTAGACCTAATGCATTCACCCGACCAGACTTCCCTAAGAAAAATAGAATAAATAACGGCAACCTATTGAAAGGGACAATGCCATTTTTAAGGCCCGCCCAGGCTCGGGATCATATCTATCCCGCAGTCTTCAGACAGTAAAAAAGTAAGGATACAGCGTCTAACAACGAAGGAAAAGGATAAGGGCCATGCTAAGGCCAACACAGGGGCCCGAAGAAAGTAAAAGCTTCTACTTAGAGCATACGGCTTGCAAGAAGGAAAACAAAGTGAAAATTTAAAAAGAAAAAATTAAAGGAAGTTTATTATCATTAATAAACAAAGGATTTCAAATACAAATAAAGGTACAAAAATATCCTTAGATGAGGGATGAACCCCTCCGAGGAAAAACATAAAAGGACCCCCCATCTTGGTCGGCGGTCGTGACATCCACGGCTTCCTCGAACCATCCAGAGGATCTAAAAATGTTGGATGCCCTGATCTTGGGGATTCAATCCCTCCAAATCATGAGAGAGGGAAGAAGGAGAAGGACCGTAACCCCATGGTTCGAGACAAGTCCATGGGGTAGGCGGCGTAAAAGGATGGAGATAGATTGTGGCCGGTAAAGGTGCTTCATTGTGAAGTAAAGGAAAGGACTATCGGCCGCTTTACAAGCCCTATTTAAGGGTAAACTGGGGTAGGTATCCAACGCATACATAAGGCTCATCGAACATGCCTATTAATGACAGGAAAATCACTGCAGATGAAACACCGACAACTTTGAGGTATGACATTTGGGGGATGACAGAAAGAGAAATGACAGTCATGACAAGGGAAAAGGATCTTAAGAGGAAAACTCAAGGACATAATAGTCCTTCCCCCACTCTTCTCCATGAACATCCATGCGCCATTAATACACCCACTCCCAAGGAATTGACGGCCTCACATCTTGAAAAAGATAAAGCAATGCACTTACAATGGATGAGACACGACAAAAAAATCAGGCAAGTAATACCGTCCGATGTGATTTCCTTTGAAGGATACGAGCACAAGCATGAAATACCCACAGCTAGTGATGAAGGATATCTCACCACGTCATAGCAGCTCAAGGATAGGGCTCGGACCATGAAGTGTTTAGACACGGGTAGGTAAAGCCACTCAGGCCCTCAATTTGGGGCAACTGTTATAGGATTTTCCTTATCACCAGTGAAGTGACAATGTGTGTCACCACGATGAGAAGCTCATGGCTGAGGAACTTCTGATGGAAAAGAACCGACCCATATGGTCGGACACTGTGGACCTCGGATTACATAGACATGAGCACAAGAAATAGCAAGCAGATTACGAAGAGGAGCTCGGGCAACTCTGAGCAAAAATTCATCATTAGTCGCTGAAAGTAGCGCCCCTTAGGTCCATTAAGCTTCTTCAACGCACTTTCTTTCACCCTCGAGGACTCAAGTATAAATATATATACTAATCTCCAAATAAGGTACTCCTATTCTCCCCCACAAAAATTACTCCAATAGATCGATCATCGACTAACTTAAACATCAGAGACTCCTCGACGAGGAAACCACCCCCCTTTATCCTTCTCTTGGAGTTATTTTTGTAGAGATGAAAGACACAAGGAGCCCCATTTGGAAGGAAGAGTGAATGAAGGTCACTGTTATGCCTTTGGATTCTTAAGTAGGGGAGCAAGGAGGGTCTTCGACTGAAACCGTCATTCGGAGAGGAGCATCACTCCAATGGGAGATTACAGGAAAAATTTTATGGTAGTTTTCAGGATGAAACAGTGAATAATCAATATGCTATCTCCAAAATAGTGTGTTATCTTAACAACTAATTTTCTCTTATGCTATCTCCAAAATAGTGTGTTATCTTAACAACTAATTTTCTCTAAAATATTGAGGATCGATGCACCATTTTCTTGGCATTTAGATATATTGAAATTCGTTCAGTATGTATATGTCTTAGTCAAAATAAATATCTAAGATTTTGAAATGAATAAAAATGGATGGTGCAAAGGTTTCACCTAAACCTCTTAGTTCTTTTGGGAAGTTATCAAGCTATTAATAGGGCTCATTTTCATGATGCTATGATGTATCAAAGTGCAATAGAAGCATTATGATACTAAACAACATCTAACTTCTACTCATTAGTAGGCGTGTAAGAGGGTCCTTCATTATATTTAGGGTACTATAAATGAAGGAATTGTTATTAAAGTGGCATATCAATTATAGTTGAATGATTTCTGATTGGTCTGAAAATAAAGATGATCATTGCTCCATTAGAGGATATGTTGTTTTTGTTGGCAATTTTAATTAGTGTGTTACAAATTAAAAGAAAGAGATAAAATTCTATTTATATTTTGGAGTTACAAACTTTAATTAGACGTATTTAATTTTTTGTTTTAATATTTTTAATATACAAATTTATTTTCCAACCGTTATACTTGTTGAATTTCTATATATGCACCTCACATTTTTCTTTTTGTGTGAGTAAATCACATATGAGTTTTCTTCAAATATTTATCTCAAACTACTATGCCGGATATTGTTTCGATGGTTCCTCTACTACAAGTGCACGTGTAGATGAATATGCTTAAGTTGTTGAATCCTGGAGGCCAGACGCATAGAAACCCTTGATGCATAGGGCTAATTTCTGTGAGGGCGAGGAATCGACTTTAAGGACAGCGGCTTGCCACGCCTCAATCTAAGATATTTTCAACAGTATTTTAGTCAATTTCCAGGTAACATCTTTTATTGATTCACAATAACCTCTATTATTTTTCTAACAATCTTAAAGCCGATTATGAGTTATTCTAAATTTTAATAATGTTGGATTAAGATAAATAATTTTACATTGGCAGAAGTTGATCGTTTAATCGTTTAATCATTTAGATTGTGTTATTATGATTTAGCGATATTCTAATGCATGATGATAATATTAGTATTTCTTTAGTTGACTGTTAAATAGATTGCTCAACCGTAAATTTGTTAAACCTCAAATGACTGGATGATTCATATCATGATGCAATAGAATGATATATATTTGGTTTCAATGATATTTTTCATATTAAGTAATTGAGAGTGCTAATTCACATATAATGGCATGTTTACTTGCATTTACAATCAGATGAGGTTTAGAATCGGTTTCCATAGGAATCAGATGAAGAATGGAATGGTCAGGAATCGAAATATGAAATCAGATTAATGCGTTTATTAACTGTTAGGAATATTAATCAGGAATCAGATTATTAGAAATAAGAATGATTATTTGTGTTTACTAAATCAATGAATCAGAATAAAATATATATGACATTACTAAAATGTCCTTCAAGAAAAATATATAGAAGAAGTGAAAGTTGGTTGGATAAATATTTTGAGGGCATAATGAACTTTTCACAATTCAATCCAAATGAATAAAAAATATGAATCTCATTGCCACTTTTTTATTAGGAATCTCATTCTATGAAGTCAAAGAAATCCATTAGGGTCAATGTTGTGGGACTCACTTGAAATTAGATTCCAAAATCATAATAAATAACTAAAAATGACAATTTGGAATCAGATTCCGTAGAATCCGATTCTAGGAGAATCAAGTAAATGCGTTATAAGTGGAATATTTGTGCAAATGCGTGTTTATCTGTGTGTTCTTATTCTAGAATTTACAATTGAAAATACTTGGATAAATTAGGAGAATTATTTTGAGTATTTTCAAAGACTTGCGGATATAGTTGATAGTATAATTTTCTTGACAGAATATTAGCTTAATAGTACAATGATATCTTCTTCCCAATGTTGAATTGCCATTTTTAGCAGCTTGTGATTTACATATTTTTAGTGTTTTAATCTTGGATATAATGAGATAGTATATGCTGAATATTCTAGTCCATCCATGACCTATATTAGGAGGATGTAATGGTGACGGTATCAATGAATAATGGTCGTCAATTGTTTATCACCATTTTAATGAGTTACAAACCATTTTAAAAACGTGTTTAACTTCACATTACTTCACATGACAAGAATTTAACATGAGAATGCATTGTAGATGCTAGGTGTGACGTGGATGAGTGTGAGAGTGGTCTAATCCTTAGCAAGTGACTGGAACAACGCCTGAGAACGCTAGAGAAGACATCGGAAGGTGAAAGGGGAGTACTCTAAACACTCAAGAGTGGTGACAAAATACTTTCTATCTCTAGAAGTGGGAGCTTCTCTCTCTAATGTTTTTTCATCCTCCAAAATGAAAAAGAAGCCCTCCTTTTATAGGTGACAAAAAAGAGGGGGGATCATAGCATATAATCCCTTGATTAGTCGCAAGCTCACCAATCCAAACGCGCCGCCTTAGTTAATTAACCATGCTTAGATGGATAGGAGGAGAATCTCACATGTGCCAATCGGATGACGCCATCTGGGTCGTGTGGAGTGACCATGATCTAGGGGGAATACGCCTAGCTGATGGGGCACAATGGCAGTATTCACCCAAAGCATCCTCTCAATGTAGAAATTGATTATATCATCGAGTCCCCGGCCCTTTGATTATTTTCATCACATGATGTATGTGAGATGCATCGATCAGTTATGCTCAATATACCTTCTTAAGCGCGGGAGCTCGCTTGTGGGGGGGTCTAGTGTTGGTATGGGATGGGCAGGATGGGTTGAGCGCGGGAGGTCGTTGGGGGGTTTAGTGGAGGCGTGGGATGGGGGGATGGGTCAAGCGTGGGAGCTCACTTATGGGGGGTCTAGTGGCAGCATGGGATGGAGGGATGTGCCGAGCACGGGAGCACTCTTATGGGGGATCTAGTGGCAGCATGGGGATGAGGGATGGGTTGAGTGTGGGAGCTCTCTTATGGGGGGGTCTAGTGGCAGCATGGGATGGTGGGATGGGTCAAGCGCACGAGCTCGTTGGGGGTCTAGTGGTAGCATAGGATAGGGGGATGGGTTGAGCGCGGGAGCTCGCTCGGGGGTCCAATGGTGGCATGGGATGGGGGGATGGGGGGATGGTTCGAGTGCAGGAGCTCGCTTGTGGGGGGTCTAGTGGCGGCATAGGATGAGGGAGGTCGAGCGCTACCCAAGCTTACTAGGGGGTTTAGTGGCGGTATGGGATGAGGGAGGTCGAGCGCTACCCAAGCTTACTAGGGGGTCTAGTGGGGACATGGAATGGGGGGATGGGTCAAGTGCGAAAGCTCGCTTGTGGAGGGTCTAATAGCGGCATTGAGAGAATGGGAGTACAGTGGCTGCTTTGCTTGGTGTGAGAGTCCAGTGGCCGCTTTACGTGGTATGAGAGTCCAGCGGCGGCTTTGCTTGACGTGGAAGTCCAGCAGCAGCTTGCTCGGCGTGGGAGTCCAGCAGCAGCTTTCTCGGCGTATGAGTCCAGCATCGGCTTACTTGATGGGGAAGCGTGGTGGTGACATGGACTTGGTGTTTTATTTGCTTGGGCTAACCAAGTCTTTGTTTTATTTGCAGATCTTATTTTCATGAACTATCAAGGAGTCGTCATGTGCATCAGTAGGTGTCGGGCACTCTACTTTGGATTCCTTTCTTCATGAAGGTGAAATACTCATTGTTATACTTAGAATTTTTACAAGTAGGATTTCTCATGATGAACATGCCTCCCCTATAAGATGTTTGTAATATGTTTCCCCTTAGGAAATTTTATAAAAAAATTTCCTCCATTGGACATGCCTCCATTGAGCGTGCCTCTGTCATTGGGTGTTTGTAGTATGCTTTCCCTCTTCAGAAAATTTTGAAAAATTTTACCCCTGTTGGACATGCTTCCATTGAGCGTGCCTCCGTCATAGGTGTTTATCGTATGTCACCTTAGGAAAATTTCAAAAAATTTGTATCCATTGAACATGCCTCCATTATAGGATGTTTGTAACGTGCTCCCCCCTGCCCCAGGAGAATTTTGAAAAAAAATCCTCCGTGCTGAAATGCCTCTAGTGAGGAGTGATGAAGTGCCTCCGCTGAGGAATGCTAAAGTGCCTACACTGAGGAATGTTGAAGTGCCTCCACTGAGAAGTGTTGAAGTGCCTCCGCTAAGGTGTGCTGAAGTTCCTCCGCTGAAGAGTGTTGAAGTGCCTCTGGTTAGGAGTGTTGAAGTGTCCCCGTTGAGGAGTGTTGAAAGTGCCCCCATTGAGGAGTGTTGAACGTGCCTCCGCTGAGGAGTGTTGAAGTGTCTCCACTTAGGAATGTCGAAGTGCCTCCGCTGAGGTATACTGAAGTGCCTCCGTTAAAGACTGTTGAAGTGACTCCGCTTAGGAGTGTTGAAGTGCCTATGCGGATGAGTGTTGAAAACATATGCATCTCACCAAGCATGATGTCTATCATGGATGTTTTTAACTAGAAACGTGAAAGCCTATGCATATCACCAAGCACGATGTCTATAATGGAAGTTTTCAAGTAGAGGCAAGAAAGCATATGTATCTTACCAAGCATGATGTCTATCATGGATGTTTTCATGTAGAGGCGTGAAATCTCATGCATCTCACCAAGCATGACGTCTATCATAGGTATTCTCAAGTAGAGGCGTGAAAGCCTATGCGTCTCGCCAAGCATATCGTCTATCATGAGTGTTCTCAAGTAGAGGCATGAAAGTCTATACATCTCACCAAGCATGACGTTTATCATGAAAGTTCCCAAGTAGAGGCATGAAAGCATATGCATCTCACCAAGTATGACGTCTATCCTGGGTGTTGTCAAGTAGAGGCGTGAAAACCTATGCATATCACCAATCATGACGTCTATCATAGGTGTTCTCAAGTAAAGACATGAAAGCCTATGCATCTCACCAAGTATGGCGTCTAACATGGGTGCTCTCAAGTAGAGGCGTGAAAGCTTATGCGTCTCACCAAGCATGACGTTTATCATGGGTGTTCTCAAGTAGAGGCGTGAAAGCCTATGCATCTCACCAAGATTGAAGTTTATCACGAGTGTTCTCTAGTAGAGGCGTGAAATCCTATGCATCTCACCAAGCATGACGTCTATCATGAGTGTTTTCAAGTAGAAGCGTGAAAGCCTATGCATCCCACCAAGCATGGCGTTTATCAGAGGTGTTTTCAAGTAAAGACGTGAAAGCCTATGCATTTCACCAAGCATGACCTTTATCATGGGTGTTCTCATGTAGTGGCGTGAAAGCCTATGGATTTCACCAAGCATGATGTCTATCAGATGTTTTCTAGGAAAAGCGTTGGAGCCCCATTAAGTTATGATATTTCATAGCACGTCTTTAGAGTAAAAATTATTTGAAGTTCCTCCGATCATTCCATGTTTGATTACAAAAGAACGGGCCAACTGGCTTATATCAAGCCTGATTACCTCGGTTGCTATTGTTTCAATTAGTAACAAAATATTTTGACATTGGCATGTTCAAGGAAAGGGGGTAGGGGGTAGATCTATGGGTCTGACACCCTCCGCAATGATCTCGCGCTTCTTCAATTTTTCATCAAAGAACCTCCTCAAAAACTTACACTCTTAGGTAAGGTTTAATGTAGTGCAATGATATCGACAGAAGTTTGGGAAACTTTTTTCCTCCCTTGTGGGTACCACGGTGACCCAAGGCAAAATGATATATTTGTCCTTTATCTATACGTCTACTAGTGCTTTCTCCTTTTTCATGGTACAAGGGAAAGGCGGCGGGTCACTCCTCTCATCTCTACCTCTCTTGTGATTACGCCCTTGTGGTTGTGCAGTCACTACTTGAGGATGGTAGCGTGATGTGGTGGGTCTCCAAGGGTGGTCATAATGGTCACCCCTCTCGGGTTGTCGCGGCTTACAAAATGAAGGTTTTGTCCTCTTGGACGCCTCTATCAACAGGGTGAATGTGACAATTCCAAAATTCTTAAGGTAGACCTTGTAATCGTCCAACATCCCTCCAATCCACATATTCACAAGAGCTTTCGTATTACAATCATCTTGGTAATCCATAGCCTTCTCCTTGAACCGTTGAACATATAACACAAGATCGCCATTGATCTTTTGTCTTTCCAGATCTAATATGTTAGTTTTCTCCTCTATGACAAAGAATTTCACCAAGAATATTGACATCATTTACATCCATGTCAAGATCAATTTAGGCGCCAAGATCATGTACCAAGTGTAAGCTTGCTCCGTCAAGGATTAGGAGAAGTCCCTCAAACGCATGAACTTATTGTAACCATAGGGTCTCATGTCATCAATGAATTGTATCACGTGTTCCTTAGCACACCCATTTCTGCCATTGTACTTTCAAAACTTTGGGGGAACATAGTCTATAGGGCATGGTCTCAAGGCTCTATCAGTCAAATATGGTGGTCTGAAGTCGACAACGGACTCATTCAAAGATGCCCTTACTCTCTCTTCTTGAAGAACCTTTTGAAGGGCTTCATGGGTAATGAAATGACTACTCCTGACAATGATGTTTGCGTTTGAGGTAAGGTTGGTTTGAGCCATTATAGTATTCAGGGTAGTGATATTATCTAGAGGTGGGGCATCAGCCATGGTAGTCAGCCTAGGCAAGCCGCCGATCATAAAAGGTAGAGGTGTTAGTGTAACATTAGCTTGTGGGAGGGTTAAATGTTGGTTTGAACATTCAGTTGAAAATGGTTCTAGGCGAATGCTTTTGGTTGAACGCCTACAGCAGAGGATGGTTGGATTACCTTGAGAGAGGTTAATTGCGCACTTATGGTGGAGGTTGGTTGCGCTCCCATGATGGAGGCTGGTTGCACGCCCACGGTGAAGGTTGGTTGCACGCTCATGGTGGATGTAGGTTGCGCACTCATAATGGAGGTACTCGATTGCGTACCCATGATGGAGGCTTATTGTGCGCCCATTGTGGAGGTTGGTTGCGCGCCTATCATGGAGGGTGGTTGCACACCCATGGTGGAGGTATTCGGTTACACGCCCATGATGGAGGTACTCGGTTGTACGTCCATGATGGAGGTTGGTTGCACTCCCATGATGGAGGTTGGTTGCGCGCCCGTGGTGGAGGTTGATTGCACGCCTATGATAGAGGTTGGTTGTTCACCCATGGTGGAGGTAGTTGGTTGTTCACCCATGGTGGAGGTAGTTGGTTGTGAGCCCATGATGGAGGTAGTCAGTTGCGAGCCCATGATGGAGTTTGGTTGCATGCCTATGGTGGAGGTTGGTGGCGGGTGTTGTGGTGCAGCAGCATTGATGTATGCATTCAACATATCAATGACTATCCTCATCTCAGTGTTATAAGCTTGGACCTCCTGAATGGCTTCGACTTGCTCTTGCGCTTGTGTAGGTGTGCTTGGTGGTAACTCACGAGAGGTGTTCCCATCCTCTTGTCTGCCTTCAACATTGAGTATGGGACCATCTCCCTCTGTGCGCTATAGAGCTGCTCTCCCCTTTGCATGTCCAGCCATGATGGTCCTTTGCTAGAGTGATAAACCACTCCCTAGTGGAGTCGCCAAATGTAGATGCTAGGTGTGACATGGGTGAGTGCGAAAGTGGTCTAATCCTTAGCAAGTGACCAGAACAACGCCTGAGAATGCCGGAGAGGACGCAGGGAGGTGAAATGGGAGCACTCTAAACACTCAAGGGTGATGACAAAATATTTTCTCTCTCTAGAAGAGGGAGCTTCTCTCTCTAAGGTTTTTTTATCCTCCAAAATGAAGGAGAAGCCCTCCTTTTATAGGTGACAAAAAGGAGGGGGGCCATTGTAACTAATCCATTGAGTAGTTGCAAGTTCACCAATCCAAATGCGGTACCTTAGCTAATTAATCATGCTTAGGTGGATAAGATGAGGATCTCACATGGGCCAATCGGATGCGCCACGTGGGTCTTATGGAGTGACCATGATCTAGGGGAAATATGCCTAGTCAATGGTGGTATTCGCCCAAAGCCTCCTCTCAAATGGATCTTTCATGACTAAACCCATTCCCCAAGGTAAGAGGGTAGCACACCCTCAATGTTCAGAATGGTCATACTGGAAGAGGTATGTCATCTCCAATACGACGTAGCCCCGCTCCTAATCCTACCTGTCCATAGCCTTCCAAGAGTTTCAGGCAACTATACGTCCACCCAAGTCTTTGTCACTTGACTTGGTAGTTTGTGATTTACTGACTGGTTGTGATAGCGGAGTGATACGTCTTGTCTGAAGTACGTCATTGTTGTCTTCGAGTTGCATTACAAAAGGTGATCCAGGCACTTCCACGGTACATCCATGGGGGTGTCATCGATGGTGCTACCATGAAAGTGACATCAATGGTGCTACCATGGGGGTGACACCCGATGGTGCTACCATGGGGATGACCCCCACTGGTACTGTAGATATCGTATTTTATCCGGTCTAATACATTAAATATACATACTTTGTATTTTGGCTCATATAATAATCCAAGACTATATGTATAATTTGAAAACTAATCCAATACAAAAATAAGAAAAGTTGTCCAAGGACTAAAAAGTAAAAATTGAAAAAAAGACTAAAAGTAAAAAAGACAAACCCTAATTTTGCCTATAAATAGGGATGGAGTCTTCACTTAAGAGGGGGTCTCTTTGGAGTGGAGAAAAGGAAGCCAATTTTTTAAAGTGAGAAAAAGAGGGATTGGAGTGAGAAAGAGAGGTGATTTTAGAGAGAGGAAGAGGTTCTACACTTCTATTATTTTCATCTTCTTCCATTCTTTTCTTAAGGTAGCTTAAATGTCTTGTACATTTGCTCATAATATATCTTGTTCATCTCTCTTCTTCATATTCATGTAGTTTATATCTTTTGTATCTTTTTTCCATATATAAGTTGATTGTTCATTCTTTATCATTTCTCCTACTTTAAATCTTAACCCTTTAATTTCATGCACTGATGATTTCTTTACAAGTTTGGACAATGAGATATCTTTGTCATCAACTCAATTAATGAGGATGAGTATAAAGTTTTTGAGGGGTGAAAAAATTAACTCAATGTGAATCAACCATTTAATGGGTTGAAAGTGTACACTTGATGCAAAGATCCCATAGGATAATTTCTCACACATAACAATGCATAAAATAGAGAGTAAAACCTCTCTACAAGATTATGCAAATATCTAAGTTTTTTGAAATTTTCAATTTTCCTACAAATCTTTTCTTTTTAAAAAACTATGTTCATCATTCTTGTGACACTTGTTGATTACCAATAACTAATAAAGGAAGGAATGAAAAATGATAATTAGAAGACTAAGTAGTCAAAAAACAAAAAAAATGGACATTAAAAAAAATCTATTATTTTTCATTATTTTTCTTTGATTTTATTTTATCATTTATTTATTTATTTAATATTATTATTACTATTATTATAATATAATAATATATGATAATATAAAAAAACAAAAGAAAAAAACGCAACAGATGAAGCTTTCCAACAGAGGAATTCCTCTGTTACAGTTGGAAAAGCCACGGTATTACCATGGCTTTTCCTTAATTTCTTTTTTTTTTAATTTCTTTTTCTTTCTTTTTTTTCTTTCATTTATTACATAGTATTATTTTTATTTTACGCTTGCATGTATTGCTTTTTGTGCATGTTTTATATAATCTCAACATTTTATATTTTCTATAATTTGACATCCTATAATTTTATCTCTATTCTTTTACTTCCCTTTTATTGTAATTATTAACATTTATTTCCTTTACATGTTTATTTATTTAGCATTCTTACATCGTTATGCTTATAATGTGATTCTTACATTATTCCCTTATTATTATAGTTAATGTTCATGTATGTGTGGATTATAATTTTAACAATTAGATTTAAATTTTGTTACTTCCATTATTTAATTTTCACTAAACAAAGCCGACGATGGACTTTGAGATTTTTGGAATACCAAACTTCTCGAACTACTGAGGTGAGGAGTTATTCTTGAGATACCGAGAATAACTCTAATAATGCTTTGATTTAAAAAGATATAAGAATACAAAAAAATAATTTTTCAATGGTCTTTGAACCACCCATTAAATGTAATTTATTTTGTTCATTTTTATAATGTAAAATGCATCAAATGGGACATTCAAAAATGAATTTCTTTAACATTTGCCTTAAAATAAAAAATTGGATAGTTTTTGATTAAATTTGGTAACCATTTTTATATGGGTGTTGTGGGGTGCTAATACCTTCCCCACACACAAACGCCTCTCGAATCATCTTTGAGTTTTCGTAGACCAAAATAGTCATCTTAAAATTGGGTGATCAATGATACCCTAAAATGATTGGTGGCGACTCCAAATTTCTTTTTCCTTCAAAAAATGATTTTTTTTAATCGCCGATCCGCATCGCGCGCACGTTGCGACAGCTTGGCGACTCCACTGGGGACAAACAATTGGTCTAACCATCTTTAGATCAATAGAGACTCAAGCCAAAGTTTTATCGTATTCTATCCTTTTGTATTAGTTCTTGGTTTGTTTATATGATTTATTGTTTTTTTCTAATTCGTGACTGTAGTTGTACATAAGTTTTTTTTTATGAAGTATGTTTCTTTATATAATTTCTACTTTCACACATATACACTAGCCCTATACCCGGGCTTTCCCTTTAGGATTAGCGAGAATGAGTAGTGGAATGCCTTCGTGGAACTACAGTTCCCGTGCAGGCTCACGAAAGTTCTCACTCAGATCGACCATTTTGGGATATCATTTTGGGGCCCCTGTTACTCTATTCAGATAACAGTATGGACAACCTGGGAGCCTTTAAGAGATTTTTAGAGCCCTTATGTTTTTAGAGCCCACCTCATGACCAACATTAGATTTCTACTGAAATATGATATCATGATCAATTTTGTGCATGTATATATATCTTATGTCACTTAAACATGTCTTTTCTTCATTGTTTCACTTCTAACTTCGTCTTTGTATTTTTCATACATGCATCATGCTGCATAATAGGGATTATAAAGAAGTATTCAATTCATTCATATTTTAGAGACCATGACTCCCACTTCGAGTGTGATAGAAGATTAAGTTACGGTAGCCCAATGGTCAGAGGAGTCACAGAAACATAAAGGAGATTGTCTAAAAAAGGAAGACGTTGTTCTTCTACCATCAATCACTAAGATGGAGTTCTCACGCATTGACTTGGAGAGGTTGAAGAAGATATGGGAGGATTTTTCACCTGAGCAAAAAAGTTTGTTTATTGAAAAATATGGTCATATAGCTTATCTGTTGTATATTGTAGTCAATGTTCCCGTCCTTGAAGCTTTAATGCATTTCTGGGACCCTCATTATAGATGTTTCACCTTCAGAATAATCGATCTTACTTCCACAATTGAAGAATATCAAGCACTACTAAATGTCCCGTTGCAAAATGCCGACAAAGTTTATAACTATGACAAAAAGCTCACGTTGAAGAGAGCTTTGTCTAAGCTCTTGGGTTCTGTCCATGCGTTTGAGATTGAGAAAAGGTTGAAAATTAAAGGGGGAAATGAGTGTGTGCCGTTGGATTACCTCCTAGATCTCACCCAAAATTTCTTGAATGAGGATAAGGACATGACTCTTTATACTCTATGTATTTATGGCACCGTGTTATTTCCAAAGGTCCAAGGTTATATGGATGATAAAGTGATAAAAATGTTCCTTCAAGTCGAACATGGTGTTAACCCTGTTATCTCAATTCTCGCTGAGACTATCCGTTCTTTGAATCACATCCGAGTGTCTGGAAAAGGAAAGTTCATTGGCTCTTCAACTCTTTTATGTATTTGGATTCTCAGCCATCTAATATGTCCGCTAGATTTCAAATGTCCTCAAGTTAAGTTCTCAAGTTCATGGATGAAGACGAGGATCCCTATTGCAGAATTTGGAATGGCCAAATGGAATCTGTAGTTTCCTAAAAAAGGGGCTTGGCTCTCATACATATCCAAGTTGAAAGATAAGGATGTTATTTGGAAAACCCATTGGATGCCGTTAACACCAATGATCTACACATGTGGTGATTTTCAATGGGTTCCGCTCCTGGGACCATGGGGTTGTACTAGTTATGCTCCGCTAATGGCACTCCGTCAATTATACATGAGACAGTTTGTCCCCACCACGCATGCATTGAAGGATATTGAGGTTAGTTACGATAATCAAGAAATTGAACAAAACCTGCAGTAGCTGATTGGAGCTTGGAAAATAACAAGAAGGATGCGAAATGAGAAGAATCGCATGAACTGCACAAAGGAGTATGAAGCATGACTTGAGAGTAAAAACAAAGTAACTATTGCCTTACCAGTTGAGGATGTACCATCAGCCAAATCACTGGAAGTTCATCAAAAGATTGCTAAAAAGGAGGAGCTAGATGAGTTATATGAGGAGCGGCAAAAAGTTCTAGCTCTCTTGGAAGAAAACAGACGACTAGCAGTCAAGGCGAATTTGTCTGAGAAACACAGAATCAAAGCTGAAGAACGACTCAAAGAGTTGAGAACTAAGGATCGGGCATATCTGAAGCGAAAAAACTCAGAGTTAGGAACTGACACTCGCAAATTAAGCAACAAAATTAGAAAGATGGAGGAAGACAATGCGAACTTGTGAGGGGTAACCTACGAACAAGAAGATCAAATCGTGAATTAGAAAGGAAAAATAAACTGGTACGAGAAATTCTAGAAGAGGTGAAGGGAACTGTTGATAAGAAAAATGCGTACATCGTCAAGTTAGAAGAGCAATATGATGCATTACGACGAATCGTTGATAATTTGCAGGTTGATTTAGAGAATCAGAAAGTTAAGAAAACTGAGTCAACAAATGATTCTGAAGAATTATTGAAAGTTATCGCAAGCCTTGAGCACCAAGTTAGAGCTTATTAGAACGTGGCA
Organism: Datisca glomerata; assembly: GCA_003255025.1. Classification (NCBI taxonomy): domain Eukaryota; kingdom Viridiplantae; phylum Streptophyta; class Magnoliopsida; order Cucurbitales; family Datiscaceae; genus Datisca; species Datisca glomerata. The sequence continues at coordinate 441,711 of QANY01005132.1, forward strand.
AAGAAGTTGGCAAGAAACAATGATGCTAATGTCGATATACTGAGGTATGATTATTAGTTGCTACAACAAGAGTACAACTCGATTCGACAACTATCTGGGCAGGCTGTGGAATGGCTTAAAGACATGGCTGTGAGAGTGGGCAATTTGGTGGAACAAGCTTCATTTTTGAAGAGAAATGTCTTACCCATCCATCCCAATGGGGAGAACTTGTCTAAGTTTTTGGAAGAAGTCAATCGAGATTTGGGTCATTTTGGTCGTTTTGTATGAACTCATATCATGAAGTAATGTAATTGACTTCTACATACTCAAATGTAGTGGATGGCTCTACTAACTGAATGAAATTGATCACTTTAGAACTTTCACTTTGCGCAGTATCATTTCTCATGCATAAATTTACTCTCATTATTTCTTCTTTTTATTAGCAAAAAACTACATCTCATTGCTTTATTTTTATTTATTTTAAAGAATTTTTCTAAAGATAGCCCGACAACTTTGACATCCCTATCGAACTCGAGCTCAACTTAGGGTCATGGACGAGCAAGAAAGAGAGCGATCGAGAGAGGAAATGAAGGAAGAGATTAGGGAGCTAAAAAAGAGCAAATGGCTAAAGTCCTCTAACTCCTCGCCGTAAGTAAGGGAAAGGCATGTTTTGAAAATCCGCAAGGGGCTCAATCATCACAAAATCAACTACCAAACGATACTCCACTTTACCCTCCTGGGTTCACTCCAACCCATCAACGTCATCAGGTTGACCAGTTTCAGCATGCTTCACCACCAATAAATATCCAGCATCATCCATTTCCAAATGTCCAGGAAACAATGCAAACAGGGAAAACTGGGTACAACCGATCCGCAATGGCATGTGGTCACAACCAAGCTTTCACTCCACAAGGCGAACTCTCTAATGAGCCAATCATCATAACCGATATTGATGACCCAAAGATGCAGAAGACTATTACCAAGCCAAGTGACGACTCACGATCGAAAGATAAATTGGACTTTCTAGATGAAAGATTATGTGCTATTGAAGGATCTTATGTATACGGTACCATTGATGCCACCCAATTATGTTTGGTCCCTGATGTAAACATCCCACATAAATTCAAACTACCTGAGTTTGAAAAATATGATGGTAGTACGTGCCCTAGAAGCTACCTTATTATGTACTGCAGAAAAATGGCCGCTTGTGCAAATGATGATAAGCTGCTGATTCATTTCTTTCAAGGTAGCCTAATGGGGGCCGCATCTCGTTGGTATATCCAATTGGATAACCAACATATTCATAGGTGGAAAGATCTAGCAGATGCTTTTTTAAGACAATATAAGTACAACATAGACATAGCCCCTGATCGTTTGGACTTACAAAGGATGGAGAAAAAGGCTACATAAGGCTTTAAAGAATATGCACAAAGGTGGAGGGAATTAGCTGCTCAGGTACACCATCCATTGTCAGACAAGGAGATGGCTGGAATGTTTATTAACACCTTGAGACCTCCATTCTATGACAGGATGGTTGGAAATGCTTCAAACAACTTCTCTGACATTATAGTGATCGGTGAAAGGATTGAGTATGGGATAAAGAATGGAAGAATTTTGGAAATCATATCAGATACATCGTCAGTAAAAAAGGGGCCTCCATTGAAGCGAAAAGAAGGGGATGTGCATATGATCAATTCCGGGTACCCATCACAAGCTTTGAACCCGGGATCAGGATTTTCAAAGTATGGGGAAGGACCCTAGTCTATGACATCATATGTGGCTAATACCTCACAAATTTCGTACAATTATCACTCTCAACAATCAACATTTCAAAACAACCCAAGACCCGGTTTCAGACCACCGGCTCACCAGTAAAATGTTGGTCAGGGTGATCAGCCTCTGAGGGGAAATAGAAATCATCAACGTTTTATCCAATATGATCCAATCCCCATGTCATATACAGAACTCTTACCTCAATTGATACGGAATAATCAATTGGTGTCAATTCCTTATGAACCTTTATAACCACTATACCCAATGTGGTATGATATGAGTGCTCGCTGTGAGTATCATGCTGGGGTAGTGGGACATTCGACTGAGAATTGCACGGCATTAAAAGGTAGAGTACAGGCACTAATCAAGGCTGGATGGTTGAATTTCAAAAAGGCTAATGGGAATCCAGATATCAATTCCAACCCTCTACCAAATCACGGGAATCCTGCCGTAAATGCAATTGAGGAATATTTTTCATATGGAAAGAGGGATGTGGAAGATGTGAGCACGTCAGTAGAAACACTTTTCCATCTTCTTTCTAGAGCAGGGTACACCTACCCAACACGCTCAGAGGATGAGGGCGTTTCTAGGAACCCTATGCATGACTTCGATTGTTTGTTTCATAAGAAGGTGACGGGGTATACAATTGAGGAATGTGCTGATTTTAAAAAGGAAGTGCAAAAGTTGTTGGATGCAAAGTTACTTACAATAAGTCATAAAGGAGAAAGGGAATACTAAGAAGATGACTTTTTAGTCCTCATGATAACTAAAGAATCATCTGAAGTTAATGTTGAAATGTCGTCCTATATTCCAAAACATCGCACAATACATTATGAGGAAAAGTCAACTCACACCACTACGTCTTATGCTCCGATGCCTATCACCATTCAAATACTGGGTACGTTCGCTTACAAAGATTCAAGCGCAGTACCATGGACGTACAGGATATGAGGTTATTACAAGCGGTAACGACAAAACTCAAGAGCTAAATCCGTCTGACATCGATCTCCCCATAACTAATATTTCAGGAGTAGGTGGGATGACGAGGAGTGGCAGATGCTACACGTCAGAAGTTTTAAAAATGGATAAAAGTGATGTGTTTGAAAGGAAAAGGAAAGGGAAGGCCAAAGAAGGCGACAATGGTCATGAATTCCAAGGAGAAATGCATGGCGGCCAAGTGATAGACCCAGATATAATAAGAGGTACGGAGAAAGAAATAGCAGTGTCTGAAGAAGAAGTATGAGAATTTTTTAAGCTCATCAAGCAAAGCGAGTATAAGGTGATTGAACAACTTAATCACTTACCTGCTCGCATATTTTTACTGTCACTCTTTCTGAATTCTGAACCACATCGCCAAGCATTATTGAAGGTTTTGAATCAAGCATATGTCTGTCATGACATTACGGTGGAGAAGTTAAGTGGAATTGTGAGAAATATTACCGCACCGAATTTTATCACTTTCACATATGATGAAATCCTGGCCGATGGTACTGGGCACACCAGAGCTTTACATATATCCGTAAAATGTAAGGATTATATTGTTGCAAAAGTATTTATTGATAACGGCTCATCTCAAAATGTAATGTCAAGATCCACACTAGCAAAGCTCCTAGTGGACGTGACACATATGCGGCCGAGCATGATGATAGTAAGAGCATTCGACGGTACCCGAAGAGAAGTAATCGGAGACATAGAGATACCTATTCGAATCGGACCATGCATATTCAATATTGTTTTCCAAGTGATGGACATAAATCCAGCGTACAGTTTCCTTTTAGGTCGACCATGGATTCACTCTGCTGGGGCGGTACCTTCTTCCTTACATCAGAAGCTGAAATTCATAATGGATCATAAACTCATTTGTATATATGGGGAAGAAGATTTATTGGTATCCAAGCCATCCACCATGCCATATGTCGAGGCGGTAGAGGAAGCATTGGAGTGCTCATTTCGATCATTTGAGATTGTGAACACCACGTTTGTTGCTAGTGGGAAACCCTCTCCAACGCCAAACCTATCAAAAGCATCTCAGATGGTTACAAAGTTGATGATAAAAGGGGGATACCAGCCAGGTAAGGGACTCGGGAGTGAGCATCAAGGCATAAATAAGTTAATCGACTGGGACAAGAATGAGCAAAGGTTTGGACTTGGATATAGACCGATCAAGACTGATAGAGGGAGAGTGGAAGCTCAAAAGAAAGAAAAGAAGATTGCTAGGCTTGAAAATAGGGAATTCGATGTGGAAATGGCAATCATCCCCATATTTCTAAATCCTTTAGAAGTGGGGGAATTTCATTCGAAGAACCGGTTATAGTAGAGCAATACAACTTTGAAGATGATATCGCCGAGCTTTCAATATCCGCAATCCTAGGAAAATCATCAAGTTCAAGTACAGAGGACTTGGTTTCTCGATACGAGTCAGATTATGAACTTAACAATTGGGACGTCACCGAGCTACCAGTGCTTCTCGAGAATTTTCAAGAGTTCGAGAACGGTGATTTTGAAAACAAGAGCATAAGCAACAACTTTGACAATCTCATTCTTAGTCTAGAGTCAGATAAAAGTGACGAGGATAATTTCGAATCATCTTCGGAAATGTTAAAAATGGTAGAGGTGGATGAAAAAATAACTCAACCATATCAAGAGTTAACGGAGGTGATAAATTTGGGATTGGAGGGAAAGACGAAAGAGGTCTAAATCGGCATTTCTATGACAAGCCAAGGCCGTCGAGAATTAATTGACTTACTCAAAGAGTATATTGATGTATTTGCATGGTCTTACCAAGATATGCCAGGTCTAGACACTGATAACGTGATTCATCATTTGCCACTTATGCTCGAAAGTAAACCAGTGCAATAAAAGTTATGAAACCAGACATGCTGGTACAGATCAAAGAAGAAATTAAAAAGCAAGTAGATGCGGGTTTTCTAGAAGTAGCAAAATACCCTGAATGGGTTGCTAACATAGTCCCAGTGTTGAAGAAAAATGGAAAAGTAAGGGTGTGCGTCGATTATAAAGACTTAAATCGGGCAAGCACCAAGGATAATTTTTCATTGCCCCATATCGATGTCTTAGTAGATAACACTGCAGGACATTCAACCTTCTCTTTCATGGATGGTTTTTCGGGGTATAACCAAATCAAAATGGCTCCTGAAGACCGTGAAAAGATGACTTTTATAACTTTGTGGGGGTACATTTTGTTATAAGGTTATGCCATTTGATCTGAAGAATGCAGGGGCGACTTATCAGCGGGCAATGATAACACTGTTTCATGATATGATGCATAAAGAAATCGAAGTGTACGTTGATGATATGATTGCCAAATCACGTCAAGGGGAAGATCATACGGTCACTCTACGAAAACTATTTGGACGGTTGAGAAAGTTCCAGTTAAAGCTTAACTCGACAAAATATACATTCACAACATCTTCAGGGAAACTACTTGGTTTTGTCATGAGCAAAGAAGGAATAAAAGTTGACCATGGTAAGGTTCGAGCCATCATTGATATGCCTCCACCTCAAACTCAAAAGGAAATTAGAGATTTTTTGGGGAGATTAAATTGCATAGCCCGTTTCATCTCACAGCTAACTGCAACTTGTGAACCTATCTTTAAAATTCTTCGTAAAAGTGATACAGAAGGATGGAATGATGATTGTCAAATTACTTTTGAGAAGATCAAGAAATGCTTGCAAAATACGCCTATACTTGTTCCTCCAACTCCAGGGCGTCCACTCATTTTGTATCTTACAGTAACAGAAATATCCATGGGTTGCGTACTTGGTCAACATGATGCTTCTGGAAGGAAAGAACAAGCAATATACTATTTAAGCAAAAGGTTCACAAATTATGAGGCTAATTATTCGATGTTGGAGAAAACGTGTTGTGCATTGGCCTGGGTTGCTCATCGGCTTAGACAATACATGTTATACCACACCACTTGGTTAATTTCAAATATGGACCCTATCAAGTATATCTTTGAAAAGCCGTCACTTTCTGGACAAATTGCTAAATGGCAAATGTTACTCACAAAATATGATATTGTCTATGTCACGAGGAAGTCAATAAAAGGAAGCGTACTTGCTGATTATCTGGCAGATCAACCAATGCAAGATTATGAGCCTATGAAGTTTGATTTCCCTGATGAGAGTGTTTCAGTCATATTCAAAAATGAAGAAGAATCTGCAGACCCAGAATTGTGGACAATGTTATTTGATGGCGCATCTAATGATGTAGAACATGGAATTGGGGCAATCCTCATATCACCTAAGGGAAATTTTTTTCCATTCACGGCATGTACAAATAATGTGGCAGAATATGAGGCTTGTTCCATGGAAATTCAAGCAGCTTGTGATATGAAGATAAAGAAGCTTCGAGTATACGGAGATTCGCTATTGGTGATATGACAACTAAACAGAGAATGGGAAGCTAGAGACTCTAAGCTAATACCTTATAAAAAACATGTCACTAAGTTAAGCCGAACTTTTGAAGTGATATCATTTGGCCATATACCTAGAGAGAATAATCAAATCGCAGATGCGCTGGTAACTCTAGCGTCCAAGTTTACTGCAGACTTTAAGGAAGAAGTTCAATCCATAAAAATTGAGAAGCGAGATTTTCCTGCTCACTGTATGAGTATTGAAGAAGAGCCAGACACAAGACCTTGGTATTACGACATCAAGCAGTATATAAAGAATGGAGAATATCCATCCAAAGCTTCTGAGAATGATAAACGCACTATTAGAAGATTGTCCATGTGTTTCTTCTTGAATGGTGAAATACTCTACAAAAGAAACCATGATATGGTGCTCTTAAGGGAAGCGAATCAAATCATAGAGGAATTTCATGAAGGAATTTGTGGAGTTCATGCTAATGGATATATGATGGCCAAACAAATATTGAGAGCAAGATATTATTGGTTAACTCTAGAATCTGACTGCATCAAGTACGCCAAGAAATGTCATAAATGTCAAATTTATACAGATAAAATTCACGTACCCGCATCCCCTTTACATGTAATGGCCGCGCCTTGACCGTTCTCTATGTGGGGCATAGATGTCATTGGTCACATCACACCCAAAGCCTCTAACGGGCATCATTTCATTTTGGTCTCTATAAATTATTTTACCAAATGGGTGGAAGCAAGTTCTTATTCGAGTGTAACCAGAAGTGCAGTTGTTAAGTTTATTAAAAAGGAGATAATTTGTCGATATAGTCTACCTGGAAGGATCATCACAGATAATTGGACGAATTTAAATAACAAGATGATGAAAGAATAATGTGACCAATTCAAAATTAAGCATCATAATTCATCTCCTTATCGTCCGAAAATGAACGGAGCAGTGGAAGCAGCCAATAAGAACATAAAAATGATCATATAGAAGATGACGGAGGTTTATAAGGATTGGCATGAGATGCTCCCATTTGCACTGCATGGGTACCGCACATCAGTCCGAACATCAACTAGGGCAACGCCATTCTCTTTGGTATATGGCATGGAAGCGGTCCTTCCAATTGAGGTGGAAATTTCCTCCCTCAAAGTCTTAATGGAGGCGAAATTAGAAGAAGAAGAATGGGTACAAACGCGATATGAGCAATTGAATTTCGTGAAGGAAAAAAAATTGACTGCATTATGTAGAGGGCAATTATATCAAAGAAAAATGATGCACGCATATGACAAAAAATTTCATCCCCGATGTTTTCAAGAAGGAGACTTTTAGTTAAAAAAGATATTCACATATCAAAAGCATCACCGGAGGAAGTGGACCCCAAATTATGAAGGACATTTCATTGTTAAGAAGGTTTTTTCGGGAGGAGCTCTCATGCTAACAAACATGGATGGAGATGATTTACCGCACACAGCTAATTTCGACACAGTCAATAAGTACTTTGTTTGATCGCTCTAAGTATGGGAAAATGAAATTAGGCAAAAAAAAATGTTTAAAAAAAAGTTGTCTCGAATACTGGAGAAATTCTTCCTCCATTTTTTTTCTTTTTCCAAATCATCGTTTGTAAACATTGTTCATCATCAATGAAGAGCCTCTTTTATTTTTCTTTCTCAGTTGACAAATACATATACTTCATATTCTCCTTATTTCCATTATTTTATATTCCTCTCAGTTCTAATATATCATTAATTACTCTTGAAATAACTCAGAAGCATAAACTTGGTTAGGTGGAAGCTAATTGAAAAAAAATGGGAACTAAGAAAGGTGATTTAAGTGCAAAGTAAAATCTCAAAAGTCATCACGAGAAAGGTCAATATACGCATGACAAAAGCTAAAGCGCAATTGGAGGAATTAGAAGTACAAAAGAGAAGCAAAGAAATTATTCACCACTGATATGGAGCCAAATACTGGGGCATAAACTAATAAATAAGGATGTATCATTTTCCTAAAAGTATGTTCGATACTTCATTGTGAGTCCATGATTCTAGGCCAAGTGATTGTTCTAAAGGGTGTTGGATATGGCTAAAAATCATCATATAATTTCCTTATAAAGGTTCACAATCATGCATAGCATGCATGCATTCAAAATCACTACTTTACATTTATGTTCAAGAATTACAATGCATAGACATGCATCACATTAGTTGTTCTGACAAATTCAGGTGCATGAATCATTTAATGATATTCTTTCAAAATTCACACATGACTTTCCAACATTTAAAGCATGCATTAGTCTAGCTTTGTTGTCATGAGACTTGCATAAGTCAACTTCAACATCAATTAATAGGGTTAAATCGAACCCGAATTGAGTCGAGGTCGAAGCCCGGTGTCAGCACCTGGTCCATTTCTATTTCAAATATCTTCGGTTAAATCGAACTCGACTTGGACATAGTCAAAACTCGACGTCAGCGCCTGGTCCGTTTCAATTAATATGGTTAAATCGAACCCGAATTGAGTCGAGATCGAAGCCTGGTGTCAGCGTCGGGTCCATTTCTTTTTCAATTAATGTGGTCAAATCAAACCCGAATTGAGTCGAGGTCGAAGCCAGGTGTCAGCACCCAGTCTATTTCTGTTTCAAATATCTACGGTTAAATCTAACCCGAATTGAGTCGAGGTCGAAGCCTATGTCTATCCATGTCCATTTTCCTTTCAAATATATTCAATTAAATCGAACCCGACTTTGTCGTGGTCGAAGCCCAGTGTCAACGCCTGGTCCATTTTAATTAATATGGTTAAATTGAACCCGAATTGAGTCGAGGTCGAAGCCCGGTGTCGGCACCTGTCCATTTCTGTTTCACGTATCTACGGTTAAATCAAATCCGCACTAAGTCGAGGTTGAAGCTTGCATCCATCCAGGTTCATTTTATTTTCAAATATCTTCGGTTGAATCGAACCCGACTTGGTCACAGTCGAAACTCGGTGTCAGCGCCTGGTCCATTTCAATTAATATGGTTAAATCGAACAAGAATTGAGTCGAGGTCGAAGCCCGGTGTCACCTCCGGGTCCATTTCCTTTTCAATTAATGTGGTTAAATCGAACCTAAATTAAGTCGAGGTCGAAGCCTGCATCCATCCAGGTTCGTTTTCCTTTTCAAATATCTTCGGTTAAATCAAACCCGACTTGATCGCGGTCGAAGCCCGATGTCAGCGCCTGGTCCATTTCAATATATACGGTTAAATCGAACCCGCACTGAGTCAAGGTCGAAGCCTGCATCCATCCAGGTCCGTTTCCTTTCAAATATCTTAGTTAAATCGAACCGGCATTGAGCGAGGTTGAAGCCTGTGTTTATCCAGGTCAGTTTCGCTCCCATTCCATCATAGAGCCTTATTTAGTCGAGGTTTTTATTCCCTATTTCATATATTATCTTCTTGTACCGATCAAAATACTTATCTACACCTTTGTACACCTTCTGAGATCAGAAGCATGCTCAAGAGGGGCAGTTGTAGATACTGTATTTTATCCGGTCTAATACATTAAATATACATATTTTGTATTTTGGCTCATATAATAATCCAAGACTATATGTATAATTTGAAAACTAATCCAATACTAAAATAAGAAAAGTGATTCAAGGATTAAAAAGTAAAAATTGAAAAAAAGACTAAAAGTAAAAAAGGCAAATCCTAATTTTGCCTATAAATAGGGATGAGGTATTCACTTAAGAGGGGGGGTCTCTTTGGAGTGGAGAAAATGAAGCCATTTTTTTAGAGTGAGAAAAAGAGGGATTGGAGTGAGAAAGAGAGGTGATTTTAGAGAGAGGAAGAGGTTCTACACTTCTATTATTTTCAACTTCTTCCATTCTTTTCTTAAGGTAGCTTAAATGTCTTGTACATTTGCTCATAATATATGTTGTTCATCTCTCTTCTTCATATTCATGTAGTTGATATCTTTTGTAACTTTTTTTTTCATACATAAGTTGATTGTTCATTCTTTATCATTTCTCCTACTTTAAATCTTAACCATTTAATTTCATGCATTGATGATTTCTTTACAAGTTTGGACAATGAGATGTCTTTGTCATCAACTCAATTAATGAGGATAAGTATAAAGCTTTTAAGGAGTGGAAAAATTAACTCAATGTGAATCAACCCTTTAATGGATTGAAAGTGTACACTTGATGCAAAGATCCCCTAGGATAATTTCTCACACATAACAATACATAAAATATAGTGTAAAACCTCTCTACAAGATTATGCAAATATCTAAGTTTTTTGAAATTTTCAATTTTCCTACAAGACTTTTCTTTTTAAAAAACTATGTTCATCATTCTTGTGACACTTGTTTGAACTAATTATCATACATGATCATCCCCTTTACTATTTGATTAGCAATAACTAATAAGGGAATGAATGAAAAATGGTAATTAGAAGACTAAGTAGTCAAAAAACAAAACAAAAAATAGACATTAAAAAAATCTATTATTTTTCATTATTTTTCTTTGATTTTTTATCAATTATTTATTTATTTAATAATAATACTATTATTATTACTATTATTATTATATAATAATATATTATATTATAAAAAAAAGAAAAAAAAACGCAACAGAGGAAGCTTTCCTCTGTTGCACTGCCTTCCTCTGTTGCAGCTGGAAAAGCCACGGTATTATCATGGCTTTTCCTTAATTTCTTTTTTTTAATTTCTTTTTCTTTCTTTTTTTTCTTTCATATATTACATAGTATTATTTTATTTTACGCTTGCATGTATTGCTTTTTGTGCATGTTTTATATAATCTCAACATTTTATATTTTCTATAATTTGACATCCTATAATTTTATCTCTATTCTTTTACTTCCCTTTTGTTATAATTATTAACATTTATTTCCTTTACATGTTTATTTATTTAGCATTCTTACATCGTCATGCTTATAATGCGATTCTTGCATTATTCTCTTATTATTATAGTTAATGTTCATGTATGTGTGGATTATAATTTTAACAATTAGATTTAGATTTTGTTACTTTCATTATTTAATTTTCACTAAACAAAGCCGACGATGGACTTTGAGATTTTCGGGATATCAAACTTCTCGAACTACTGAGGTAAGGAGTTATTCTTGGGATACCGAGAATAACTCTAATAATGCTTTGTTTTAAAAAGATATAAGAATATAAAAAAATAGTTTTTCAATGGTCTTTGAACCACCCATTAAATGTAATTTATTTTGTTCATTTTTATGATGCAAAATGCATTAAATGGGACATACAAAAATGAATTTATTTAACCTTTGCCTTAAAATAAAAAATTGGATAGCTTTTGATTAAAATTGATAACCATTTTTATATAGGTGTTGTGGGGTGCTAATACTTTTCCCACACACAAACGGCTCTCGAACCAACTTTGAGTTTTCGTAGACCAAAATTTTCATCTTAAAATTAGGTGACCAATGACACCCTAAAATGATTTGTGGCGACTCCAAATTTTTTTTTCCTTCAAAAAATAATTTTTTTTAATCGTCGCTCCGCGTCGCGCGCACGTTGCGACAGGTACCTTAGTGGCGGCACCTCAAGGGGTGCACCTTAGTGGCGCCACCCCATGAGGTGCACCTCAGCGGCGGCACCCTAAGGGTTGCAATTTAGTGACGGCGCCCCAAGGGGAGCACCTCAGCGATGACACTCATGGTGCATCTCAGCGGTGGTAGTCCATGATATGACTCAGCGGTGATACTCTCATAGTATGTCTTAGTAGTGATATTTCATGGTGTATCCTTGATGGAGAACTCCCGATACGCCGTAAGAGTTACGATTCGTGGAGAGTTAACGTTGAGGTCGTCAATTCTCATGTACAACATTATTGACTTAGCAGCGTTTTTTTTATAAAGTTAGAGAAAGAATATAGCCTTATAGACATGATGGAAATAGAAAGGTAATGATATTTAAGTTGGATTCTATTGTGTATGTAATTCTTTTTTGTTCATTAGTAACGGACTGATGAAAAAAATGGGCTTGCTATCGCACATATGGTTTTGACGGTTTTATATGCATTAGAATGTCTCATGGCTAAAGATGAGTTATACTTTTTGGTTTTAAATAAATTAATTATTGTCCTTACATTACTTAATTAGTAGCAGTTCTAATATTTATTGTGAAGCAAATATTTTCGTTGACAATAATGCGTCATGAAGTTTGCAATGGACAAAAATTGATGTTTTGATCTCAATTTAAAAAAATGATGATGAACAAGGAAGCCACACATGTGAATGGAGTGATTAGTGATTTTGATGCTTTTAAAGCATTGGGCAAATTTTTACGACTGGTCCTTATTGTTGCTTGGTCTTCTCTCTAAAAAATTGTGGTAGTGAATATTTTACACATTTATTTGTGGCTTTGTAATAATGCTTCCTATTGTTTTTGAGATATAGAGTGTGATAATTTATGAAGCTTGAAATGTTATGAGTAGTTCAATATTTTCATAAGTAATTCACTATTGAGCTTTTATATATTGTATATATGAGTTTTTATACTGAGGCTCATGATATGTGAATGCTTGTGGACTATGAGACAATTCATATTTCTTAAATAAGTCTAATTTGATTATTAGACTTGCTTGATTTCTTAGTAAATAAGTTTTTTTTTCAATTACTTAAGCCTCATAAGTTTCGAGCATCATGAGATTAACTCTCTAAATTTGAGCACTAAATAATATAAATTTGAGCACTAAATAATTGATATGGTAAGCCTTGTATGGATATGAGAATGACAACGTCATTTCACAAATATGGAAGATGGGTGATATTATCATTGCATGCACATCTAGCTCCTTGATATGTGAGAATGATAATGTTAGTTTTTCAATGTTGATGCTTAAAATTTTAATATAAGTTAAGCATTTTGTACTAACTATTATTTTGTGTTGTAGCTCAATATTGACTATGAATATTGTGCGAGTCTCACTGTGGAATTTTATTGAGTATAAAATTGAGTTAGCATTCTTACTGTACATTAACTAGATGTACAATGGTGCTATACCGGATTGGATATTTGAATCCTAATGATTTTCACATAGGCAAATTGAGATCACCCAATATGAAAATTGAGATGATGAGAGAGTATTATAAACGGATGAAAGAGTTGTGTGGCACTATATATGTGCAAATTCTTTTCATATCATTGAAAATATGGGATTTTTCATGATAAGTATGTATTGTCATGATGATTTTATTGTGATATCCAAAGTTTTGATATATTTGAGAAATGAACAAAATTAATGCTCATTTAGGTATCAAACTTTGATGAATAGAAATATTATCTATGAATTACTATGACAAATATATATTATCATGATGATCATATATTGTGTTATCCATAGTAATAAAACTTTTAGAGATTGATGAACATGAGATTTAGTGTTCATTTAATTATTAAACTCAGATGGAAAAGTTGTATGGGAACTTGCCTTTAGCAAACGATGGTGAGAAGCTAAAAGCTGCAAGTAAAAATATTTGTCGGAGAAGATTTATGCCTCCAATTTTATTTGGATTATCAAGCTGCAATTATATGAGAAAGACAATCAAGCCATGGCATGAGTAGGCATATTCGCCTAAAGATATGATTGTGTGGCAGCTATAATAAAAATTGTTGAGTTAACTATAAATTATGTGATGTCAGAAAATATCATTAATATTGTGATTAGGGGGGGCAAGCTGAAAAAGCTAGTAAATTATATATCGAAAGAATTAAGCTAAAGCCTATTATTTGAATTAATAATGATGGCAACCCAAGCTATTTCATTGGAGATCCCATGAAGTAGGTTCAATGGGTAAGAAACAAGTCACTTGTTAATTCGCTTGTGAATACTATTAAGATTTGCTCTTTCCTATGATATCTCCATGAGGATAGTAATTAACGTGATTGCAATGATTGTGAGGTTGAGTGAGTAAGACTCTTAATCAATCTATATCTCTTATTGAGTGGTGTATCAATTGTAGTATACACTTGATGAAATTGACCTGTGTGAGTGTGAAAGTGAGGCCACTTTCTATGAGAAGTTAAGGTTTACTCTCTAGAGCACTCATGAGATCCAGGTATGACGTATGGCCTATTCGTGCCACCCCGACTTCAAACCAGAAGTTATAGAAAATGAATATGTACCAAGATGGTTAGTTCTACATAAAGGTTTTTTGTTCAAGGTATAGATTCAAGTCCACTAGACATCTATATTTATGCATTCATTTTTTAGAAATATCCAGCATAACCTTTTTCTTAATTTGTAACACATGTGGGGGATTGTTGATAATTTTAATTTGTAACAATAAATTGCTATATATTTGGAGTTAAAAACTTTATTTAGACGTATTTAATTTTTTGTTTTAATATTTTAATATACAAATTTTTTTTCCAACGGTTATACTTATTGAATTTCTATATATGCACTCACATTTTTCTTTTTGTGTGAGTAAATCATATATGGATTTTCTCCAAATCAATTCATCTCACATCGCTATGCTGGATATGGTGAATCGTTTCGGTGGTTCATCTACCATGAGTGCAAGTGTAAAAGAACATAGCTTAGGTTGTTGAACAAAAAATTCTAGAGGCCGGATGTGTAGAAAACCTTGATGCACCGGGATACTTTTCGTGAGGGCGCGGAGACTTTAAGAACAGTGACTTACCACGCCTCAGTCTAAGATATTTTCAACAAATGTTTTAGCCGATTTCCGGATAATATCTTTTATTGATTCACAATAACCTCTATTATTTTTCTAACTGTTTTTATTGGTGGCAGTCTGATTTCTTGGTCTTCATAGAGACAAAGTGCAACTTGGTTGTTTGTGGAAAGTTTCTATACCCCGATTGGTTTCGCTTGAAAGTTTATTTTGAGAACTCTAAAATGTTAGTTTTACTACGGTGTCCGAGTTTACTTTTCATTTTATGGTTGTTATAGATGTGGTATGGTAGATTGAGAAGTTGTCGAGTGTTTAATTATTTTTTAAAGCTCATAAATTTTAATTAGGTGCAAAAAATACATTAATTTGATTACAGTAGATAGAAAACCAGGTAAAAAGATAATGATCACAAACAAAGTGTAAGATTGATGCAGTGTCTTCATTTTGGCCTATGCATTTTCAGAATTCAATTTGAAGTCTATTGTTACAATAATGCCTAAGAATCTTTTTCTACTTTGTTCTTCTTTTTCAAAAATGGGAAAGATTAAAAGAGGAAGAAAAATTTCTCCCAGAACATGGATGAGAAACTCGTCCACCAAAAAAAACTCTACAAGAAGTAGAGAGAAAACGAGGAGGAAAAGAGGGGCTGTGAGAGGGAGAAAGGTTCGCAAACCCTCTTCCCATCGACTAGTTTTTTTTCAAGATGTGATAATTATTGCCAACACAAATCCAGTTACGGAGAACTACTTCCCCAAGGTGACAGCTCTCTCAGTTTTTTATGTGCACTCATTCTGATGATTACTGTTTTAAGCTGACAGTATAATCTACTCTACATATCTTCTAGGATATGCCTCCCAAGCTACAATTCATTCCACTTTTTGCAGTACCCCAATTCGTTCTAAGATTCAATACAACTTGGATACAAGTAGAGTCTCATAACTACTTGAAGACTGGACGTGGGCATGACTTGTCTACTAGGCAGTCTCATTGCAACTTGAAGTCTTCAAGTAGCAATGGCACTCTCGACTTGGTCATTAGGCAGACTTATAGCTACTAGATTATTTTAAGAATATATATATATAACTATTTGAATACTTGATGTAGAGATGTAAAATAAATTAAACAAAAGGAAGCTATCTCGTTCCTTTAGTATGGTTAACCAAGGGCTTCCCAGGCTTGGACAAGGTGCAACTAATTTGATGACCCAAGTGTGTTCCCATTGGGCCTCTTAAAATCTTCTAAGCACTTAGTTCAACTAATTTATTTTAGGGAAATTTATCGATCTAGACAAGTTTAAAGGTAGTGTTTTGATAAATATCAGGTTTTTTAGAATTTTAGCTAAATAGTAAGTTGCTATAATTGTTAGTTAATTATTGATCAAAATGTCCTTCATCTATAGATTTAAAACATATATACAATTAATTCAAACAATGATATAAATAAAGATAACAGTATATAGTTAACCAATTGAAAGTTTCATATTTTTATTTCAAAATGGCTAGATATAATATTAGTGATTGCCTACATATCTCATTTTTTGAAAATAAGAAGATAATTAATGCTAAAACAAAAAACAAAAATGAATTTCAAATTTTTCACTAGAAACCCGCTAAAACACATTTGAATTTAAAAAAAGAATTGAAAGACACATTCCCAAAAATGTTATGATTACCAAATTAAAAAACTTCCCAAAAACCAACCAAAATCACTCGTAATGGCAACCACGAAAATATCATCAAAATCCTAACTACCTCATTAAACACTAAGAAAACCTTCTAGAGAGAGACTTTCTTCAAAGTATTAGATCGGGGATATCAATGAGCCTCGACGCGGTACGCGACAAGCGACGTAACACACGATTAGTTGATTATGTGGTTAATTGATAGTTAATCATTTAGTTATTCTTTTTTTATTAGTTTCAGCCACTGATTGTTACTTGAGATTGTAATCGTACGGTTGTGATATGTTTGGATCTTTCTCTCGCCTCCTATATAAGGCAGAGCTTAGATTCATTTTTGGGTTAATGAATGAAGTTTGAGAATATTTTTCTAAGGATCTCTTAACATCGTGAGTAAAGAAACAGCGTCTTCTAACACCGTGAGTAAAGAAATTGTAGTTTGATCGGTAAAGTTTCATCAATTGTATCAGAACAGGCGTTGCGTCATGACGAATAGCGAATGACTTGATCAGATTGAGGGGGCGGTAGGCAAGATTCGTAAGAGTCTCCACACGCTCATCGAATTATCGACTTTGAATCAAGAATCAATTCGGCGACTTGTTAGCCCAGCTCGGGATAGATTGGTCAAAAAGAAAGGCAAGAAACGTTACGATACATCAGAATCAGAGAATTCTTCCTTTGACGGTCGGTCGAGTTCTTTATCAGAGAAAATCAAGAATCCCACTCATGGGATGTCTTTTAATGAAAGTAGCAATTCGTCAAGCAGTGGACATTTGAAAGGGTCCAAGAAGTGATTGCCGCTGCTTAAGATGGAGTTTCTGAAGTTCTCTGGCGCGGACCCGATGGTTTGGTTAGATTGGGTGCGATAGTATTTTTCGTTTCAGGGGTAGCAAAAGGTTCAGTTGTCCTCGTTCCATCTAGAAGGAGACGTGAATTGGTGGTGGAAATGGTACCTGAGTAATACACGAAAAAAAGAAGTCACTGAGAAGGTATTTGAGAAAGAACTTTTCAAAAGATTCAGACCAACCAATTTTGATAATATTGACGAGTCCTTACCCAAGATTCACGAATTAGGATCGTTTGATGACTATTTATGGGAATTTGAGAGATTGTCGAACTAAGCAAAAGGATGGTCAACCGAAGCATTGATGGGGACGTTCTTGGGCGAATTCAAGGAAGAAATTTTTTCAGAGGTTCGGATGTTTCAATTGAAGAAGCTTTCTCAAGCAATTGATTTAGCGCGGCGATGGAATGAGAAGCTATTACGGACACAAAAGGGCGGCAACGCCTATTCCATGAAGAGGCCTACAAAACTGAGTTACAAACCTAGGGCTAGGGTATTGCTGAGATATAGTTCGGGTGCAAGCATGGCAGTGAAGCCTTTGCCATCCAGTACAGTTAAACGTCTTTCGTTTGAAGAAATGAAGCAGAGGCGGGCTCAAAACCTTTGCTTTAATTATGATGAAAAGTTCATTCCGGGCCATCGCTGTCAAGCGGCTCAAGCCATATTGATCGATGGGATGGGTGAACATGAAAAGATTGATCAAGAAGAGACAAAGATCGATCAAGAAAGTGAATGTATTGAGCAGAAGCTGGAGATCTCGCTCAATGTTATTGCTAGGGTTGTCGGGAAAAGGACTATGTAGATGGAAGCAAAGATATACAATCAGACCGTTAGTGTGTTGGTGGATAACGGATCGAGCCATAAATTTGTTAATGAACAAGTTGTTGTGCGCCTACAGCTGGTCATTACCCCAATCATGCCCTTTGTAGTTAAAGTGGCTAGCGGAGATCGTCTTTGGTGTCGCAATCGATACGATGGAGTTATTATAATTATCCAAGGGTATGAGTTTTCTACTTCATTTTATTCTTTACCCATTACCGGGTTAGATGTTGTATTGGGAATTCAGTGGTTAGCGGATCTTGGACTGATTATTTCTGATTACTAGCATATGACGATGGAGATTATGGTGGGAGGATAGCGGTATCGCTTGTCGGCCAGTACGGTTTTGGTTACTGCAATATCAGGAATCGAAATGCCATCGGGGGAAATTCAAGAAGAATGGCCGACGGAGGTGGGTAATTTACTTCAAGAATTCAAGAAAGTCATCGAGGTGCCTACGACTCTACCCCAGTCACGTTCTTTTAATCATCACATTCGATTGAAGGATGAAGGGAGGCCAGTTAATGTTGTGTCGTATCGATATGCGCATTTCCAGAAAAGCGAGATTGAAAGACAGGTTGGTGAAATGCTTCAATCAGGATTAATTAGACGCAGAACGAGTCCTTTTTCATCACCAGTCTTGTTGGTGAAAAAGAAAGACAAATCTTGGAGATTTTGTACCGATTATCGGCCTTTGAATGAAGCAACCATTAAGGGTGAATTGCGGGCTGGGATCGATTAAGGGAAGCCACCGCTACTGATCCTAACCTTGAAAAATTAATTCTTGAGTTAAAGAATGGTGATCAAGAAAATCTTGGAAGGATAGTTCGGAGTGGCTGCTTTTTTCAGCGGGATTGCGTGATAGTTCCGAACGATGATGAGATTAGAAAGGAGTTGATATGGGAGTGCCACAATTTGGTTTTTGGAGGTCACTCGGGTGAATTGCGGACATATCGAAGGATCGGGCGATCTTTTCGTTTGGTCAGGCATGCGTCGAGATGTTAAAAAAATTTCGGGCAATGTGAAATTTGTCAAAAGAACAAATGTGTTTCTCAATCTCCCGAAGGATTGCTCAACCCATTGCAAATCCCGATGCAAGTGTGGGCGGACATTTCTATGGATTTCATCGACGGGCTGCCTTTATCCGGAGGAACGAATGCGGTTCTTGTCACTGTGGATCTATTAAGTAAGTACGCGCATTTTATTTCATTATTTCATCCATATTCGGCCAAGACAATTGCTGGAGTTTTTATTCGCCAAATTGTTCGGCTACATGGGATTTCGCAAAGCATCGTGTGTGATCGTGATCGGGTTTTCTTGAGCACTTTTTGGAAAGAATTGTTTCACTTACAAGGTACGCAAATTAAATATAGTTCATCCTATCATCCTAAAATTGATGGACAAACATAAGTGGTAAATCGATGTTTAGAGCATTATTTGAGATGCTATGTGAGTTTGAATACAAAGAAGTGGGAGTCTTTCTTGGCTTGGGCTGAATATTGGTACAACACTTCATACCATCGATCCATTAGGATGACTCCGTTCGAGGCACTTTATGGTTGATCACCACCCGTGTTGATTGAATATAGCACGGGGAATTCACTGGTTAAGGAGGTTGACCAAATTCTTCGGTCTCAAATCGACATTTTGCGTGATCTTAAGGCTAATCATTATCACGCTCGGAATCAATTGAGATTGGGTGTTCTTGAAGCTCCAACCATATCGTCAAAAATCAGTGTTTAAATGGGCATTTCAAAAGCTTGCGGTGCGATATTACGGTCCGTTTAAGGTGCTGGAACGTATCGGAGAAGTTGCTTACAAGTTGGAGTTACCCGTAGGATCAAAGGTACACCTGGTTTTTCATGTGACTTTATTAAAATGATGGGTAGGATCTCAAGCTATAATTCATCCCACTACTCCTCCAGATGATGAAGATGAGCAGCTAGCTTTAGAAACCAAGTTGGTGCGCAAATACCGCTGGGTTCAACATCGCAGCATTGGCGCTCGAGAAGCCTTAGTGATACTTCGGCAGCAATTTCTGAAATTGAACCTTGAGGACAAGGTTTATTTTTCGGCTGGGACTATTGATAGATTCTTCGGCAGTGATTTCTCGACACGGTACGTGAGACAAGCGATGTAACGTACGTAATTGACAGTTTATTATTTAGCTCTTTTTTTATTAGTTTCGGCCGTTGATTATTTTTTGGGATTGTAATCGTACGGTTGTGATGTGTTTGGATCTTTCTCTTGCCTCCTATATAAGGCAGAGCTTAGATTCATTTTTAGGTTAATGAATGAAGTTTGAGAATAATTCTCTAAGGGTCTCTTAACACCGTGAGTTAAGAAACAGCGTCTCTTAACATCGTGAGTTGGGAAATTGTAGTTCGATCGGTAGAGTTTCATCAGAAAGCCTCTGAAATCAACCAAAGAAATCAATTTGAGTTAATATTTTCCAGATTTCTTGAACCCGTAGATGAAAACCCACAAAATATTATTTTGTTCAACGGCATTTAAGATTACTACGGTTCCATCAAGAAGAATAATATTTGATTTTTCTTCGATAGAAAAATGTAAATTTTCTATTTGCTTTCTGAATAAACTGCTATACCTCTTCATTAAACATACACTCTTCGGTTTTGCATGTATGTGTTTATGGAGTATGATTTATGAATCATGACAGATTGTGTTGATATATCTAAAATTTTCTTTGCAGAATTTTGTTTATATATTACTTTCAGTTTCAGAAAGTAGTTTTCCATAAAAATGTGAAAAATTTTACTTCATGTGTAAGCTGTCAAACAAACTTTATTTACAAAATTATTGAGGTAATCTGGTTGATGGTATGTGTGCAGATACTTGATCAACTTTTGGCAAGTTTTTTGTAACTGACAGTAACAAAATGCCTAATAGCTCAAGTAATTTTATTGCATTTGTTCCATAAGCAACAAAACAAAAAACATGCAGGATAAATAGTTTCTTGAATCTGAAACAGGTGATGTTTTTTTGCTTGGAGTTATCAATCGGTGATTATTTTCGACAAAGGTTAATACTATATTGATCTATTTGTTTTGTGCTTTGTAAAAATTACTTCATTATGTGCTTAATTTTTTTCTTGGTTAATAGTTGATTGAATCAGAAAATATGATTCCAACTGGTTGGAGTAATCAGCCAATGATTGTTTTAGGCAAAAGTTAATAGTATATTGATATGATTATTTACCGCATTGTAAATATTTTCTTCTTTATGTGATTATTTTCTTCTTGGTTAATAGTTGATTGAATATGAAATTTAGTTGTTCATTTGTAAAAAAATTCAATTAAATATTGCAACACACCAATGCATTATGATAAATTTGTATGAATATGATACATATTTTTTCCTCAGTTTAGAATTGTAAAAAAATTATAAAGTTGTTATAATATTGGTTATTGAATATACTTTTCAAAGATGATAGTATATGACTATGTTGCTACAATACATAGTTGAAGATTCTGAATAATATTGTTCTTTGTTGAAAGAGATGCCCAATAGACAAAAGTCGCACAGTGAGTACAAGGTGAATCATTCCGCTCAACCAAAAAAAGACCATTGACATGACAACCGGTAAGCGTAAGTTATGCTTTGAGAACAATGAAGATAATCAATATGAGGTAAAAGAACAATATATAAACTAAAATTTATATTCTTAGCACTAAGTTTCGCTAAACTAAATATTATACTATGTTATAGTCCACAATTAGTTGTTCCTGAATCAAATTAGAACAAAAATAAAAAATTAAACCTCTTTCTCTAAGCCTGATATCATGGAACATATGAAGTTATGTTTGACCAAATATCAAACAGATGTCTTCAAAGGTGAGTGTTTTAGGCATTTTTTAGATTTTCAAATTAAGAAGTTTCTCGTACAGTTGTTGTATTTAGCTAGAAAATAATGTCACCATGATAGGAATGATGATATCTACTTTAATTTTAATGGACACGTGGCTCGATTTACTATGATGACTTTGCAATCATTAGCTGGTTATGATGTACAACATAAGTACATGTTGATAGAATATGGTAGGAGAAGGAAGAGTGAAGGAAAGGTACTTCAAAAACCATGAGACAGTGTCAAGAAAAATGCTGAATTATGCAGTTGACACATGGACTGTTGCAAGAAATGACAAGGATGAGGGGATAGTTAAGCTTGCAAAGCAATATTGTCTTAAAAATCCATCGATTCCAAAACATGAACCATGGTTGATCAATTTCATATACTATTGGGTGATAATGATGAAATGTTCGATAGATACCCATGGGGGAAGTTGACATACGAGCTTACTATTGCAAGTATGAAAAAAAATCAGTAACTTTTATGATAGCAATGCTCATGCTTTTCATGACTTTCCACATGCATTAACATTTTGGGTTTTTGAAACAATATCACTGTTGATAATACCACCTATGTCATTTGCGATCAAAGTTGGAAGTAGAATACCAAGGATCAATAATTGGACAATTGACAGTCAACTAGATAAGAAAGAGTTGATAGAGAGAGTATTTAGAAATGAAAATGTAAGTACACGTTAAATATTTTATATGATCTTTGTTATACATCTTTAATGTTTGCCATTTGAGATTGGGAAATTGGAACCAACACCAGAGGAAATGAAAAGTGTCCATCTTGAAAAAAAACTTGGGGTATCAAAAGGTAAGGATGTTGTTGAATGTGCAAACAGTTATTCTGAATTTCAAGAGAGCATACCAACTCCACCACCAAAAATAGAAACATTGGAAAAGAGTTTTCAATAGAAGCAAAATTGGAATTTCTTGAGGATAAGTATGATTGACAGTTTGAAAAGATCAATTCCATGTTGGTAGAAATAGTGAACCATACAGCAGCAAAGGTATGTAAACAACGTACTGACTAATATATACATGGTGTGATTGTCTAAATTATCTACTTTGTAAAAATTGAATAGAAATATTATAGTAAATATATGATTGGCATCATTATTCCACGATGGCAATATAGCATGTATTTTCTGCCTGTTTAATCAATGTAAGATTAAAATCGTAATTTTTTTTGCGATATGATTTACTTACTTTAAGTGTTATCTTTTCAATCTCATTTTAGAAAAACACCAGATATGGAGAAGGTCTAAACTCATCTACACCTTAAGATCTACAGGGCAATGAAGACGCCACGGATGAAGTTTTGGGAGATGGAGAGAAAGATGATATACCAACTGAATACGAGAAAGACAAACATGTAACGCCCTTTAATGAACTGCCAAAAATAAGTTTGGATGACATAGAGGTAACGGAATTTATTTTCCTAATTAAAACAACGAATGTATCTTTGATATTATAATTTTATGCGCAAGAAACACCCATCTTTACTAAGTCATCGATTAGATGGAAGCCATCGTGTAGACAATGCAAGGCTAAGAGTCTTGATATATTAAAACTATATGGCAAAAGACAAAAGAAGCAACCAATTGAATTAGACAACATGAAAATCACACCCCATCCTGGAACAAATGTTTTCACGCTATCAACATTTCATATAATCACGCAAATTCAAACGGAGGATGATGAATAGATATTTTCTTTTGATTAGTACTTAGAATAGTAGCTGAACATTACCTAAATAGTGACCGTAAAACTTTTGAGATGAAAAGTTGATATTTTATTACTCTTTTAGTTTTGTGGCATTTAGTATTTGAAGAATAGATGTTTGTGAAACTTTTGCTAAATCTATCGTTTATGTAGCTTGATGATATCTTTCACATTATTGTTATGCATTATGAAATTTGGATTAGTTTGTTCAACCCACAAGTGTGGAACCTCCACTGATATTAGTTAGTATATACGTTCAACTAAAAAAGTCATTGATGAATTGGTTGATCTATGATTGATCTTCTATAGTCATTGGTTCAGAGATGAAGAATCTATTGGTCATGTAATCAAGCATTTATTGAAATATCTATTACTATATCATTGATAAATTTATTGATAATACGTCTCCTAGATAAACAAGTGGGATATCAATGACAATTTATTTTTGTACATAATCAACAAAAGATATAGGTTTAATAAATAGAAAATTAACCTCTACATTAATAATTTACGTTTGTTAAATGTAGTATCCCAATAATACACACCCATTATAAGGATATCAAATCATAATGTCATAAACGTTTCAACTTATTTAATATAATCATTAAAATAATTCAACTATAAAAATGTCAACCATAATAACTCGAAAAATATACCAAATATGAAAGAAAATTAAAGTATCTCTAACATGAAAAAAATCATCAAATTCTAAGCTCTACTTTTTATTTTTTTGAACGCACTTGTTGAAGTTACATGATTCTCACATCCATTTTGATTATGACCAAACATCTGACACCGTTCACATGTAACCTTATTAAATTCACCAATAGATGGTTTTGAGCTTTTCACAAAATCATCCCCAAGATAAATCATTTTCAGAATCAACAATAGCAAAGGCCAACAGAAATATTTGATTATTACCTTCCAACAATGACGTTGTTAATAATAGCATACCAAGATACTTGTTCTTCAAAAATATTCCATCAACTAAAATCACATGCCTATAATAACACCAACCTTTTAAAGCAGTCCCCGAACACATAAATAAATTTTTGAATGTACCATTACCATCATTCTTAATTACGGTCACAATATCTACATAACAATGATTCAAATGAAAATTAAAGTCAAGTCCAATAATATTATAAAATAATTTAAATGGTCAATCGTTGAAATACTAAAAGATGACATACCCGAGTACATACGATTGTTTCACCCTAAGTAGCTTGCTTTGCTCTCTAAGCCTTATGATAACTAATGGTAACACCGTGCTTCAAACGCATATGGTCAATTATGTCTTTGGGAGCGGTACAATCTCGTACATCATTTCTATAGTTATCTTTTTAATGCATTGACTAATAATATCATATGTTGGTTGACAATGATCACTTTGTATGATGTCTAATGAATAAATGTGTTTTTTATATTCTCGTATCATCCAAAGCTGACCACCTCTATAGGAAGAAGCCTAAACGAACCGCTTACAATCATCATTAACACACTGCACATTCATTCTTTCATGATTAGACCTTTCATTCTTAAATTCAAAGTTCCATTTCAATTAGGGGTGTAAGTAAAAATGCAAAAACCATTCAAACCGATGTGGTTCGGTCGGTTGTTGCACTTCTGATGGTTCAGTTCGGTGACACCAGTTAAAAATAAGTGTGGTTCAGTTTGGCTTGCGGTTTCTATGAAAAACCCACACTGAACCAAACCGAACCTCACTTATATATATATATAAGCTTTGCCCTAGCATTTCCCTTTCTCCTCACAAGTTACAAACCTAACCCCCACTAATTGAAAGCTCTAGAAGAAAGAGGTGATTACTCTGGAGAGGCGACCTGCTCTGCTCAACTGCTCGCGACGATGAGGAGAGAGGCCTGCTTTGCTCTACTGCTCGCGATGAAGGGGAGGATTGCTTTGCCCGCCTACTCACCGACGAAACATGAATGACACAAAACCTAAATAGTTGAGGTGAGCAACGTTGTAAGTCTCACTCACTCTCTCTCTCTCTCTCTGAATGTGAGTTGTTCATCTTGTATCGAAGTCATAGAGTTTTGGAGCCAAAGATGAGAATATGGAGGAACGTGCAAGAAATAAGGAAAATGTGGAGAATCTTCTTGAAGCCAAGGGTTCGTGATGCTGTGTGATGCTAGATCTAAGTTTCTATTGTTTTGCCAGTTTTGTTGCAAAGATGTGTGATGTTAGCTTAAATTTTTGTTTGGGATTAGGTTGATTCATGATTGTTTGTAAGAGCTCAAATGAAGGTCGTACAGTGAATCAGATTTTTTTCTTTCTTGGGCTGCTTTTTACATTGATTCATGATTATTTTGATGAATCGTCTATCTTTTCTCATTTACAAGTATGAAGAAGATTATTTTAATAGACCATCATAACTAGAAACTCTTCTTCTCATACTTATTCCTTAATAAGTATAGAATTGGCTGTTGGTTCTTTTTTAATAGCCTTTTTCTTTTCGTTGTCCACAACCTTTTGTTTCTGTAACAAAAAGTGGGTTATCTTTTACTTATTTATTTCTCTGGGCTTAAACTCTGCATTTCTTCTTTGCCAGTATAACTGTAAAATCGAGCCAAACCAAATCAAATTTTACGGTTCGGTCTGGTTCGGTTCCTGCACTTGAGACGGTTTGGTTCGGTTTCTGTTTATGAAGAACTGCATCTGCGGTTCGGTTTGATAAAACCTTCTAAACTGAACGAACCATTTACAACCCTACTTTCAATGCAATCATATGCAACTTTCAATGCAATCATATGCAACGCCATTTTCATCTCATGCTTATAACTAAATAAAGACTTTTTAATGTAAAAAACACTAGGAATATTCTCTAAGTCAACCGACACAATGAACATGCCATCAACCTGAACATCAGCACACCTGATTAAGAAAGATTAACTAAGCTCATCAAATAAATAGTTTTCCATCTCTAAACAAGAAATTTTATGAAATCTACTACTGTAAACAAATAAGTGGACAAGTAAGACCATTCTCACTCTTAACCAAAGAAATGTACCATTGAACATCTTAGTTGTTTTTAATTTCAACAATAGTAAAGAAAGCATTAACAAATTGTAAAATTGACTACAATTTCAAATTGATATCGTCCATCAACAGCCTCTAAATTCATCTTAAAAATGTCATATCACCCTCAATCAGTAACGATTTAGATTGAAAATTAACATAGCGCTTTGAATCATCCCACCCTTCATCATATAAATAAAACAATAATTAGAATCTTTAGAATACATGAAATATGATTGCGAAAATTAAACAAAAACAACACATTCCCACCCCCTATTTTATATTGATTAAACAATAGTAACTCTTTGATTTACTACTAGTCCCTCAGTAACTGATATTATCCAACTGATCAATAATGGATTCATCAATAATCATCAACTATTGTTCACATAAATTCTTCTTTCCAACTAGTGGTTGATGATTATTGATCAAACCATTATTGAATAGTTGAAAAATAATCAATTATTGAGGGGATATTAGTAAATCAGTGAGTTACTAAAATTTTCAGCAATACTGCCACACAAACACACATCGAAATAAAAAAGTATAATTTTTCCAGCAACATTTACGAAACCCATTTCACATTTACGAAACCGATTTTACATATGATAAAAAAATACTGCTATACAAATAAAACTATAAGTTGAATCAGCAACTTAAACATATTAGTTAAAACTTATGTGTTTCGCACGTGTTAATCTTGTTAAAATATACGTAAAAATTTAAAATTTATAATAATGTTAAAATAAATACATATTTTTTTAAATGATTGTAAATCTAAATTTAAATTAAAATAATAATAATAATAATAAATACATTAGCTTGTTAATAATATTGTTTAAATTTTACTATATAAAATTACTATTTGAATAATATACAAAACGATTATTTGTCAATTTCTTAGATTCTATCATATTAAAAGAGATAGTTCGTCTTTTTCAAAAATATGTATCTCAATTTATTTGTATGAATTTCATGTTCTGATAACATAAAAAATATTATATGTTATCTACTTTTTTTGAATTTCTGACGAATAAATTATTGTTGACCAAAAAATAATCTCAAAAATAATCTGGATATTTATGCTTCTTTTTCAGTAATATTACAAAAATATTTAATTTTACAAACTATTTATTAACAAATAATTATTCAATAAAAAATACTATATCATTATATAAAATATACAAACTGATATTAATAATATTTGATCTATCAACCGATATTCTTTAGGCCTAATGGTAAATATGTGTTTATAATTTACTAAATAGAGTTTCAGTCAACAATTTTGAATCCAAAAGCTAATTATTGTACTATATAGTTATAAATTAATGGCTTATTACACATAATTCCAATTCGATTATCATAATTCCAATTCAAACATTCTGATTTTTCTTATAAAAAATTAAATTATATAAGTGTCCTAGTCCAAATGTATGTAGAAACAAATTGTAATGAGGTTGATATTTTTCTGTTTATTGTATGTCCCATTAATGTTCTAATTTATTATCATAACTCATAAGTGTAATTTTAAGAACATTGATTACTATGATCGAATAAAACGGTTAAAGAAATAATTAAAACTCAATAAGGGTATGTTAGATATATTGTTATTATGATTGGGTAGAATGGTCCAATAAAAAATTTTCAATTGTCCATCCTTTTAGAAGTAGTAAAATAACTTGCTATAATTCAATCAAAATTATCAATTAAAATTAACTTAAAATTATTTATTAATTTTTTAAAATTATTTAAATAGATAAATGAATTTTGAAATTAATGCCTACTTGGTCAATTTATTATAATTTTAAAAATAACAAATTATAAAATGTGAGATGTAACTTATAAAGTTGTTTTGGGTAATGTATCAATAATAAATGGACAAAATTATCCAAAAGTGATTTTTATCTCGTTCTCACTTTTAGTATATTATAGATTATAGATAAATCATATTCCGAGTCAATAAAAAAGTACAATAAACACATAGATATCAGGAAAAAAAAAAGAAGAGAAAAGCTAGATGAAGAGTACACTCAAGCGAATTCTTCATAATCTGATAAAAAATGCAAAGAAGGCATTCAGCAACGAAGAAAACAACACAAAGCTACACCCAAAATCATTAGATAACACAATGTTATTCTTGGATGATTAACAGAGAAAGAAAAGCATATTAGATGAACACCTCTGATTTAAGAAAACAAAGATAAAATGAAGCATGCAACGATCTAAGAGAGTAATTATAAAAATAACAGCACAAACCTTCCATCTGAATCTCTCATGGAGAATTATCGCAAATGAATCTTCAGAACTTTTTCAAAAAATAGCATATAGAAGAATTCAGCGCAACGTAAATGAATTATCGTGAATTAATCTTCAAAACTTTTTCAGAAGAAATAGTATATAGCAGGTAGCGATCTAACATAATCAGAATCCCCGCAATATTCAGAGTATTTATGTTCGGACTAACGATTCTAAAAATAGGAGATTTCACTGAGAGGTTGATAGAGAGGACTGAGGATTTTGTGTCTGGTTTGCGTCTTCCTCTATATTTTGCATCAAGCCGATTGAAAACAGATATGGTGAACATACGGGGAGTGGAGGCATGGGAGCTATTGGTGTTTGTGATGGAGACGATGTTAATGATTCCGATGATAGAGTCCCTCACACTTGGTGTGTGCTTATGAACATAAAGGATTGGTGGAGCTTATCGTGCTCAACATTGGCAAGGAGACACAGGTCAGATCATCAACTTTTTGCTCATTTATCTGAGCATATATTTTCACTCTGAATCAAATTAGGGTTCCAACAAATGAACGATGCCGGCGAACGAGTCTGAAAGATGAGATTGGAGATGAGTGATGTGATTGAATCTAAAAAGAAGAAAAATCCATAGAGAGTTATGAAGAATGAGTTCACTTAATTTGTCCATAGAGAGTTCACTTAATCCATAGAGAGTTATTAATCATTTTTATAGTTCTAAACCTAGAGTTTTACCATAATTTAATTTGTCCTCAGATGAACTTGTACCTTACTTGACCCCACCAACCATAATAATATTTGAAGGTTATAAGAGGGATCGAAAGGACACAAAGTACTATAGACTCAAATATCAATAACATCTTACTAGTTAAAATAGTATCAATGGTTAACTCCATTATAAACGTGTAATTGCACTCCAAGTTTATTATATATTACTAAAAATTTATCCTAGACCTATTATTCATCACGCGTTGCTCTTCTATATAATAATATGGTGTATAATTTGGTTAAGTACTATTCGACGTAATTAATACACATATTTACGTATTGGTCATTTATGATAATTTTCATATTCGATGTCTTAGCTAAAATTATCAAATTTCTATTACACCATTAGAGAAATTAAACACTTAGATTATTGAGGCCACATAAATGAATTACCATAATGTATACTATTTAAATTAATTAAAAGAGACTGTGAATTATATTGAGAATCTATGATCTCTCATCGTTAATGTCTAAACCATCCAACTTAACGAGTATGTTGACTTATAAACACTCACTCCGAATAGATCAAAATCTATGTGTCATTAAACATGAGCTCATTATTCTCTCACGATTAACAACACAAATAAAATAGTTATTAATGTAATCAAAGGGATTTTCACCAGCCTGAACTCTTCTCGAGTTTCCCTCCTAGCGAATGGGGAAAGCTTCTCCTTCACTCGCATTCGCCTGATTGAGCAGAACGCCACTCAGTGATCATCCTACAACAGGCCCCGCTTATAGTTATAGTGTCGAGCACAACATCGAATTTTTGTCCTTACGACGGTTGTCACAACGAGTTGTTTGATCTTCTTATGATACTACTTCATCGTAGATCAGACTCATTAGTCATGTGCCACAGTAAAAAAGGTAAATCATTTCAAATAA
Organism: Datisca glomerata; assembly: GCA_003255025.1. NCBI lineage: Eukaryota > Viridiplantae > Streptophyta > Magnoliopsida > Cucurbitales > Datiscaceae > Datisca > Datisca glomerata. The sequence goes on from QANY01005132.1 coordinate 472,405, forward strand.
TAGAGATTATGTGCCGCGGTTTTCAAGTGAGAGTACCAAACTCTAGCAAACTATGAAAGTTGTATTTTGCTGAGTCATAACTTTTGGTTTATGTTTTGTGTCTATGAGCTAAATTTCATATCACATAAAAGTAAAACGATATGCTTATAGACCTTGTACTTAAAATGCTCACATATGGTTCAATAAAAAAATATTAATTAAATCAATTTATACTGTAAATGAAGTCAATACAACCTAGATGTTGTGCTTTAACGAAACAATCCTAACAATAATATCGTTTGAAAATGTGCTCATTCTTAAGGTGGGAATGAATATTAACTAAAATAAATATATGTATTTATATATGTTGAATTAAAATGTGATACATATATATTTTGAAGCATAGATTATTCTCATTTCAGTCGTTCCGCTTATAAACATAAGTAACCAATAAAACCAACAAACGATATTGGCCATTTGTTTGTTTTAATCAAAGGGTACAAATTTACTCTTTCATTTAATGTAAAATTCTAATCTTAGTAACCAAAATCCTAAAGTTGGAAAGATGTTGTATTAAAATCTTTAAACATGTAACTAAACAAACAAATTTTTTAAATATTTACATTAAGCTAAAACTTGTGGTAAAAAAATACACAATTTTACATCTAATTAAGTTTTAAAAGATCATTACCTCATCTAAGAATCTAATTAGACTTGCATCTCCGTTTTAGAAACCTTACTTCATATAAATGAATTTTCCATGTTTTACGGTTATTTCACAGTAACTTTCTAAAACTATCAACGTTAACTTTCTAAAATCACATGTTAATGTCATTGTATAAATAAGTAATGTTTTAGAAAGTTGCTGACAAAAAAGTATTGTTTTGGAAAGTTATTGTATAAATATAGAGCATCTAATTAGACCATACTTTCTAAAAGCATAGAGCTCTATGTTTTCTTTAAAAAAAATGTTTTCAAAATATTCATAACAATATATACTACTTTCTAAAACATTGAGCTCTGTGTTTTCTTTGGTATATTGATCTTTCATATTCGACAATTCGTGAATTATAAGGAATATTGATGTCAATATAGACTACTTTGTGAAAAAATTGCATTAATTTAAATGATTTTTTTTTAATTTTGCTGCTGCTTCAACGATTCTACAAACCTATCAGTTAAACTTGTCTGCAAAAAAACATGGAGTATATCGATAAAAACTTTCTAATTAGATGCTCTATGTTTTACTGGTTACTTCATAAAATTTACAAATAAAAAATTAGAGTTGCAATACAAACAAAAAAATTGATTTAAAATAAAACAAGAAATATATAATTTAATTCTAATAACGTCATTTTTTCTTTAATTTGAGAGCACAATTCTGCTAAATACTCTCAAAATAAAAAATATATTATTTTGAAGTAAATAATAATAATAATATTATTATTATTATTATTATTATTATTATTATTATTATTATTATTATTATTATATTATACATGTGTGTATTGACTAACATTTTAACAATGAAATTAAATGCAAATATCATCAATTTCTTTGATTAAGTAATGTTCTTTTAGATCGTAATTAGAGACAAAATTGTGTATGTTTGGGTACAAGTTTTAAACTAACGAAAATATTCTAAAATTTTGTCTGTTCGGTTACATGTTTAAAGATTTTAATACAAAATCTTTCAAAATTTTAAGGACTTTGTTACCAAGATTAGAACTTCAACATTAAATAATATTTATATTATTTCCTAATATTTTCTTTGGCATACTTTGTTGGAAATGTAACTCATCTAGATCTGTGGGGCTCTGTCAAATTCACTTATGTTTTTATCAAATTTGAAATTTATGCATTTAGTTCAGGATTAGGTTTCCTTGTTTTCTCTTAGTTCTTGATGTTTCTTGATTATTAATGGGACATCCTTTCTTATGACTGACATCTCAAAGGTGACACATTCAGAACTATTTGTCTGTGATTTGTTGTTAGAAATAAAACTATTCCACTTAACTATTTTTACACTTGTATCATTTCAGTCAATTAATTGAATATATTCACGAGATCAAAGTAAAAAAGAGCTAATTAGATATATATTGAAACTCATTAACCTTATGGTAACTAAACACACTGAGAAAAAACACATACCGAATAAATATAAGGATCAACCACACTAAAACAAAATAATTAAGTTATTAGATTTATTTTCACTTCTTTAACCTTTTATCTCCATTTTTGTGGAGACATTTGATTACTATTTTTTTTGTGAAAAGAGATTTTTTTAGAATAATTCAAGGGTGATTAGTTAATTGATCAATTATTAAATATTTAAACGATGTGATAGTAATTTATAACTTAGTGTTTTATAACTCACTAAAATTATTTAAAAAATTAAATTATAAATAAATATCATTTTATTTAATTATTTAAAATTTAATTTATCGTAAAATTATTTAATATATTTGATCACAAATTCCATTTTAGGCCAATATGAAATACCTCATTTCTCTTTATGTTGGATTGGGAGAAAAGGCAATATACATTTTGACATTTCTATTCAATACACACACTCTCTCTCTCTGAGTCTCGCTGCCCGGTGACCCCTTCTCCTTCAATTCTCAAGGGGTCGCCCCTCGCTCTCTTCACTCTGCCCAGGCGATACCAGAAATAAGTAAAGAGCGAAAGAAAGAATAGGCAGAAAGAAATTCCCGTTCGGTTCCACCTAATTTCGAGCAATTCAATTCAGATCGAATTAGCTGAGGAAAAAAATGTCTGAGATGGCCAACATAGATCCTGAAGGAATTGACGGAGTGCGTATGACCTGGAACGTTTGGCCGCGCACTAAGGTTGAGGCCAGCAAGTGCGTGATACCATTGGCTGCTTCTATCGCCCCGATCCGTGCTCATCCTGACATCCCTACGCTCCCTTACGCGCCTCTTCGCTGCAAGACTTGCTCCGGCGTCCTTAATCCCTTCTCACGCGTGGACTTTACTGCTAAGATCTGGATCTGCCCCTTCTGCTACCAGCGCAACCATTTCCCTCCACACTATGCTATGATCTCCGACACCAACCTTCCTGGCGAGCTTTACCCCCAATATACAACAGTTCAATACACGTTGCCTCAATCCGCGAACCCTAATCCTCATCTGGACTCGTCACAGTCACACCTCTCATCGGTTTTCGTTTTCGTGCTTGATACTTGCATGATTGAAGAGGAATTTGGGTTTGTGAAATCGGCCCTTAAAAGGGCGATTGGATTGTTACCCGATAATGCTCTTGTCGGGTTTGTGTCATTTGGGACTCAGGTTCAGGTTCATGAATTGGGGTTCACTGATATGTCCAAGGTATATGTGTTCAGAGGTACAAAGGAGATTACCAAGGAGCAGGTTTTGGAACAATTGGGTCTTGGTGTTTCGGGGAGGAGAGCCACTGGAACGTTCCAAAAAGGGGTGCAGAATGGGTTCCACAATTCGGGGGTGACGCGCTTTTTGCTTCCCGCTTCTGACTGCGAATACACCCTTAATTTGGTGAGTTTTTGTGTAGTGATACAATTTTGGTGTCTATTCAGTCGTACATTGTCTAACTTTGGTTATTCTCCATACGGTGAATTTTAGCTATTGGATGAACTCCAAGCAGATCAGTGGCCTGTTCCACCAGGTAATCGGCCATCTCGGTGTACAGGTGTGGCCTTAAGTGTTGCTACAGGATTGCTCGGAGCTTGTTTACCTGGAACAGGTGCCCGAATTATAGCTTTGGTTGGTGGTCCATGCACAGAAGGGCCTGGTACGGTAAGGATCTTCTACTCCCTGTTCTTTTATTTAAATTAATTGTAATAATTTATGCAAGATCCCGCCTTCAAACTGAATCTGTTAACTTGGAAAATATATATTACCGTACTGCTTACTGAAATCATCAATTTTATTGTTATCCGAATTCTTGATGATGTGTACCCAAATTGAGATAGATTAGATAGCAAATGAATGTGGATTGCATAATTTTTCGGTGGATGCTTGATATTTATATTATTTCCTAATATTTTCTTTGGCATACTTTGTTGGAAATGTAACTCATCTAGATCTGTGTGGCTCTATCAAATTCACTTATGTTTTTATCAAAGTTGAACTTTATGCATTTAGTTCAGGATTAGGTTTCCTTGTTTTCTCTTAGTTCTTGATGTTTCTTGATTATTAATGGGACATCCTTTCTTATGACTGGCATCTCATGGTGACACATTCAGAACTATTTGTCTGTGTTCTGTGTTAGAAATAAAACTATTTTCCCCAACTGGCAATGCAATTGAAACTCTTCCTTTTGTAGTCATGTCTCACAGCTTCTACAAAAAATAGTTACGTCTCTCAGCTTCTACAGAAAATAGTTACGTCACTTGTCCATCTGTTATAATGTCATGTTATAAACCATTGCCCATAACATGTAAGTATGCAAATTAGTAAAATGTTTTTTTTTTGTCGTTAATTCCTCTCCTCTTTGTCTCGGTTTTACTTTTTGAATTTTAACTCCAATGCGTGCAATATAGGACAGGGCAAGGGAGATGATATGCATGGAATTATTCGTCCAAAACTAATTTTACTGAAGTTTATGACTTTTTGAGTGACTATTATGGTGGAGGTATCAATCAAATTAAAAACTTTGCAGATTGTATCGAAAGATCTATCAGATCCGGTGCGTTCACATAAAGACCTTGATAAAGATGCAGCTCCATACTTCAAGAAAGCAGTCAAGTTTTATGAAAATCTTGCAAAGCAGCTGGTTAGCCAAGGTCACGTCTTAGATCTTTTTGCATCAGCACTTGATCAGGTCCGTGATTAGTTAGCCTCTGAGATTTGTTTTTGAGCGTCTGCAATGCCTTGTATGCTACTATGTTTTTGTTGCTGTGTTTATCCATGATCCTATTCTCCGGTTGGACTGTTATCAACCTGTTTTATTTTTGTCCTGTCGACTAAGTGGGGGTAGGACTGTTATCAACCTGGTTTATTTTTTGCTCTATCGTAAGTGGGGTACATTTCGTCTCACATTTTTTTTACATGCAAGTTTGCTTTTTCTAAATTGATGAATATGAATATTGACCAAATTTCTTGGCATCGTATTGATCATTGCCTGCTATTTTGTTCCGTCCAGTTATTCCTGTCAATCATCCTTAAAGGGAAGGGGATTGATGACAGGTTGTGGGAGAAGATTAATCATTAAAGGATGGAACATTTATCCAATCAACCGAATGTGTATTTATGACATTTATTTAGTTGCAAAATAATGTATTCATTTATAAAAGACCTGCCTTTTAGCTTGCTTAGAAACAGCAGAACAAGACACAAAGATTCAGAATCTATATAGTGCCCTGGGGTAGATCTTGAGAATTTATAATTTCCGTCCTTCTGCTAGGTCTTTTATTTAAGATTTGGTTTAAGGTGATAGGGATTGTCATTGTTGTATGTGCTTTTCCAACATTAGATGACTAAAACATACATGAAACATGAGTTCTGTGGACTACAAAGTATACCATCTGTGGTCGGAGCATTTTAGTATTCTCATTTTTGAATATTATTATGCATCTATTGAATTTTCCCTTGATGATGGCTATATGATAACCAATGCTCTTGTGTTCTAAGTATTATTTGAAGCAGAACACGTAGCATAGTAAAAGCCGGGGACTTAACTTCTCGCCTAGTTCTATTGCAATATATTTTGCCGTTTTAAGTTTTTTCTTGTTTTGTTTTGCCTGGAAGACCTTTCATGCATTCGTTCAGCTCGACGATGTTTATTCTTTTCTTTTAATACGTGAGCATATAAATCTTCAAGTGGGTTTAGGTATCCTGACTCCTCAACCTTTGGTCGACGAGTCTATGTTTGTCCAATTTGCTTTACGAACCATATACATAATTTTCAGGGTTATGGTACCCTGACAATTATATGATGCACGCAGCTGATATAGATGCTGTTAGTTAATGTCTTTACTTTTGCATTACGAAATATGTAGGTTGGGGTTGCTGAAATGAAGATTGCAGTGGAAAAAACAGGTGGCCTTGTTGTTCTAGCTGAAAGTTTTGGTCATTCGGTATTTAAAGACTCTTTCAAGCGCGTATTTGAAGAAGGGAAGCACTCTCTTGGTCTTTGTTTTAAGTAAGTAAAAACTAAAAATATATGAGTTTTTTCCTTCATTGTCCACTCAAATATTCAAGTTGGGTTAAATTTGTGTTCCATTCTTCGTTGTTTACATGGTTCTCATTACTTGATGTTGTACCCTCAAGAGTTGGTGAACCTGTGTATCTTGATTTTTACATCAGTGAACCTGTATATCTTTGATATCTTGTTCGTATTTAGTACCATGTAAAAGCTGGCTGTGTGCTTTTTGCGGAATAACTAAGTCGGATTGTTGGTTATTCCTATACTAGGTAAATGGAATAAACATCACATCTGAAAAGGAGAAACAATGGTTATAATAGAAATTGAAAGTAAGCAATGACTGTAAGAATGAGAGAGAAAGAGAGAGAGTAGGGGTAAAGAGGAGTTTGCTTTGAGAACCTCTTTTTGGTAAGTGATAATATGTATAAATAAACCCTGAGAAAGGGTAATCACAGCCTAGAATTCGGGATCTAAAGAGAGTCTACACAAGTTGTTTACCCAGTTACACTCAAAAACCAACATGGGTACTAACAAAGGTGACGCCCGTTACACTCAAGAAGCCACTTTGTAAGAAGAGAAAGAAAAAAAAAGTAAACTTTACATAGAGAGTTTTCCATCCCTTGTTTTATGGTTTCTCTCTCTCCAAATAACCAAAAAAGAGCCATAGGAATAGAATTTGAGAGAACTTTACGTACTTTGAGAACTTGGAGATAATTGCTTTATGCGACCAACAGTCAACACTTGTTTTAATAGTAAAGGTTAATTTACTGCTATAGTATATGTCATTTCAAGATAATGTATGGGGGGAAGTGTGATTATTGAAAGTTGAACCTACTACTTGGATGAAATTGATAGAAAAAAGGTAGGCTTAATCACGAGGGTGTAGCGCAACTAGTCAGCGTAGCCTTGAGTGTTTACTCCTCCCAGGTCGCAGGATCGAACTGAGGCGCTGCAATTTCGTGGCCATCGGACAAGGGATTTATCCCTTGAATTAACTGAGGTGCACTTGCGGGAAACTCTTTGTCGAGGCGTGTGCACCCTCTGGATTAGCCGGAGAACTACGCTCCGGAGACCCGAGGCTAAGAAAAAAAAGGTAGGCTTAAATACATAAACATCCCTTGCGCTTCGACTCTTTTGTTATTGTACCCACTTCACGAATTCTTGGCTAATTTAGTCACTAGTCCCTACACTTAATTTTTTTTTCAGTTAAGCCCCTTGTTGCAGAAAATCCGCTAGTTTTGAAGCATTAACTAATAAAAACGCTTATTTCCCTTTTCAAAACCTTTTAATAAAAAATATTTCAGAACTTTTTTTTGAATCAAAATGCAAATTGACAAGCTATTGGATCAAACCAAAAAAAATTATCTGACTTCTCACATTAATTTCAGTATGTGAAGAACTCATTGGAATATGTGAAATGGGTTGAACATGGGAAACCATGATCAAAGAGACGCTAAAATTGATTTTGTGCAATAGGGAGCTTAATTGCAAAAATTTTAAATTGCAACGATTAAATTACCCAAAAATTGTGTAGGCGGTGTGTGCAAAAAATTTGAAGTGGCAGGGGGTGTGCTTGCAATTTAGCTCATAAAGTAATGCGTGAGAGAATCCAGTTAAAGGCCAAATCAGTGGCCAATGTACTTTATATCAGATATGTGCATAATTCTTTATTGTAATCTTAGGTAAGCTTAACTCTAAACATGGAATTACCTGTTACAAATAATAGAGAGTATATGTTTCCACACCCCTTGAAAACAAAGCATTTAAATCTGTTGTCATCATCTTTTCATCTATGTTTTCTTTTTAACGTCGATCTGATTACGCAAATTTTTTGGGTAGTGATATATATTTTACAGTAGTACGTCAATACTTCTTACCAACATTGTTTCAGTGGCACGCTCGAGATCAACTGCTCAAAGGACATTAAAATACAAGGGATAATTGGACCTTGCACATCTTTAGAGAAGGTTTCCCTTTTATTTTTCTTTGCTTTCAGTAGACGCTTATATTTTTGCAATGTAATTGTGTTGTTTTATTTAGCAAACAATGTAGCAAACTTATCTGGAATATTTGTTAAAAAAAAACTTTCAGAAAGGTCCTGCTGTTGCTGATACTGCCATTGGCGAGGGAAATACAACTGTGTGGAAGATGTGTGGACTTGACAAGAGTACTTGCTTGACGGTGTTCTTTGATATTTCATCAAGCGATAAGTCAAATACTCCTGGAACTATTAACCCGCAGTTGTACTTACAATTTCTTACAAGGTATACAGGGAAGATGTAATCTTGACATCAATGCAATGTTATTTTGTGCGTGCATGCATGTGCATGTTTTATATGCTTCTAGCAATTTTTTTATCGCTCTATTTTGCATATGTAATTGCAGTTATCAAGATCCTGAAGGTCAGTTAATGCTTCGGGTCACTACTGTCACTAGAAGTTGGGTTGACACCACCGTTAGCACAGAGGTTAGTTGTTTCTTTTTTCTTTTACACATCCTATGAAGGTATATTTGTTGTTTATTTTTTTTATTGGTAAAAGGTAACTATTTATGATTCACAAAAGCCCCAATGGGGATTTACAACTCTAAGCTAAAAACTGAAAAGCAAAGGATCACCACCCAGGTTTTTTCAGAATCAAAACCTGGGAGCACACACTCTATCCAATCTAAAAGGCATTTGAGAATAGACATGAAAACTTTACAAAAAGAATTCTCTTCCCCATCGAAAATCCTAGTATTTCTTTCCCTCCAAATACCCCCAAAAAACAGCAAAAGGGATAATAGCCCCAAAAGAAGGCTTAATGGAAGTGCTACGAGCATGCTTCCAACTACAAAATGGTTACGCGGTTCTCCAGGCATAACCCAATGAACATTCATAAGTATTGAATTGTTCTGTACATATACTTTGATGAAAAAATTTAATGTCTATTTATCATGATTCATATCATGTATGTATGATTTATGATGTTCTTTATAAACCTACCATATAAGACATGTCTATATGAATCTAGGATCTCCTCCTTGACGGAGAGTTATCCCTGACCTCTTAAGTAGGGCTTATCAACTTATTGTAAAGATAGTGAGTGAGTGAGCCTCAATAGAAAAATGGCTAAATTGCGATCATTTCCTCGAATGTTTGGTAATCACACCTCCTCTACTCTGGCTAATTTATTCCCTGCACTTATTTTTTTCCTAATTATGCCCTTGTACAAATTCCGATACTTTTAGCGTATCACCCACAATATTTACACGTGTTTCTTTATTCAATTCTTTTGACATCTTCAATTGAGCTCCTCATGTATTGAAATTGACGTGGCATGACATGACATGACGTTAGATTATTTAAGTTTTTCGTAGTATGTAATTGATAGCCTCTCAATTTGTCAGTATGAAATCACTAATTCAGAGATATTTGAAGGATTTTGTATTAAATGGTTCTTCGAAGGGAATTAAAATTTTTTAGGTTGAGAGGCTTCAAAGAATCAAAACTAGCAGATTTTCTGCAACAGGGGGCTTAACTGCAAAATAAAATGCAAGGCCTAATTATCCAAAAAAGTATTTTGCAGGGGGTGTGATATCAAAATGGTAAAGTGCAATGATTATTTTTGAAAATGTTTCCAACTTCTATTTTGGCGATATAAATGTGGTCTAGACGTCAAAGTTTTTGTTGTACACTTTTTTCCTATTACGTATTTTTTTACCCAAAAAAAGTTTCTCCCGTTTCATTTTAATTACTGTAGAAAAGGTCCTTATGAGTAGAGATAAGTGATTTGTCCATCCATATGGCATAGTATAACAAAAATTAATATGTGCATGGAATCATTGTTTTGAGAATACTGAACTCAGCTTCTTATAAAAAAATATACTGAACTCAGATGTAAAGTTAGTTTTCTACGAAGCTCTGTGGAGCAGCTCAAGTCCGGTGAATATCTGGAAGTGATTCTATCAAATTACTTGCATCTGGGACTGGATGACATTGGGATTGCTTACTGTTTTGAATTTGAATCTTGGCCATCCATGGATGGAATGAGGTGGATATTTGATGAAAATATTGGCATTAGCCAGCTATATCATGGAAAATAAGTACCTGTAGTTAAAAATATCCTATCGGTTTATAATATCTGATAGTAGGGAAGTCTCAAACTAACGAAAGCATTTGTTATATACTCCTTGTCATAGTGTTTATTTGTGTTGAAGAATATGTTCAGATGGTGTTTTACATGTGCGATAAAGGTGTATATCGGTGCAAATGTACTTCTCGTTGAATCCCTTTTTAAATGTCGGTACCATATTTACCAATTGATTTTATTTTTAAGAGTTGGTCATGGTTGACCTCTTGCAAGCTATATGTCCTTGAACGTTCTCAACCCCATTTCTTTATTGGCATTCTCTTATTTGGTCAAATTTTAGTTCTTTCTTCAACATTTGAAACTGGATTTGAAATGCAATCAAATCATGTCAGGAATTGGTACAAGGATTTGATCAGGAGACGGCAGCTGTTGTAGTGGCAAGGTTTATTTCCTTGAAAATGGAGACAGAGGTAATTCCTTGTTTGACCCCTTTTGAAGAAAGAAGTATTTCTTCAATTTGTTTTATACGCTGTTGGGTTTAGTTGTATGTTTCCTCTCAAATATTTTTAGTTGTATGTTGAATTTCTGTAGCAAATCCTCTCTTTCAACCTTCCTGTTTTTCTCAATGCGCATCCTGAAGAATCATGAAATTTACTCAGTAATGAAAAGTATTGTTCAAGATATTCCTATTACGGTTCTGTATTTTTTACATTTGATTTTTTGTACTCCTAGGGGCTTCTATTTGCTACTTTACATCTTTCTGTGGTGGTTTCTATCTCACATTTGTATGTTCAACTTGAACTTTTAAGATTCCTCAACTCATAAGTAAGTTACCTAAATTTTTTCTCTTGTTGGTGAGCAGGAAGAGTTTGATGCTGTACGTTGGTTAGATCGGTCCCTAATACGTCTTTGTTCCAAATTTGGTGATTACCGGAAAGATGACCCATCGTCCTTTACCTTGAATCCTTGCTTTTCATTGTTTCCTCAATTTATCTTTAATCTGAGGCGTTCCCAATTTGTGCAGGTGTTGCGTTTTTCTCCCCACTATTATTTCCATTCTTAATGTTATTTTCACTGTTAACATTTGGTCTTTTGGTCATTTGGGATTGGTTTTGTAGGTTTTCAATAACAGTCCGGATGAAACTGCTTATTTCCGCATGTTGTTGAACCGCGAAAATGTGACCAATGCTGCTGTGATGATACAACCATCGCTAATATCATACTCGTTCAATTCACTGCCTTCACCAGCCTTATTGGATGTGGCTTCTATTGCAGCTGACCGCATTCTCTTGCTCGATTCATATTTTAGTGTTGTCATATTCCATGGAATGACAATAGCTCAGTGGCGGAATATGGGATACCAGAATCAGCCGGAACACCAGGTTTGTGCTCATCTGAAGTAACAATTCTTCTGGAGATGGTCATAAACTCATTAGTTGTCATGGAAATTTTGTCATCCTACCCCCCCCCCCCCC